>OX235279.1:136146040-136177023 GCA_944472155.2 Trichobilharzia szidati | reverse complement strand
CCATTTTTCACATGACTCCATGTGCTTGTCAACCAGAATATTAACAAGCTGGTTAAGTGTCACGATGCTTACCCTGCTGATAACCTTTAAAAACCTGCGTAATATGTTATAGTCTTTCTTCAGTAGCCCGGGAAAAACTAAGGGGGAACAATAGAGAATAATAGGTAGAATGCGAGAGTTAACGAATTGTAGGAGAAAGGGTTGGGTTATACAAGAATGTCTTAACTTCTTGATGTAGAAGGTAAGACGGAATGTTTTCTTAGAAATCGCCAAGATATGAGACGACCAGGATAGATCAGCAGATAGAATGACGCCTAGGTATTTAATTCCCGACTTGGTTTCTATTTCAGTGCCATCTATGTTGCATACCTCGTGAGAGCCTACCAGTTTGTTTAGGTCGGATTTATGCCTAAAGGCGAAATTGACTGTCTGGCATTTGGAGGGGTTTGAGGTAAGACCGTTTTCCTTGGACCACTGGCTGATTTCTGACAGAAAGCCATTTAATTTAGAGCAGTCACTTTGAAATTTGACAGGCAAAGATACTGTCAGGTCGTCAGCATATTTGACAAAATTAATGTCTTTTGAAGATGGTAAGTCATGTAGAAAGAAAGAAAAGAGAAGGGGGGAGAGTACAGCACCTTGGGGGACACCAGCTTCAGTGAGTGCAGCAGAGGAGGATTTACCTTTGTATACGGTGTACTGCATTCTGTTAGAGAAGTAGTAATGCAACCAGTTAGTGATGCAGGACTCAGTTTTTGTCTTAGAGAGCTTATTTAGCAACAGACATCTAGGTACAGAGTCGAAAGCAGAAGTGAAGTTGAGAAACGTGCAGCGGACGTATTTGACACCTTTATCTAATGATGAGCATGCTGACCACTTCATTTACTAATGAAGTTGCATCAGCCCAAATTGACTGATTGTTGACGAAATCCCACAACAGATGCGAAAGATTTGTCTGGCATCTGTTGGCATGTGCCATCTTTGGCACAGGTACGATATTCAAGTATCGATCAAGCGAAGCTGTTTGCTGTGTTCTTCTTTATGGTTGTGAGACGTGGCCCGTGAAGTGTAAAGTATGAAGAGAATAAACTTCTTTGATCTTTGGCATTTACGTCCCAATTCTTGTGTTACACGGTATCATTAATAGTATTAACGATAAACGTAGTGATGTTAGGTGTTACACTTGCAAGGTAAATATGTATAAAAAAGAAAAAACAGATAGAAGCAACATCTTACCTGAACCCAAAGGAGTTGTGGATTACAGTCATTTCCTTTCAATAGAACACATTCGTCAAACGTCTGGTTACGAATGACGGGGTCCGACATACGCCTACGTTTTAAATATGGTCTGTAATCATCACCATATCGTATGAAATAATAATATGATACTAATCTGTCTAAAGGATTTCTTATCATATTGATATATACCGGAGTAAATGATGTTCCATATTTCTCGAAATTTATGTAAGCGAAATGACCATGAATCATTAGTGGATGCATACTTTTCCAATGTGTTAAATTATGGATAAGATATAATTCACTTATTCGATTTATATAATGTCTGTTTGTAGAAATATTCACGTGCAGCACATGCGTATGAATACGCTTTTCTGCTATTAGTCGATAGACTAAGTTGACCAAAGATGTACTGCCTGTTTTAGGTATTCTGTTGTAAATAACAACAGGAAAGGATTTGTGATCGTCATAAGCGACATCGAAATTATCACTAGTAAATGAAGAATCTGATACTTTCACTAACTCTTCCGGAGGTATAGAACAATGCGTAAACTGACATTTTAAACGCCGTTGGTTCGCAAATATAAAAATGAATATTGATGAAATAACTATTAGTAGGAAGACAACGTAGAACCGACGTTTCGATAAAGTCCTAATAAAATGCAAGAACAATATTAGTAAAAAATATAAGTTATGTATGAGGTATACGACGTTACATAACTACAGACACACTGTAGAACATTAAGGAATACTTCATGATCTCGAAGGAATAGAAGGAAATAGTAGAGAGAACTATATTTGAAGTCGAGTGTTTTGCAGTCAGTGAATCAGTATGACTGACTGGCCCTGCAGATGACGGTATAGAATCAGTTCACAAAATCATCGATTTGAACGCAAAAAAAATCGAGAAGTCTTGTTCGTGTTTTACAAATCCACTAACATAATTGTAGAATATGCGAAATACGACTTAGAAATCGTGGTTGTATAGATAGATCCATACCTTATCCATGCCTTAATGAAGTTTCCATCTTTCTTTTCCTTTTGCGTATTTTGCTTTTTACAAATCTCAGTATTATTCTTACTATCAAGTGACAATAACCATACCAATGATTAAACAATATGACCACTGCAGTGTTATAAGAGGTCTATCACGGGTTTGAACTCAACAGAGACGTGTCAGAGGGGAAGAGGGCCAATAAGCACGACACCTAGGTACATATCTTCCTGCCGATTGCCACTAACCATTTAAGGTTTTAACTGCCATTTTATGCATTTACTTAAACTGTGAAACATTAAAAATCTAACCCATGTCCAAAATTATTCATGACTGTTCGGTAAATTCAAAAACCTTTACAAATACTACAAAAATTAGCTTCATAATTCTCGGCTGACAGTTTTCTGAACTTTGAACTAACAAAGCAGCAGCATGTAAAGTTATAATAGGGATGGCAAGAAATCGATTTGAACAAACTCAAACTCTCTGCTAATATACATAACCGGCAATTTAAGTTAGCAGATGAAAATGCGAGTAACCGCAAGACTCAAGAGTTACGACCACTTAAATTGCAGTAACTACAGATTGCATCTCACTAATGATCGCTTCTGTTCTCATCGAAATTTCAATCACTGCATTCAAAGCTCACAAACAAATTGACACAAAAAGGTGACCTTAGTTTAATTTGCATTTTCACACTTGTGTAGACTGCCTTATAAAAAGGGGATTTCAACCAATATAGGCACGCGAAGAAATACTGAACATTTTTCCATCTGGCCTACCCAAATTGAATTGCATTAAATGTAGTGTGCTTTCAAAATTCTAATCTAGAAAGTTAAAAATCCTTATTCTTAAAATCGGTTAAAACAGGCTTCATGAAACATTTTAGTAAAATTACACTATATTACACATATAGAGTTCTTACCTCATAGCATTTTGCAGCAATCTGAATTACATTCCTGGGCTTCGAAGTTAATATTAAATGCTGCACAACACTATAAAATGATAAGCAAACAGATAACAAAGCATAATCCACGAGTCAATAAAAAACTGGCAAAATGATGACATGTTTCACGGAAAAGTCAAATTAATTCTGTAAACTACCAAGACGTCCCTGAAGTTCCAAAAATTTATTAATATTATAACTCCTTTATTCAGTGAACAAATAGCAGTGAAAAAAATGGATTCATAAGTCTATTTTATTCCTAAATGTACTCTGTGATTATAGAAAGCAAAACTTGGATTAAATCTAGGGACATTAATTGTTTCGAAAGTCTACATACAGAGCTACAAATATATTTTTACGAATTATAAGCTCACCAAAACAGAGCAACAGAAAAAGTATAATTGATAAAAGCCAAAGCAAATATCCAATATGTTAATGAATAAACAAGATTTCACCTAAAATTTAAATACTAAGAAGGAGTCATTCGTGTGACAGCCAAACTCCACTGAGACCAGCGACAGTAACTAAAACCGAGAGAATCGCTTCAAAGCTGAAACCCTACACAATCTCAAAGCAAAAAATAACTAGCTGATTTTCAATGTCTTTAAATAGGCAGCCTTCTTGTTACAAAGCAGTGTTTTCCACTTGTAGTGTTATATTCCTGTATTTAGGTAACGTTATTATTCAAACAGCACAGGACATTGTTTCCATCATATTACATTCAACAACGACCGTACGCGAATAACTACTAAGAGGGATGAATAAATTACACTTTAGCCACAGACCAACTCCAGTTCCGCACCTTAAACAGCTAGTGAAAACGTTGGGTTCACTAAAGAAACATCTGCAGTGCGCCCTACCATATATATATATATATATATATATATATATATATAAACTAACTGATGTGACCACAACCACATACGAATACATGCCAAATACGCTTCACATTCCTCTTCCAACATAGCGATTTATAGATATTAGAAGGGAGTGCGACTTGAAAGCCATAGAATTCAAAAGACTGAAAAATGTATTTACTGTTTTCGTAATGGGAACGGTTAGCAAATCGATCAAGTCTCGTGAGGAGCACGACATACAGCTTCCCGCATGCTCCATATCTTCCATTTTTAAATCTACGATATTCTAGAAATAAGGGAAATGACAATTACTAACGTACCAACGGAGGCCGTTGTCGTTTCCTCATTTCTATCATCAGCCTGTCATGGCTATGGAACCATAGGCAATCGCCATCTAACTTAGCGTAAGGACTTTGACTCTGAAAACATTTCTTATTCATCCACAAAAACTATACCATTATCTTATCCGAAAGTAAGAACATTCGTGAGAGACTTCAATTACATGTACTTATATAAATATATATGTATGCATAACCCAGCAGTCGTTTGTGAAATCATCAATGAAACGCGGTTCCAATCCTGTGTTTATAAGAAGCATAGGTATTTTTCTGATTAACTATTGAATTCAAGGGATAATAGTACCTTTCGTGTAGACAACTTTGAGGGTGAAACACATATTGTTGGTTACAGAGAAATAACAGCAAAGTGCATGAACTATAAACTATTGCACTATTCCGTTATTATTGCGATTTTACTTTTAAGTTATAACAATTTCATAGTCTCAAATATGTAGTCTCAGTGAAGAGATACCAACGGTACCAGAAATTGTTGAGTTATAATTGGTTTCATTTCGTATTCATTCCGTTACAGCCGTGACAGGCTGATAGTGGGAATGAGGAAACGACGACGGCCTCCATCGGTACGTTAGTAATTTTCATTTCCCTTATTTTTTGGCTATCGTAGATTTAAACATGGCAGCTGTGGGTAAGGTTAATCTTTAGATAGACGACACGTCCGAACGCACGACTTATCCTTGCACTCTGTGGTCAAAGTAGTCAAATCAAGTTAACAATTTTGTATTTATAAAACATATTTTCCATTTAGTGTGGTGATATTAAAGAGAATTCCCGGTTAGTTTTAAATTAGATTAGAGTGTGTTGAGAGAAAGGTTTAAGCTACAGAGTAGTGAACATTGGGCTAACCTAATTCGTGAGACATTGGTGTTGTTTGGGCGGTATATTATGTTCAACTTAGGCATACATACCTGTTAGAACCGAGGTAGAGAAACGAACTGCCTTTTGGCACCGTCTCTTATGAATTTCATTCACACGTCCACGTCCACGGCAGTTGGAAGCCTACATTTTAATTTTACCAATAAGAAACATCAAGTTAATATGTTCCTCATAGAAATTCCTATCCCGGGTTAGCTTACTATAATTTTGAATTAAATCCCACAAATTCTGAAATAATTCTAACATTCTATAGTGAGTAAATTCTGAATCTGTTCTGAAATGGATTCTTTACTGCCCAAGCTTACAGCAATTCTGAACTTATTCTAACCTATTCCTCGATAATGCCTTTTATTAGTAAATGGAAATTCTATCTACCCAATATGTTCTGAAGTAACGCTAGTCCGTGCTTAATGTGTCCTGCAAGGGCTGGAACAACTCTGATAAGCAAACCAAGTAGGTTCTGATCTATTCCTAAAAATGCCTAGGAAAAGAACACGGTGCTGAATTAGTTCCAGCCATACTGGAAACCAACACTGAGTTCTAATCTGTGGCAGTAAAGAATCCATTTCAAAACAAATTCAGAATTTACTCACTATAGAATGCTAGAATTATTTCAGAATTTGTGAGATTTAATTCAACATTATTATAACTTTGGGGTTATTTATTTGTTAATCTTAAAATAATTTCGCGACACTCACAGAAGACTGAGAAATACGTGTCAGAACGGGGAATAATCGTTTCGAAGGCTATAAGACTCCACAATTAAATGCGGAGAAACCCTGTCTACCTCACATTGGTGATTCTTAACCCTGACGTACCGTATACATTGTATTGCCGCTCTGAAAAGCTTGTTTCGGTTCAGGCTTCTTATTGAATACAAAAGTCAATAGGCCTTTATTATTTCTATATAATAAGTATCCAGGCACAGACACAAACTAATATAGGAGTCACCACAGTCTGTTCTGCTAGTCAGTGTTTGACATCATACTTCGTGGAGATCACACTAATTTCTCCATTATGGACAAGATTTTATTTTGATAAATCACACAGTGTTATGCAGTATTAATGCAATAAAGATATGTGAGTGCCCTGATATATTAATGAGCAGTAATTTGTGCTCGTGACGTCATCAGTTAATATTACTGTACAACACAGAGATTTATCAAAATAAAATGCAATCCATAATGCAGTTATACTCTGTCACAGTGCCCATGTAATGAAAACAAAACCTGCATTATAACACTGATCAATGTTTTGTTTTCTCTGCTTTCAGGAAGATACCTGGGAGTCAACTGTCTAGGCCAAGAGGTACAAGAAATACAAAACCTAAACATTAAGGAGGACCAGTAAAATTAATATACTCTTAAACTGTACCTCTGCACTTTTTAAAACTCAATTTCTTGGAATAGACGCTCTCCTGCACAGCTCGTGTTCTGCTTCCATTACCTGTGTGTTTGCTGGTTTGCCTGTAACATCCAAGTTTTATACTTAAATCAATCAAACTCATATGTTTCATTCTTCCCCTATGTCTTTATAGAAGTTCCCAACCGGTGGAAATACAGGAAGAAGAGAGATCAGGTTTGGAGGCAATTTTTGAAATTTCGGAACGCTGCTGCTGAACATGTTTCTGTTATGTCTTAAAGATTCCGCTTTTTAAGTCGTTGGTGTCAGGTCTAATAAGGCTAAACTCATTCCAAATTTCCGAGTGAATGTTTTGGAAATAGCTTGCCAGCTGAATGCAACTTTGGTCACATGATTGACTGACACAAAGTGGACGCCACAGAAATTTCTTTTGTGGTTTACAAGCTATAGTCTTTAACTGAAAAGTCTTTTCTAGACTCTAAAATATGTTTTATAATGACACCTTCGTCTCTAGGCACCTCAAATGAGTGTGTGAATTTTTCATTAATACTGCGTGTGAAAACATCTGTGTTCCCAATGCTTATGGTTGAGCACTTCAACACACTGATGAGAAGCCCCCACTTTCTAGTTTGCCCTTAAAGACAGTTGAAGTTTGTTTGCGTTTTGAACAGTTCTCTGCCATTTTTTAGCCATATTCAAATTTTAAAGTTATTGGCGTAGAGGGCCACAGCAGATGTGGTGAACCAGGTTAATTCACTGGTTCAGATGAGTAGAGCACGTGTGACTTTAAAACTTACCAGCTTCATGAGAAATTTGGTATGTAGGGCCTTGTCAAACGTCTTGCTGAAATCCATAAAGGTGTCAAAAGTATTCTTGTTAACTACTGTTATTGCTTCCCTCTGAGAAAATGTTCCTAAGGCAGAACAGGTTTCAGCGAAAAATACAGTGTACTGGACAACAGACTGTCACATTTCTTATAAATCATGGCAGATTCAACAATTCGTTCCAGTTTCCCAAATAGAGTGATGGAAAATCTGTGAGGGCCATTCTTCGAAGAACATTGCCCGGGCTTTCCTCTCAGCACAATGGTTACGACTTCGTCCAATAAACTGAAGATGGCAGTCAGTGTACTGGTTATCTGGACGACCGGCTCCAAGACAACTTTGGATGAAACCACAGAGTCTGGTCATTTCTCTGTATCTTGTTCGCCTAAGGTTTTGAACACAACATTTCACTCATCATCATCAGAATGTATTTTATAAAATGAATGGCAAGGTCGGCAGGAAGTCTTAGACCTGTGTTTCGTGCTAGCTGGCACTCTTCTGCAAGGCGTATCTGAAACCTTGACAGAATTCATGTCCCATCTGAGATCCGAACCTGCGTCACCCGTTACTGCAGTCAGAGACGTTACCACTGAGCTATTAGGGCCCGCGGTTGACCTCCTGTATGGGTGAACTGGGTAACTAATGTGATGTGTCTAGTCCTATCCATGGTGCAGAATGAATTCTTCCAGTCAAGTTTGCGATGTGTCTAGCCTAAATATACGTAGGTTCAAGGCTCCCTGCAAATTGCCTCCAACCACCTAATGCCAACAGTTCACAATGTACTGCAATGACGGCAGACATACAATGGAAATCACACAGAAAAATTGACTGACCAAATTCAGTCCCTAGCATAGATCCAAAAGCACACATTCTACATAAACCTTTCAACAGACTAGCTACTGACAAGTGTCCAATCAAAAAAGAATGTATTTCGTGATGTGATAGGAGCTGGTGCAATGTGTATTTATGACTGTTTTGTTAGGCCAAAGTTGGACTAATCTCGTATTACTTCTACATCATCCTGTTTCTCCTGAATTGCGCTGGTGCCAATAATCAGGTCACGGATCGCATTATGCACCTTACTCCAGTGACTCATTCACACGAATCTTTTGTTATGTTTTATTGCATTTCTCCATGGGCTAGCTTCAAATCATGCTCATCATCAAGTTGCTGCAGTAAGCTTGTTTCTAGCTTTAATATGCAGCTTTCCATTTTCTGAAATTTTGGTGGTGATAGACGAGTTCAGGCAATTGATATGGCCCAACAGGACCTTGAATTTCCCGGCCTCTTGTTGGAAGACCATAGCCCCGTCACTTAGAAACATTTCAGAGGAGTAACGGTTGGACTGTGCGAGTGAACAGATATATGAAATAACCCTAAGCATCTTCCAGTAGGCTCTTTTCACACTCCCGTCCTTTAATGTGACCAAAACACGACACTGTGTATGTTGGCTTTAGTTACTTTTAATCGATCTGAGAAGTTCTACCCGCCTTTAACCTGCGACACTGTTTGATTGAGTCATTGATAGGTTTTTCGGATGGATTGTTGAGTCACGAAAATCAATGAATTATGTGCAGAGCAATTTTAACCTCAATGTTTCTAATTTCTCTATGAAGAAATCATCCGTTTGCAGTGAAGAATTCTATATATAACCGCCATTTCGATAACACCTTCCTTTGCACTTCAGTTTACATTCGTCAACCGGATCACCCAGACCTCCCTATTCGTGAAAGGGACTACACGTAATTGCTTGGCATGCTACTAACTCAGCCAGAATCCTCTGCTCTACACAGACAAAGGTTTGGATACTCAGGTTTCTGACTTGTGTCTCCCGAAAATGCCCTCACTACGGTATAGATCTCCTTACTTTAGTTCTGAAATCTGTCTCCCGGTAGGGCACGCTGAACATTCATCCTCTTAGTTAAAGATATGCAATTAATCAAGAGTAGAAGTGTTTCTCAGAATTGCGTTTCTGTGCATCTTAAAGGTTGTTATGGCTTCGGAAAGCATGCGTACCACTTAAGCGCGAAGCCAGCGAATGTTTTCTTTACCACAGAGGAGGTTCTTAACCACTACCATGTAAGTGAAAACCAATTCCGGATACCGTTGCATCTGAGAATATCTCTGGCTTCAAACTCTGCTTGAGCGATTATATCCCAAACCGTTAGGGAGAAGACTACGAAAGCTGTTTTTAAAATAATAATAATTTATATTTTCATATAAACATAAATTTACATGAAAATGCAGACATGATGATTTATCACCATTAATTGTTGTCAAGTTTGTCCTCACTGGACTTCGAGGGTTGAAAAATCTAGGCCTTCGAAATAAAGGAATACGGACCATTCAGCCTTCCCGCAAACCCGGAGTAACGTCGAAATGTCTCAGGCAAGGTCATGTTCTCATTAGATGTGACTTAGCCATTTACTAACGTACCTCTCATGGAAACTGTTCACTATATATGTGGTTATATTGATGCACATAGTTTAGAAATAGGGTTACCGACAATCCTCCTCAAAGAACTTTTATTAAGATGCACGATGAATGTTCAGTTCACCTCCAAAAATGAGAGTTTTAGACAGAGAGATTGCATTGCGATGGGACCACCACTGGGTCCTTTGCTGGCTGAATGACTTATGGCAAAGAATGAAAACTCTCAACTTAATCAAAGGATCGGACATTTGGATATTCATAAAAGATACGCAGACGACAGTTTCGTCATCTGCACTCATAACGTAATTCTTGATGACATCCTGTTTGCCTTAAACAACTGCCAAAATATTTACAATTCGCCAAAGAAAACAAATACGAACTAAGTATTACGTTCCACGATGTGTGTCTTAGTAGACGTAATGACGGATCTCTCGAAAGATCTATCCACCGGAAACGTACATGAAACGGACAACTAACTAATTTTTATAGTTGGGTGCCTATCTCCAGGAAAAGGAACCTAATTCATTCGCTCTGCTTTAGGATAAGAAACATTTGTAGTTCTGATTGCGTTGACCCAGAACCTGACTTCCTGAAAGCCATGCTTGCAGAAAATGGTTACCCGAACCGATTTATTGGCATTAACACGAAAGATAAGCAGTCTAAACTGGTCACCGACTCAGTTCCAAAGAAAACCTTACTCCTGAACTTGGAATTCAAAGGTGATCAAGCCTCAGATATGCTCAAAAACCGTCTCTCTAAAGCAGTCAGTAAGACGTTCTTTCCAGCAAAATTACAAATGACGTTCACCAGCCTCGGGTCGCTCCATTTCTGTGAAAAGTAAGCTCCCCCGTCTGGCCACCTCCATGGGCATCGATCAATTCACCTGCTCTTGTGGGGCAAGGTACATTGGCCGTAGCCAGATGACGCTTTCCACGTGGATACGTGAACAGTATGTTATTACGAGGGAGAAAGAAAGGGTGTGCGAAGCTCCGTTCTAGAACGCATGATCCACTCCAGTCACTCTGCCAACTCTGACCATGATTTTAAGATCTTAGAGGCTGAGGGTGTTGACGTTCACAGACAGTACGAGGTATACTATCGCAAGATCTTATATCCAACACTTCTACAGTATTCGTTCCATGCAAACCAAAGGCAAAGCAAAACACCAGACTTGACCGTCCAAATTACGAAGTATATTTCGGGACCAAGTCGGAGTGCGAGATGATTGCTCAACCAGCTAGAGCTGGTGAACGAACGTACGAACGCTACACAACGGCATGCCAAATGGCGTGGATGCTTAACCGGAAGCCTTGAGCTAAACAAATCAACTGAAACAGTGAAGGTCGGCACCCAATGTTCAGTGATGAATGCTGTGGACAATAAGTTTGAGGAATTACCTACCATTACAAGATCATCTACCGAATCTATGTTAACTTGCCGCGTTTTCTTCGTTACAGACTTCTAAAGACAGAGGGGGCCTTGGCCATTCATGAGTTCAAGCCAGACTTATATGTACAAAAGAAGTATGTACAATCCCTACATCTGGCTTGGCCCTAGAGTGATAGACATTTATTTATTTGGTTCGTTTGTTAGTCTATGCACCTTTCCCTGATTATTATTACTATTCTCACTCTGAATTGCTTCCGCTTGTCCCACCTGTCATTCTAAAACTTAATTTTTTCACGATATTGAATTCTATATTATCAAATTTCACGTCTGCTATGTAACATTTTATATTAGCCCACTGATCCTGTAGTTGTGCACCCCTTTCCATAATCTATACAACTCATGAATTATTCCATATATGACACTAATTGTCTTGCTACTTTAATGAAAGGCGAACGTAGAACTACGAAGTCGTCTATCTGTGATCACCTGTTAGAGTCAGGTCATTTAGCCCCACGTGATTCATCTTTCAAAGTTATCTACATGGCAAAATCGAATCGATCCAAAAGTTTACGTTTTCTTCACTTATGCATAGCTGAAGCTTTAGCTATACATGAACAGAAACCTAAATTATGTGTTCAAAAACGTTTTGTCAAACCCCTTTCTTTACCTTGGTCATAGTAATGTTCTTTCTAGTTTTTACTTTATTTTATTTTACCACTTGAATTCTTTCCACTTCACTTCACATCTTCATTCTTACCGTAATCGTACTCTTATTTTATATAATTTTTAGACAACACTTGACATTTTTAAAACATTTTTCGATTCACTTATAAGACAATCTTTAATAATTTTGTAATTTATCCACTTCAACTCTACCCCTTATAACATTTTAATAATCGTTATTCTTATCACATATATGTATATTGACTGAGCAATTATTTAGTGCCACTTAATGACCTTTTCTGTAATATAAATACGACTGTACAGCTTGAAAATGAAATCGTTGAAAAGAAATTTCTTCGCTGAACAAAAACTGTGTTTTTACTTATGAATAAGTGGGTATTTTTTCGCGAATATTATTTCTTAAAAACCATGCACATGTGATAATAAATTCGTCGAAAAGAGTCTCTTCGTTGAATATAGTATTCTTAATGTTACAATGGGAATAACTGAATTATTGAAAAAATATCCAAACATATTAAAATTGTAAGATCTAATAGTGTGAAATATCTTCATATCATGAATTAAAAGACAATAATTTCTCTTCAGGTTCTTACAATTATAAAATATAATATTTATTGTCGTTAAAACTACGTTGTGGACCCCCCTAGTATAGCAGACGAATTTTTAATTGATATCGAAAAGGCTGTCGCACTCTTCAATCCAACCAACACTCTTAGTTCAGACGGTATGTCTTCCGTCCTGCTAACAGTGGTCGTAACGACATGAATTTAATTCTCCTCAAAAATTACTAGCTAAATAATGGAATGTAACACTCTTCACTGGAAGAGAACTTGTGTTGTGCCCATTCATGAACACGGGACCAGAGCTGGTCCTAATTACTACCGTCACATCAAAATCACATCCTTCGTTCCACGCATTACGGAAAAGAATGTGAAGGGTCAATCATTCAGTATTTCCTCCCCAATGACCTATTTTTTAATTCAAGTACGGTATCTTGCGCAGAAGATCATGTCCTACATACAAGTTAGATTATTTTGCCACACTAAAAGGTGCATAGATAACGGGCAACCAGTGGCTGCACTGAAACAAATTTCCCTATCAAAATTACTGATGGAATAACATACTTCTTTTGTACATATAAGTCTGGCTTGAACTCATGAATGGCCAAGGCCCCCTCTGTCTTTAGAAGTCTGTAACGAAGAAAACGCGGCAAGTTAACATAGATTCGGTAGATGATCTTGTAATGGTAGGTAATTCCTCAAACTTATTGTCCACAGCATTCATCACTGAACATTGGGTGCCGACCTTCACTGTTTCAGTTGATTTGTTTAGCTCAAGGCTTCCGGTTAAGCATCCACGCCATTTGGCATGCCGTTGTGTAGCGTTCGTACGTTCGTTCACCAGCTCTAGCTGGTTGAGCAATCATCTCACACTCCGACTTGGTCCCGAAATATACTTCGTAATTTGGACGGTCAAGTCTGGTGTTTTGCTTTGCCTTTGGTTTGCATGGAACGAATACTGTAGAAGTGTTGGATATAAGATCTTGCGATAGTATACCTCGTACTGTCTGTGAACGTCAACACCCTCAGCCTCTAAGATCTTAAAATCATGGTCAGAGTTGGCAGAGTGACTGGAGTGGATCATGCGTTCTAGAACGGAGCTTCGCACACCCTTTCTTTCTCCCTCGTAATAACATACTGTTCACGTATCCACGTGGAAAGCGTCATCTGGCTACGGCCAATGTACCTTGCCCCACAAGAGCAGGTGAATTGATCGATGCCCATGGAGGTGGCCAGACGGGGGAGCTTACTTTTCACAGAAATGGAGCGACCCGAGGCTGGTGAACGTCATTTGTAATTTTGCTGGAAAGAACGTCTTACTGACTGCTTTAGAGAGACGGTTTTTGAGCATATCTGAGGCTTGATCACCTTTGAATTCCAAGTTCAGGAGTAAGGTTTTCTTTGGAACTGAGTCGGTGACCAGTTTAGACTGCTTATCTTTCGTGTTAATGCCAATAAATCGGTTCGGGTAACCATTTTCTGCAAGCATGGCTTTCAGGAAGTCAGGTTCTGGGTCAACGCAATCAGAACTACAAATGTTTCTTATCCTAAAGCAGAGCGAATGAATTAGGTTCCTTTTCCTGGAGATAGGCACCCAACTATAAAAATTAGTTAGTTGTCCGTTTCATGTACGTTTCCGGTGGATAGATCTTTCGAGAGATCCGTCATTACGTCTACTAAGACACACATCAAAAGACGGAATATCTTTTTGTATTTGGTGCATAAGCTTACATTAGAGAAAATAGCAATAAAATAAATCGAATTGAATTCATAAGGAGCTGTAAAATGTTATGTTTAATCGAATTTAAGGATCAAGTGAAAATGTTTTTAGAAAATGAAATTTTTCTTTCATTATTCATGACTTTTAATATTTTATTGAAGTTTTCATTTAAGTTCATCAGGTAATACCTTTGTCTTTATAAAGGCGCATAAGTGTAGTCTTGATGTTGTTAATAACTTTAATTTTTTGTAGTGTGATTAAAGAGATATTATTTGGCTTAGTACCATAGTATTCAATATGATATATTTGCATCCAGTTTACTTTCAGGTAATTATGTAGAGCTTTATCAGTACCGTGATTTCATTCCTCATGTCTCCAATCTTGACTCGTCTTCCTAACAAAATTATTTGAAATGCGCTTAGTTATATCAGTTCTATCATCCTACTTGATTAATTCGATTAATTTTGTGGTTGATAAGCGTTTCCTTTTCTTGGTGACACATCCTTGGAAACATTTATTTTTTGCTACGATACTGAGAATGTCACAGAAAAGAATGCCTCTTCTTTTATAAAACATGAGTGTATAGCGCTGGATGCAGATTGTGGCGACGAAGGGTGTCAACCTTTATTCCTTACACAAGTGGTTTCAGCTTCCAATTCAGCATTCACGAAGTAAATGGATGCAATTTTTGATATTTAGGGAGATGAAGGGATGCCGATATTTACACAAAGTGCGCTGTGAACAAACGTAAGCTCCTGTCCTTCACTGCCTATAGTGCCTGTTCCGCTAAGGCCAGAGACAAATCAAAACACCATAATTGATCATCCAAAATATGAGGTACACTTCGGGATCACAAGTGTTGCGCAATGATTAGGCGCGCGAGAGGTCGTCCGAACGCAACACGATGGTTTAACGGATGGCGTGGATACTTGGTCGCAGGTCTTTAGATTGATGAGTCAATTTAAACAGTAAAGGATGGCATCCAGTAGTGGGTGGAGAACGCTGTAGACTATTCATTTTGGGAAATTATTTACTACTATAGGGATATTGTTTTTCGCCAGTTTAATAGCAGAGTAAATAGTGATCGAATAACTTTCTGTATAGAATTCAATTGCAAATAGCCTATTATTTTTCCTAACTAGTTGTTTAATTCTAATGAGCCGGTTTACCGTGTTGCAGACCAGTATGAACACCTGCTGAGGTTTGAAAGTGATAGATTGTTTGTCCTGGATGAGTACCTTGAACCTTTGTCACCATGAAAAAGTAGAAAGATGAAATGTTATTGGTGAACATATTTTCGAGACCACTATTTGGATTTTAGAATTATGTTGCACTGACCACAGGAATAATGAATTTCAGCATGAACCGCGAATTTCGAAACTGAACTCAATTTCTGTTTGAAGTTATTGGTTATCGTAGATGCTTTTGCACCCAAGTTAGTTTAGAGCTCAAAAATAATCTTTCAGTTGTTAGGAAATTTACCTCGATTAGCTTGTTGAGTTACATAAGCATTGCTCATTGACTGCTATTCAAGAAGACCGTTGAAAAGCAGGAAAGAGTGCATGCAACACTGTACTCCTTGAAAAGTACATATATATGGAAGAACGATAGTTTTTCTGACGACCCATATTTTTGATAAGGTCAACTAGGTGATTGATTGTGCTGTGTGCCGTTACATATTTTGTGTGTCCTGTTCCAGAATTTCGAGCATTTTTCCGATATATATATATATATATATATATATATACAGCAGCACCGCCAAAACATACCTTGTCTGTTTACCTTATAGCAGAGGATTTCAATGGGATTCCCTTTCTTATGTCCTGCCATTTGAGATGTAAATAGGTGGATTACTTACAATACATTCGATGTCTCTATTTCGAGCCATTGTTTGGCAGAACGAGTGTTGTCGGCTTGGCTGCTTTTCTTTTCATATCTTAAATTACCAGGCCCACCCGAATAAAAGCATCCTGCCATTAAGTGATTATAGGCTTCCACGAGGTAACCTGCTAAGGATAGCACACCAGAGACCAAAGACTCGAGTTCGTTCACATTTCTTTTCGCTTCGAGTTTGCCGTCTCTGGAACGCTTTACCGGCGGCCGTGACTACAGCGCCATCTGTGGAGAATTTTAAGCGGAAGCTGGAAAATCATGCAGAAATGCAAGGTTTGTGTCTCAATGGCTTATCCTCTTAAAATTTAAAACCCCACGGTTAATGGATAAGCATACAAGCTAAATCCCCACGACCCGTTCTGTCTTCTCTTACTGTACCGACTACTCTATCTTTTCCTTAGGTCACCTTTATTATCTCACTTATCTCAACCTATATTATCTACACTACAACCTATTATTATTACTATTCTGCTTTTATGACTACACCGAATGACCACGGGAGTTAGGTCAAACTCCATTCACGGCAGCAACGCAGTCCTAACATACTGCATACTACAAACCACATTTTGACCAATCCCCGCAACACTCCTCTTGGAGTCTACCAGAGCTAAAGCAGTCGAGTGGCGGGATTTACCACGCATAAGTTCACCGAAGATCTGGAACCTCTACCTTACAATCAAGAAGCGAGCTCAAAGAAATCACTGGTTTATACTAGCTCGTAATAAGGATATTGGATGTTGGATCCGTAGTTGACACAACTTCTCAGTATGTGGACCTCAGTTGATAAATTTCTCATCTATGCGGAATGGTCTCTTAGTGTAAAATCCTTACTTGTGATTAAGTAGCAAATTGTGAATGTCAGTTAAACCTTGGATTCATCTTGTGATCTTGAGACGAAATAGAACATATACATATGTCACTAGTCATGCAAATCTGAAGTTAAAAAAGTGGTTAGTTCTAACAATTTAAGCACCTAACTGGGTTGAGAATATCCGGTCTCTTTACAGGAACATCTATTAAGAAGTGCATTTAAGCAATGTAGCTAGATAAGTTGGCGCACTGAAGTTGAAATCCCTTTTTCTGGAACTCAAAATGAAGGCACCAATGGTACATTAATGTTTTCGGACTTTTTATTATAAAGTGTAGAATTGGCATATACTGGTTGGATCTTATATGACTAGCAGGCTTAATATCCTTTGATGTTGATAACACGGAATTAAAGTGCCGTTGTCTAACACTAGCAATAAATTGCAAACCCAGTGAACGCTGTATGAAAATAACGTTCAGCACTAACTCGATATTGCAATCCCTTTTAACTGCAGTATACTGATAAAGCCGCATTGTGTGCTGAAGGTAAATGTAATTTACTGTTTACAAAAAAAAACTAGTGCCAGGACAAATTCGTGGAAGACTACAAGAAGTATTTACAGCTTCGGCATCTTTATTACTCATCATATAAAATTTTTCATGAGTTTTACTGACTAAGAACATTAAGCAAAATGCATTGAAGGCAACGAATGTTTTAAAGGTGTTTAAGCTAGCCGTCATTGACTACAGAAATTTGCATTTCATCTCCCGTATCAGGAGGGGTAATGTGGTGAGTAATATTGAGATTAAGTGTAGAGTATTAATTAAGGAGGTCAGTCAGTCAGGTTACTCGTGCCAAACCACCTCCTTTCCCAACAGGTGATGCTAGCTGATAAGATTAGGGCGAAACAGAGTTAATTGTGGTCAAAGCAAAAGCTGGCATCAAGTCCTGGAGTCTTTTGCTGTTGTCCTGAACTACGTAGGAAGGTGTGGGCTGACAAAGGAGTCCTCTGGAAACCAAGAATCAGTAGCTTTAAATTATTGGTAGCAAGAGCGGATACACTCTGTAGTCTCTCTGACTTGTTCAATCCTTAGGTTTTACCATGTTTCTATTCTGTCTCCAGTACATTTCCCCTCATTATAGTTCTTTTGAGTTTTTTTATTCTTTATCTTTGTGTGCTACATAGAGTGAGCTATTTGAAATGCTGAGCTTCTGTGCAAATTCCTACTTCTAATTCAGTCAAAGGAATTTACGAGTATTTTGAGGTTTACTCGTGACAATTTCGAGTTTAATGCAGTTAGGTAGCAAAGTGCCTATCTGTATCCTAAACTAAACTTTATCATAGGTTCATCCAAAATTGTGAATTTATGATATGAGTACTTAGAATAAATCTCCACGCTATCCACTGCAGGAAATGTTGGTCACATCCACGCAAGTTAAGACCGACATAAGCTCTTTATATATGCGAATTTTTTAATGAATTGTAGTTTTATCTCATCAGGCAGAGTGAATGCTGTCAGTGGCTGTATCATTTTTTGAGTTGGTTAGTAATATAAGCCATTCTACACTTCTTTAAGCGTGTTATTTATACTCTTCCAATCTGTTGTAATCATTGTTTTGTAGATTTATAAAATGGCATCCACATGGAATAATTTATTACCCAGGCGTATTTGTGTTCCGCGCAAGAGGTAACGTTATTTTTGTACTAATTGCTAGTGTTTCTTCTGATCATTCTTCTTGGGTAAAATCTTTTGGTCCAACAGGCGACTTACCACCCAAGCGACATTCTTCCAGCCGTCTGACAACTACTTCAGGGGTACAGAAAATCTCTAAGCTTTATGAAGATCAAAACTGCATAAATATTTCACCTCCATCATCTCCGGAGCAAGACGTTTTGGAATTTCGTCATGAACTGTTAAACATAGAGGACCCTTTTGTGAGTTGCTCTTGTGGTATTGCTTATCCTCACAAACTTATATCGTTTGTAGGTTACTACTTTGTTTTAATTGGTAAATTTGTAAGACCTATAAAAATCTTAGTTTTAAACTTGAACTAGAAATGGAAATTAATTGGTTAGTCACTCCATGGTGAACGATGATGGGATGTGGTTGGGATTAGTATTCCTATGCTAATTGCATTAATAAAGCTTGTGACCACTTGCACGTAATAAAATGAATTTAGGGGGAGAGTGGCTGTACTTATCAATGAATCAATGCAAGTTTTCCATATCAAAGCCACGTTGGTAGATATATTCTGACTTAAAAAGTACTAGTAATACTGACTACCAGCTGTAGTGTTATATACCATTTCTGGGACATTCAATAGGATGACTTATGTGAAAAATATTTGCTTCTTTCTGTTGTTATGATTTTAACTGACATTAAAAATTGTCAATATTCCGAGATTACTGAATATCTCATAACTACCATATAGTGTGACCTCCCCTAGTTTACTATCTCGCTAGTTTTCTGGACAGTCCCAAGCCCGGGCGTTGGGCTAGCGACCCTACTCCGGAAAACCAATCAAACTGCTACAGATACTTCAAAGCACAAGAAAAATATCGGAAATACAAAATATATAAAGAACAAACTTATTTTCTGCTGAAATCGGAGAAACGAAATAACGCGGGTTGGTGAAAGCCTTCGGGAAGCAGATGTCTTCTCTCGATGAAAGCAAAAGTAAGAATGGGGACGCGGAATGTAAGTACAATGTACGAGGCTGAGGAGGCTGTCCAGGTAGCCAAGGTAATGGTAATATCTCGTACCGTAATATATTCATTATGACGTTCCTAAAAACCTATGTTATTCTCTATATGGATTCATTTCCTATGCACTAATGGCGTGTTGAGAGTAATAAATTAGTAGATTGTGTGCTTACCTGCGTTTGGTTTTACTAAGGATTCTTACGTCAGTAGAAATACTGCACTAGTGCATGATGATGTCAATGGATTTACAATTAGTACGTACTGCAAATGTGAAACTGGAAAAATACATAAGGTGGTGTAGAATAAACTGGTTTTTACGAAGAGCTAGTTGTTTATTTAATTTACTTTCTCTTTTATGTAACATGATGTTTGTGTTTTTATTGATAATTTATTGATAACTTAAACTATTAAGGATTTGTGGTCGTGGTCTATGAAATTCTCTACGCATTGTGTTGTTCCCACTGTTTTGCATTGTAGCCATTAGACTCTGAGTTACAGCAGCTGCAGAATTTGAGATCTGACCACTGTTCGTCATCAGTTGTTTCACAAAATGAAGGTAGCACTATTTGTGAAAGTTCTCAGCCAGATTATGTGACAGAACTACAGAATACAGACGAACAAACAAATCTCGATTCAAGTTTTGAGTCTTTATGCTATCTTACTGAATTACAACGAGACAATACAGAGATCCCATATGCAAGTCTGTGCGTCAAATCTCTTCCTCGTCGAGTTCCACCGTATGTTTGTTTTATTATTGCAGTCCTATTCACAGATTTTTTCATTAAGATAATGCAATAGTTAGGGATGTTAACTTGGTTAAAAAATTAACATTGGAAAAATAAGTTATGGGTTTGCTTCAAAGCTTTTCAGATAGCCTTTCCTTTGAAGTACTTTATAGCATCCCTTATTGTGCATATTTCTGATACTGAACTTTGTTTAATTTCTTGAACTTATGTGACTAGGAAGCTGCAGTAAATAATGTCAACGAAATTGTCTTAGAAAGCTACTAGTTAAGCTTGATTCTTAGGCATTACAGACAATAGGTTGTTTTCTAAACTTTATTTAGTAATTTCTATTGCTCTATGCATCAAGCAGTTGTTAGATACAATTTTAAATTTCATGTGATTCTATTGTTGTGTAATGTTTATTTGCTTGTGGGATGATTTATAGTATAAAGAGTGAACAAGTTAAACTATAGAATATAAGTATTGTATGTGCACTTCCGTATCTGTTGGTTCACTTCATTTACTTGGCAACTTGGCATATATTGTCCACTTTTTTTCCTACTCACCTCCTAACCTGAGGGACGGAAAAAAACAGTAAGTGGTATGTAATAGTATAATGGGATAGAAAGACTGAGTACTCTCACATCTTAAGTGATAGTGTAGATTATAGACAAGTGGTATTTATATTTCTATCTTAAATCCTTTAGCTACAGTTTACGATTGTCAGTTGTATTATTTTTTGATAAATTAAACAAAGTATATCAACGCTTGCTAAGTGAGTATCCTGATAGTAATGTGGCGCTCAGCATAATTATATTATTGAGTCTGAAAACAAACTGGGAAAGAATTATAATGAAACTGTAACAGGTTATGTTATAGCGTATAAAACGCGCAAGTTCATAAGGTTTGAGTTAAGTGACTTTTCTATGGCATTCTTTATGACGAGAAATTTTACAGTATTGAGTTTTTCGCTAAATAACATTCGGACAACTCAAATGCTACTGCACACAATATTACGTTTTTTATCTGTTCAACAGTTGTACATGTTCTGGACAAGATTAGCCGGTTAGTCAAAATGTGCACTATTGAATAGTTTCCTTCAATTTAGAATGAATGCAACTAGGTCCCCGATAGTAATAACTATAATAATAATAATAATAATAATTCATCCTTTGCTTTTCGATTGGAGCATAAGGCTTCAGCGACACATCTCTATTTCACTCAACTTTCAGCCATCTCTTCTAGCTGGCTCCGTGTTTGCCCACATGTTTTCATTTCTTCTTCACATGACCTACATATCACCTTTGGACTCCCAACTCGTCTTCCCCATTCATGTCCCTCTCAAGGGCGTAGTGTGTGGTGTCACTTGAATATATCCCTAGTGTATTTTTAGTCTACCTCCATTTACTTATGCATATTCTTTGAGTAATAGAATAGGTTCTTGGCTGCTTCGCTGACAGAGTCCCATGGTGTTTATCCTTTCTAGGCATCTGATTAGTATCGAGGCAACTAAAGCAGGTGTTGATGAAAGTCTGTGGTCTGTTGGAAATGCTTACTGTGATACGAACGGCTAGTCTCTGGACCATATAGAGGTACTGGTTTCACATTAATATTAAAAATTCGGAGGCTGCTTATGCTAAGTGATGTGGATCTCTACACCGACATCAGAGTAAAGACGCCTGTCTTAGCTGGCTTTGACATCCTTATTAGTGCAACCCGTAGTTGAAACGATGCTGCCGAAGTGGTTAGTGAACGAGATGACTTCCTTTAGATTTTTCCCATTCATGGTGATTGTTGTTGGTTGGGTATTTTCATCATCTTCGTTTTCATTCGTTTCGCCGAGCGTCTCTTGACCCATGATGAGTTCTCCTCCTGAGTTGTCTGCTCTCAGTTGGCTTGCATTCATATCACCCATTAGGATTTTATTGTTGCCATTTGGGGCCTTATCCATTACTGCTTGCAGTTGTAGAAGTGTTCCTTCTCTTGACCTGCGTTGTTCGTGGGGTAATACCGTCGTAGATTTGTAACTTTCCTACCTTTCGAGCCAAATTTTGCTGTCATTTTGCTGGAGGAGATTAGTCCTCACTTTATAAGAGCTTACGACACTGTTGGTGTTAACATGATAACCACACCCTCAAATGTGCTTGTGGTTGTCGTCTGGGTGACTTGAGTAAATTACTGGCTCTTAAGTTTTCAATCCGGAGAGTCATCTTTCATTCTAACTGCTTCCACTTTTGTCTTATATCTTTTTTCGTCTGCAATCTTAGCAGCACTGTCAACCTCAAACGTGGTATGGAATTCCCATCTCCTTATTCTTACTTTTGCTTCCATCGAAAGGACATGCATCAGCCGACTGGCTTTATGAAAGTTTTCACCCACCGAGGACGTTATATGTCCTCAAACTGAGGAGTCTTCTTGATTCCATTTTATTTTTTCCGCATTTTGAAGTTTCATTGGCGGTAGGGTTGCTCAACCTTTCCCTACTTACGAGGCCCAGTACCGCCTAGTGCACTAGGCACTGTTTTACGGCTTATTAGTCACTAATGTCTTAAAATTAAGTGAAAATATTTTATACTTCAATTTTTAAATTATTGTAGGAACAGCATGCTGCGCAAGCTACATCACTTACTCAAAAGGAAGTCTTCAGAACGCTGTGTTTGGTTGCATCAACGGTCTACACAGAGGACTCAAGGTAATTTTCCCATAAAAGATTTTGTAGTTGAGGTATTAGTAGTATCGGTAGTGGTAGTATTATTGGAATTGAAATCGATTAAGGAAGTTGTAAAGCTAAGTTATAAAACTTACTGGTTAATTGATATGAGGACTTCAAAGTCTGGAACGATTGACAAACAACTCCGAAATTTAATTTTTCTCCATTCTTGCAACCAAAGAAAAATCAGATGAACAAGATGTGATCCACCAGATTGTATCATGCAGTAATACAGGTGAATATAATGAAATGCAAATCTCCTATGTTAACCAGTCGCAAAAAGTGTTAACAAGAAAGGTGGTTATCATTCATAAGCAATTCAAGAAGCACACTTCATTTTGAAGTAAAAGCCCTAGAGATGTCATCTGTTAAGATGATAAAAGCATCACAATTAATCTGTTTAGTCGTAATCACACGACAGTATCCAAAACGTCTACATGAGCTATAAATCTTCATTATTTCAAAGCATTTTCCCTGGTGTCAGTGAAGTTTTTCTTTATTCTCGAAAGAAATAATTACTATGTAATCGTGCGGATTCAATTCGTGAGATTATAGTGCAAATCGTGCATTCTACTAAAAAGCCTCCGAACGTGTAAATTCACTGCCTATAATAGTCCTGGTTAGTTTTCGTTTTGCGCAATGTTATTTATATTTTTAAATGAATTGTCGCAAGTAGTAAAAAAGACAGAAGCCATTTAAAAAGAATATTATCTCGATGAATGTACCTTCTAGAAATTCGCACATTTCAAAAGTGGAGTCGTTTATTCACATCCTTTAGATGCTGAGTTATTCGTCATGTAAGTTTACGGTTCGTTTTTTGTCGTTAAATTATCTCATCTAACTGTCACTCACAATTTATTCATACCTATGTGTAAAAGATACAATATGTATGGTTTAAAATTTTTAATAATTTTATTGTTGGCTGAGCTTAAAATTTAGCTTGCGGGGTAGCCAAGGGGAATATTCCCGGTGACTAATAAACTAATCTTGAAGGCTTCTCTAGTAAATTTTAAGTGCTGGTGAGCAACAAGCGACGTCAAAATATGACAAATAAATATATAGTAGTGTATGTTTCTTTTTCTTTTTTTACAGTCTCTTTTAATCATGTCTCAAAAGCATTCCAGATTCTTAAAGTATTTCGTAGTCCAAATGGTTTATCGGGATTGGTTGCATTCGGAGTGCGTGAAATTATTTCCAACTTAGAAGCTAAGATAGAAAATCAGAATGAGGAGCAAAAGGATGAATCAAACTGCTTTGGTGTTCTGCTCTTACCTACCTCTGGCATCCCTTCAGGTATGGAGGCGGTATTTTCATCCACAACCAGAAACCCGTTTCTGGGTGATAGTTTAAAGTGTGGAGACTGTGTCGCTGTATTTGGTCCATGGTAAGTTATCATTAGTCTGACTTTCCTGAAGACCATTTCAAAATATAAATTAAACTGGGAACTGTTTCCGTTATTTGACAAATTAATCTTTTTCTTCACTGACAACATTGCAAATAGCAGTTTGGCTCTTCATCGTCGAGATGCGGCTTGCTGGTGTGTTGTCTTAAGTTCTAGTCTTTGAGTTTCGCGTTTGAATATCACCCCACTTACTCTGGCTTCGTAGTACCGTAAATCCCCAGATATTAGGTGTGCCTGATAATTTATTACACGAACATGCGTTCTCTGTAAATTCTGTTCTTATAGTTGTTATCATTACGATGGTTAAATATGAAATATATACATTTTTATTTAGAATAAGATTGTGATTTTGAAATTAAGTCAGTTTCATTGCATAGAACTTGATGAATGACTTATGATATTTGTATGTCGAGTATGATGAGTTGAATGCAGGTATGAAAAGTGTAATTAATTTATTTCGATATGGTAGCGCATGTTTGTTAATTAGTTAGTTCAGAAATAGTTTGTATAAAACGGAAGATGATGTAGATCAAGTGTTATATTCATCATTTAATTATCAGTACGTTAAGTGATGGTATAATACCGGAGAGTAAGAATGGGATGATCAGTAAATAAAATGTATCGAAGGAGGGGACTATTTTCAGCCGTTTCACCTACTACATATGTACAGTAGCGGTTATATACAGTTTTTTTCTAATATAAATGCGCTTTATAAGTTTTCATTTAACAAGCAAAAAATAATTACAAAGTTGTTCACCGCAAGTTAGTAGTGTTAATTTGAATATGCAAAGAGTGTAACAAAATACTCGAACATTTGCGGTTTTGATAAATCCAAAATATTTGATTACTAACAGAATGTTATATTAATTTAATACTGGGTGTTATCCTATTGGTAGTTGTGAGTTACATCATCACACTTAAGTGGGTGTTATTTCTATCCTGCACTAGTAGACTGAACATACTACATTTTAATTGGGATACCGTTATCTTCTTTCTTAGTTGTTTATTTGTCACATGAATTATCGTTCTCCATTATTTCTTTAGGTCGACATATCATTCTCGTGAATTTGATAATTTACCTGTGATGCATTCTTTTTTCTGGGTCGAACGGATAAAGTCGGAAGCTCTGGTCGGTAATAATTTTCCTGATTTTCACACAAACTTCGTGAAGCCTCAGCTAATAACATGTCCGTGTTTATCATCATGTGAGTTGTTTAAAATGTTCTGTTGCCTATTTCTCTGAATGTTTTACACTGGTGCTTTTACCTATCTAAGGATTACTGGATAAGCATAAATGCATAGTATAAGAACAATAAACTTAAGGTGTTGAATGCCTGTCTCCTTTTCTGTTGAAGTTTACCTTTAAATATTTTTGAGAAGTATTATTTACTCATCTAGTATTAGGTTTATCATACCTATAGTTTCGATTACTGTGTACTCTGTACTCTTTCTTACTGCTCATTTGTGAGGAGGAGTGTTGGCACAAGCTCTTGGCAATAATGAAACAGTATTCCGTCCTTGTACGGTACAAATCAAACAACACCTATGGATACCGATTTAAATGGTCTGTATGTTATCGGATGGTAAGACGATTTTGTATGCGTGCTGAAGGTCCAATAGTCGTCCATCATTAGCAGATCTACACTACCAAACACATCCTTTAGATATCTCCAGAATTTCGTTGATATGTCAAAGAGGGAAGGTAATATTAAGTGACCCTGCCTAACCTCACTGCTGGTTGAGAGTAGTTGGTTGTATGCCCTTAGTCTGCTTGAGTTGCTTTTGTTAAGAGGTTTCGCGATGTTGACAAACATTTCATGGATATTTTTGTAACAGAGAATCCCAAATAATATTCCAGTTTGACGAATAAAAGACAACAACAATACCAAGAAACTTTAGGGTTCTTGGCGTGCAATACTTGTGACGGATGGACACGTGGTCAGCGCATTCATGATCGGAACGAAATTCAATATACTCTTTATAAATAATTTTCCATGCGTTCTAGAGTTTTTGGTGCCTAAAAGCAGCCAGTATTTTTGATATGCCGGGTAACAGACTAATACCCCGGTAATTATCACAAGTGTCATATAGCCTCTTTTTAAAGCGTAGCATCATTTCACATTAACGGGACATCCATTCTCCCATATCTTCCCAAATAGTCTAGTCAGGGAACTTACTAGAGTCTTGTTACCATCTTTAAAAAAACTGGAATCAATTGTCTAGACTGGGTGACACTCGAGTTCTCGTAATTTCTTCCGGACCTCCGTCTCCATGTTAACCAACTGTACAGCTTTGTGATTACAACTGTAGAATGTTGTTGTTGAGTCAGCTAGTCTGTTTTTCAAAACACTCTGCCTTTACGACTTGTTAATCAGTGTATCAATTTCTTCACAGACTGGTTCATTGGCAGATACAGATATAAAGTTATTTTACAGTCTGCCATTTATACCTACCTCGCAATGACATTAACTAAAATGCCGTTATTTACTTTGTGTGAACTTATGTGCGCGTGTTTTCATTAGTATATCTTCTCAGTTTTATGTGCTTTGAACTACTATCTCCGTATTTTGTCTCATACTTTTTACAGGTGATCCACATACTGTACTCAGCTGTCCCAGTCGTTTTAGAGTGAGTAATTTAGGGTTTTATCAATGTCATGTGTTAAATTTTTATGTACCGCTGATTATATGCCTATTTCATAGTTTATACTGGAGTTTTGTGAAACTCTTTCATAACCAACTTTGCTCATTCACCTATGTGCAATATCTTGCGGTTGTTTGTGGCTTATTACTTCTTTAGTATGCATTAACCATTCATTCATTCGGGGCTCTTTTTGCAGCATGTAACTGTTTTTGCTTATTCTCAGGAAGACATTATATGGAATCCCTTGCATATAGATAAGATAGTTTAGGATAGTCATAAAAATGCCTTTCAATGAAGTATACTATTTATCATATTGATAGTAGTCGCTGTATTCGCAATAAAATTTCGGCCTACAGCACATGATTTTCGGCATGTGGTATTGTAAGGGATTCAGCCCAGGTACAAGTCTTTCAACTAAAATAAAAAGGCAGTTCTAGTTGATTATAACAGTAGCAGGAAGAATCCCAATGTAAAAGTAATGTCAAGCATGAAAGTGGAGATTCTTTTACATTTACAAATCTGAATAATTAATCATTTTCTTGAGCTTTCTTTTCCTTATAGTGTGCAAATTGAATTTCCATATTTACTTTTACATACACTGTTTTATGTATTTGCTCTTTCTGTCGTCTATGAGGACAGGGAAACAGTTAGGTTTACTCTAACTCAGTATTCCAGACTTATATTATCCATCATTATTGTCTGTAATTCTCGGAGAAAATGAGAAGTGAAAAATTTAATTTAAGAATTCACACTTCATTAAATTTGGTTATAAATAATTTATTACAAGTTGTTAACAATCTAGCTTTTTTGAAATTAAAATTGAAAATGTTATATTTTCATTCTGTTCTAAAATAAGTTCTTCTCAAGGACATCTTAGACATCTAGCAAAAATGACACGCAACCGCTAAACTTTTGGTTGGTGCGAAAAATTTATATTCATATGATGCACGAGTTTTATAATTTCAAGCCTAAACTACTCAAAGCTATATTGTAAAGTAATTTGATTCTTCTGCATATTTCCCTTCTCATAAGCACACTACTTTCTAATTTTTAAGGCAGCATGATTGCATTTTCAAAATTTTTTTCCTTTTCAGGTATTATCAAAACGAAATCTGTTAGTTATTTCAGGATTTGAAGACTCTTCTCAGGATGTATCCGCAACACTTTTCGACAGAAAATGCGTTTTAGTCCTTGGCTGTCATCGGTTTTGGCTTCTAAACAAGTTAAGGTGTGTTTTCTAAGATGAATTTATGATATGAGTTGTTGTAACATGAAATTTAAGTACCTCTTCTCTAACGATTTATTTCTGTTCATAATCTGCCACTAACAGTATATGCATGGAGCATGATACAGAAATAGTTCATACTTGAAAACTTTCATAATCCTTGGCAAAGAAAATCTGGTTAGGGATGGTTGGAAATAAACTGAGGTCAAACTAAAACGCATTGAATAAGTGCTTTCATAGGAAATGTAAAAATAGTCTTCAATAGTGTTGGATAAACAAAATATAAGACATGGCTCGAAGAAGGTTAGAAGAATAATTCAGGTATCATAAAATAAAAGAAGGTACTGGTATATTCAGTTTAATGATTTCCATCAGTAAATGTATTGGATTTTGGCTATAGGTATTAACATACTACTCAAAGTAATTGACTAATTTTTAGTGTAGAACTTTGCACAAAACTGCATTTCAAGTTGCCACACTTCATAAATACACAGATGTAGAGGGAAATAAATACAGGGGATCTACAATGAACCCTAATGTACTGGAGCTAGAATAAACAAATGGAAGGTAATGCGAATTTGTGAGATCCGGAAATGGACAAAGGGTGAAGGGATCTGCGCCATTGAGAAAGATTCTGAGCCATGTCACCAGAAGTTTCCAGCCATTTGTTCTTATCGTCTCCAGGATTCTAGTCAGAACAGTCTACACCTTACGTGGCTCTAAGTAAACAGTCTAAGGCTTCATGAAGTAATATCAGGTTTTGATTTGACCACCCGAACTCTCTTCCAATCTAATCCGTTGTCAGCTAGCACCACTTGATGAGAAGGAGAATCTCTGAGCATGTGTAGCATTTTTCTCAGCCATCTCAATCTATTTAGTTTAGTAACCTCACCAGTCAACTTTAATTCCTTCCCTAACACTCTACGCATTAGCTGAATATTACTAACTATTTTACTGTGCAACACGAGGAACAGAACACGAACATCTGTGGTCAAAGACAGCTAGTCTCTTCATATCTTCCAATTTCAGCGGTCATGTGTTACAGACATAAAGGAGGGCACAGCGAAGTGCTGTGCACTGCACACGTCCTTTGGTCGATAACTGGATATCACATCTACACCAAAGATGACATGGGTTGGTAAACGCCAAACGAGCCTTTTGTATCTGTGCTGCGATTTCGTCTGAAATCAGTCTGTTATCAGTTATTCAACTTCCCAAATAAATAAAGTAGTCAACATTCCCAACTACTTCACTTTTTTATTTAAACTAGGAGTCTGGTGCAGACCAGGTCTGCAGCACCTTTTTACATCTGCCAGGGGGGGGGACCAGATACCGAACATTCAAAGATTTCTTCTGTGTTTAGAAGAGTCTGCATTTTTTCAGCGTCTTCACCTAGAAAAACTATATCATCCCCAAACTGTAAGTCGACCAAACTGTACCCTGGCAAAAAAGCAATTCCTAAGTCGCCAAAGTTGTTTAGAGTGACATCTAAGGTCATTTGAAATAAAAATGCAGATAAGTACGCTTGTGTTGGAGAATCTGTCGAAAGGTAAAGGTATTATCAAAACCCCATCTTCCGGGTCTAGAGCCTATTCGGTTTCTCCCAAGCGGCGCTTAGTCTCTGCTAGATTATAGAACCTGGAATTTTAGATGCTATATTCGTCAGTCTGGCGCCCCTAGAATTCCTTTTTACAAAATTGGATAACGAATGACTTGTACCAGTTCAGTGTGACTATCTCAGATTCCCAGGCACTACTTAACAAACAACAGACCATCACCACCGTCCTTAAATACATCTGGAGTAACACCATCAGGTCCCGCTGCCTTGCCTTGTTTTTAGTTAGAGACAATTTTCGGAACTCGATTTAAAGTTGGAAGACTCATGTCTACATCCAACTCAGGTAGGTGTTGGATGCTGAACCACTTCAGCTTGGCTGTAGGCCAGTCGAAGTGCTCCACACAGTGTTCCCTCCAGCATTCTTGTTACACATCTTGGAAAGTAATGAAAATACTGTTCTCCAAGATTGTTTTGCTTTCCGTTGGCTTTTTGAATCCCGTTTCCCTAATAAGTAAATAGTTGTCTGGTATTACCTGGCACCGATGTCTTTTCCATATCTTTGAATTTGTCGTTGCGAAGGCTTTTACTTAGCTTAAATCCGAACAGTTTCAGCTCCTCATCACGTTTGGAGCCTGCCGAAGTCAGTTTTCCTGAGTCTAACGGTTCAGACAAGTCGGCGGAAATCCACTGGCATTTGCTAGCCCCTGGCTTCAGGTTCTCAACAGGTTTCTACAGCTGACTGGATACTATTCTAGGCTTCCTCGGGATGGGTGTTACTTCCAATCTCAGATGCTCGTTTAACTACTTTTTCCGCGAATAAAAAACGTTGTTCTTATCAAGTTGGGGTCCTGTTGACTTCTTAATTGTTTGGTTTGTATATCCGTTCAGTCATAGGCATACGTCTTTCTTCAGGTCTGTCTTGAGTGACTTAGATTGTGAGTTTGAGTTCTTATGAATGACTGTTAAATTTTGCTCTGATTTACATTATTTTTAAAAAGGGATGGCAGTTTGTCCTGTGCAATAGAAAATAAATACTTAAGCGAACGCCTTGGAAACGGTCATTTTTGGGACTTCATTT
>OX235279.1:136086497-136145542 GCA_944472155.2 Trichobilharzia szidati | reverse complement strand
TATTTTGTGATTTTGTTTGAGTCATGGCATTGGATTGGGTAACTGCTTTTTGTCTAACCGCTATCCAAACAACCTTTCTGGCATGGTAGGACCTACAGGAACTTAAGTTCCAGCCAGTGTAGCTCGTTGGGTCATTGCGATATGCAAGCCCCACCACCACGTCAAGGTAGCAGCTTTCGTTCGGGACACTATGAGGAGCAGTTTAATTGGCCCACAGCCACACTTAGCCTGCCGGACATCCAACACCTTCCTGAATGGGATATAGATACAGGTCCTCCGTCCTTAACTGAGGTTACTAAAGCTGTCACTAATCTGAAGCAAGGCAAAGCAGCGGGACCTGATGGATTGACTCCAGAGGTATTTAAGTACGGTGGAGACAGTTTACTGTCTGCATTCACTGAGGTTCTAGGCAGCGTCTGGGAATCAGAGGAAGTCCCATCGGGTTGGTGTAAGTCACTGATCATCCCGATATACAAGAAGGGAGACAAGTCTACCTGTGATAATCACAGAGGGATTAGCTTGACTAATATAGTGTCTAAAATCCTAGGCTCAATAATACTGCGTAGACTAAGTGGTGCTCGGGAGACACAAACACGAGAAAACCAGGCAGGTTTTAGGCCAGGTAGAAGGTGTATTGATCATATCTTCACCCTAAGACAGATTCTAGAACATACGCATTCCTACCGGCGTCCGACAATCATTATATTTCTTGACCTAAAGGCGGCATTCGATTCTGTCGACCGGGAGGTTCTCTGGCGATGCTTGGCTGTAAAGGGAATGCCTAGAAAATACATTGCACTGATTAAGGCACTCTACTCGTACTCATGCAGCCAGGTGAGGGCTTAAGGTGAGTTGTCATCTGAAGTGGTGACGACTAGTGGCGTCCGTCAAGGATGCCCATTATCCCCATTCCTATTCAACTTCATCATAGACGTACTAATGGACTTAACCCTAACAGACTTCAGCGACTCAGGAATTGACTTGCTACCAGGGAATAATCTCGTTGACTTAGAATATGCGGACGATATTGTCCTTCTAGGTGAGGACTCTGACAAAATGCAGAGTCTACTGAACACCTTGAGCAACAATCTTCGTATGTTTGGCATGCGATTCGCCTCTGTAAAATGTAAGATGATGCTGCAGGATTGGACTACACCGACCCCTAGATTAGAAATAGGAAGTGAAGTGGTAGAGCACGTTGACCACTTCACTTACTTGGGAAGTACCATCAGCCTCAATGGGTTGATCTCAGACGAAATATCAGCACGAATACAGAGGGCTAGGTTCGCATACGCCAGTTTACGCCGTCTGTGGCGTAGACGTGATATCCGACTTCCGACCAAAGGGCGTGTGTACTGCTCAACAGTCCGCTCCGTCCTCCTTTATGGCTGTGAGACCTGGCCATTGAGAGCAGAAGACATGAAAAGATTAGCTGTCTTCGATCATAGGTGTCTGCGTTCTATCTCCTGCGTGAAGTGGTATAATAAGGTGAGCAATATTGAGGTTAGTCACCTCTCGACAGCTAGGTAAGGAGGCGGAATCAGTAGATGAGGCTGTGAAGCTACATAGACTGAGATGGTCAGGACATGTGCTACGTATGCCTAGTCATCGCCTTCCGCGACGGGCAATGTTAGCTGATATAGGGCCAGGCTGGAAAATAGCTAGCGGCGGTCAAACCAAAACATGGCACCAGTCAATGAAATCCACAACAGTTAGTCTAAGCCACATAGGGAGATGTAAACTTCCTGGTTGGGGTCCTCGGGACGGTAAAAACCAATGGCTGGAAACTATTGGTGACATGGCTCAAAATCGTTCTCAGTGGCGCAGATGCATCCACTCCTTGTGACTTATGATTTCCAATTAAACTGTTTTGTTCTTCGTTATTACTATACCTTTGTCTCACACCTTTGTTTACTGTCTATATTATGCATTTCTTCTACTTTCTTCTCTTGCTTTGTGTGCTACACGGAGGGAGTGTGGCGACTTGAGCTACCGCACATATGTGCAAAGTTCTATGTCGAAAACCGACCGACCGACCGACCGATATTCATATATCCCGTGTGCGTACACCTTTTAACTTGATATTTCTAGGTTTAATGAATGGTGACGCTCTGCCTGCATGTTGTTGAAAAATCTAACTAGAATCAAAGAGCTGTTTGGTGTTTCGTTGTTTCCACTGGTAGTCGGTTGGTGACGCGATTGCCACCGAGGGTTAAGTACTAACTAGTGTCCATGTACAAGAAGTTATATTCATTGCTTTATGATAGGGACATAAATCTATTATTATGACAGACATTTAAGAAGTAAAGTGTGTCAACATTTAAACTTAACGAGGATCCACTTTTCTGCTTGCTAATATATTTTTGGCGACAGAAGTATTTATATTTTGTATCCTTTTGTTTCTAGGCTCCCGAAAGCTTTATTCGCAGAAACGCTATGCGACTTCTTACAGTACTATCTATCAATCGTTTGAAGGATACACAAACAGCCATCTTGCAGTGTCGTACTGGTGTTTCAAAACTTGTAGATATTCTTTCAGATACACATGAAGTTTTGCGGAATGATGTGAGTTTTTATTGTACTTTGCTGTTTAGCGAAAAGTGTTTTACAGAATCTTAAGTTTTGGATGAAAATCACTTCTTTATTTATGCACTACCTGCTCCTGTCATTCACTGCAGACAATTCGTAGTCTGATTTGAAGTACTTTGCTGAGTTTAGTATTAATATGTGACGCCTACTGCTTAACTATTGAGATAAGTGATATTCAAGACATTAACTGTCTCTTCTGTTTCTTGTTTTATTTAAGGTTATTCTTCTTTTAACCGAACTTACAAAATCAAACACGAATATTCAAAAAATCGTAGTCTTCGAGAATGCTTTTGATCGACTGCTGAAAATTATTTATTCTGAGGGTTTATGTGATGGGGGTGTAGTGGTGGAAGATTGTCTCCGATTGTTGCTTCAGTTGTTAGATGGTAATCCATCTAATCAGGTCTTTTTCCGAGAAGGGAATTTCATTCAACGTCTTTCGCCTCTGTTTGACTTATATTCAAGTGAAAATATACAAACACAATGTTGGTCTACTCAAAAAGTTGTTAACGCGGAAGTGGCTATGCAAGTGAGTTTCATATCAGTCTAAATAACAATAGTAGTAATATTAATGCAATTGTAGAAATTGAGCACTGTGGTAAAATGTATTTCTGTATTAGACAAGTCCATTCGACAAAACATACATTGATGCAGTATTAAGAACTAGACGACCTTTCGAGCACAATTTATTGCTCATAGTCATATCAATAAACTTATCTAATATGGAATAATAGTAATGATAAAAGTAATAGAGGTAATTTATTGTCTCCTTAAAATCCCTTTTATGCCATAACTTCAAAAAAGTAGTTGGGAACTTTCTACTTGTAGCGTAATAGGGCATTATCAGTCGTTTGTGTACTACTGAAAGCATTTAAATCAACACAGTCTGCTTTGCGGCATTCTAAATATTTTTTTATTTAGCCGTGTTTAACTGTTTTCAACCCTGTTGTTTGTGCCAGGAATCTGCATTTAACTGATCTCTTAAGACGACTCTAAACTATGCTTTAGAATTTTCACTGTGCACACATTGTTAAATTAAATGATGAGCCTCATTAGAATAAACCCTGATCTCCCGGCATAGAATGGGTCAATGTTTATCTTTATGGTATTTATGTAATTGAAAGTAGAGGAATGCGAATAATGAATTAGTTTTTGGGTTTGTAACAGATTGCACTAGTTCCAGTGTAGATTTCATGACAAACCAACGTCAGGGAGAAAATCGTTGAAAGCCAGGGAGCACTGGACAGTTGTTTCGCCATAGTTTAGGATCCGGACAGTGTCGGGCGCGGGACCTTCAGGTTATGGAGCCAACTCGTTGATCATCCAGCCGCATGGATTGGAATTCTATTGACCGTGAGGTATAACTTCCTTCATTTCGTGATATAGCTCTACCGCTGACCAGTTTTATCGATAAGCATTCATCTCACTGTGAATGCGCCTACATTGAAAATAAAAAATTAAAGAAAAAAAAAAATTAAATTCCTACCAAAAGCAACTTCAGTCTGTAATTAAGAGGATTTAACCAGATATACCAGAATTTTATTTCAATAAACACCTTTTCCTGTCCAGGATAATTTTCAGATATATTGATGATGTTTTGGTGTGGTCAACCACTCTAACTTAGACATAATTACATGTAAACTGTATCATTATCAAGCACATTTAGTGGGGTTGATAGAAGGTAGTTGTCAACTTGTGTTTGGACAATGACAGTTTTGATTTACTGTTAACTTTTTCTAATTTGATCTTATAACATCCGTAATACTTCAAGATAAACAATGATTGTATGAGGATGACAAATGTTGTAGATTTACAATTCCGTTGAATGACCACTACCTTTCCTAGAACTCTACTGAATACAAATATTATTTACTATGTTGTTTGGATACATTAGAGCTTTTTGGGGAGGCACCGATTGTTAATCGAGTGGTTTTAAATTAAAAGTGGTGCGAAAATAAGTCCTTTTAGGTTTTATTATTTAAGGCATCACGTAGGTTATGTGTCACTTTCTGCAATAATCGTTTCGTAATTGTGAGTTATAGTTCATGTGGTAGTATTAGAACCAATGTGTTTTTCACTTGTATCGATTTTATACTTACTGAAGAAGGCAAATTAAAGCACGTAGTTGAACATGTTGAGCAGTATGAAATGTTGGAGATACACAAACAGATAAGGTGTGTACACATTTGGATTACTGAGCTAGATTTCAAGACACACAGTTTGAAGTAGTTAATACGAGATTTCCGTAGTTTCAATCAAACTAAACAAGTAAGTTTTCCGAATTACTCAAGCTTTAGATTGCATAGCCAGCTAAACTAGTTAGTGTATAGGATTTCTAAGGGTATGTCGACAAAGATTCATCTCACTAAATGGTATATGCTTGTTAGAAATGGAAACAAGTATGGCTTATAAACTACATGAAGATTCCTGCTCTGAATTATTAACCGCATGTCGAAGACTTTAAAACAGCCTGGTTGTCCAAACTTTGGTTGGTTTACACATGTGACATACTATGTGACCTACTCAAACAGGTCCCTTTTCTACTTTCATTTTTGTGATTCATTTAGTCGCTGATATATACGGGAAAGTGCAACTTCATTGGTCAAGCCAATCAAGTTGGAAGTTTGTGATCGATTTCTAAGACGGATCAATTGTGATAAATAAATCACACATTGAATGATCGTTTTCCACTGAATGATTTATTTTAATGATAAGCAGTTTTTATCCTTCGCTAACTGCATCTTATTTACCATTTAATTTCGGTAGTAAAAGTAACTTGTTTTCTTTTGATTTTAGTTTCTTTGAATCTATTCATTCTAGTTATTGAGTTAATATGTGACAGTGAACGATATATTTGAAATTGTTTAATAGGTTGTGCAAACCTTAGTTTCACCTTGTAACAAGACTCAATTAACACGAACCTGCCAGAGTGTGATGTATGATTGTGGTCTTCTTGGAAAGTTGTGCAATGTTGTCATGGTCAATGGTGTTCCAGTGGATGTTTTGACCAAAGCAATTTATGCTTTAGCCGATTCAATACGCGGATACCCTCAAAGTCAGGAGTACCTAGCGAAATTGGTTGCACCTGCAGATCCGCCTCAATCTGCTGTTAATGTACTGCTCATATCTATGGTGAACAGACATCAATCCGTATTGGTGCGTGTAGCTGTATTGTACTGTTTCCAGTGTTATCTTTCTTCTAATCATCAGGCTCAGAATGGCATTGTTATGACCTTACTACCTAAACCTGGCGACGGTATGTTTAGTAAACCTTTTAGATGTCTAAGTTTTCTCGTTTTTAAGTAGGTATTTATGAAAGTGTTGTATTTCTTTAAAAAATAATACTTGTATATATTTCAGTTTTGTGAAACTAAGTAATATTCGTCACTCACTTACCTGGTTATCCTCATTTCAGATAATAAGCACCTATAAGCTCTTACGGAACTGAGTATCAATGCTTAAAATTTGATGTATGTTTCTATCACTTAAATGATGAAGTTAGACAGTCCCTCCTGTTAAATAAGAAAAGCATCATTCGGTGTGAATCACAATTTTGGTTTCTGAGTTTGACGAAGTTCGAAGATGTGATCTCAAATGAAATTATTCGTGTTCATTTGTCATCCATCTATCGCAGTCAAGTATTAGAAAGTTATGAATCATTTTATCCTAAGGATTATGTTAACCAGACTGATTCACTCGTATTTGTAATAAAGGATTTCTATCTTTTTATAAGCTTAACAGACCGAAATCTGGAACTAGCGTGAGTCGAATATGTTTGGTTCACACAGGCATCTGATAAATATAGTGTGGATTCAGGTATTGGTTTTTAGGGATTTGATTGATTAGTTATAGAATTTCATCATTAGCTGACATCGGTTAGAGAGCCATTGGAAGACCTGGGAGTACTGGACAGCTGTTTCGTCCTAGTTTGGGACTCTTCACAGTGTGGATTATCCACATAATGTGGATTATTTGTATATTGGGACTATTATTCCCATAGCACGAAAAATATACTAGCTTTTTACGTCAGCATTGAAAATGTACATGTTTTCTGAATGTTTGCACTCATACTGTTATCTGCATTACCCGTATTTATACTTACATCACACTTATTCCGTATTAATTCCGTCCGTTTTTAGTTCCACAAAATGTTGTTAGTGCTGGTCAATTACTGTGTGGTGGATTATTTTCCAATGATTCATCAACTTGGTTCTCCGCTATAGCACTTCTTCATTGTATTCATGATAATGTTCAACTCAAAGAGGAACTATTACGCGTACATTTAACTCCTAGTGAAGGAGCCACTCCTGTAACTCTTTTTCATCAATGCTTCATTTGGCAACAACAGGTGAGTAATAAACAGTGATGTTTAATTCTGTAGTTCGTGTATTTCATTTTAAAAGAATGGTTACTGAACAAAGAATATTCTTTTCGATGACTTCATCATCAGGTTCAACAGTTATATATACATTATAGTGAATGAATTAGTGTTATGAACAATATTAGTGTTGTTTAAATAACATCGAATCAATAATATCAATAGATTACAGTTCAATAGCATCAACATAACAATAAACTGAATTCATTACAGGATTTCATCATGAGCTGACATTGGTTAGAGAACCATTAGAAGACCTGGGAGTACTGGACAGCTGTTTCGTCCTAGTTTGGGACTCTTCACAGTACTCACCCCCGGGGTTCGAACCCAGGACCTTCTGGTTACAAGACGATCTAGCTCGTAGACCATTAAACCACTGGGACCCGATCCAATGGTCCATGAATTCTAACTTTTGTCAATTCACGACATAGCGCAACTGCTAGCCAATGTCTTCGGCGAGTATTTGTCCTCACACCCAACCCAGTGCACCCTGCTGGTCACGACTTCCCACTAGAAACCCAGGTAACTGCATTCTACTGATGCAGCGGGTCGGGTGTAAGGACAAATACTCGCCGAAGACATTGGCTAGCGGTTGCGCTATGTCGTGAATTGGCAGAAGTTAGAATTCATGGACCATTGGATCGGGTCCCAGTGGTTTAGTGGTCTACGAGCTAGATCGTCTTGTAACCAGAAGGCCCTGAGTTCGAAACCCGGTGAGTGCGTACTGATGTAGAGCCCCAAACTAGGACGAAACAGCTGCCCAGTACTCCCAGGTCTTCCAATGGCTCTCTAACCGATATCAGCTAATGATGAAATCCTATAACTAATCAATCAAATCCCTACAAACCAATACTTGAATAAACTGAATATCAGAAAAATTAAGAAACATAATAATACAAATTGATGAATTTATTGTCTCCACTGAAGGCCAGGTCAGTAGTAGTGGCTGGTTTTGCTTTTGCACACTGGTTGTTTCACACGAATTACGATAGCTCTTGCTGTTTGGAGCACGCGGTGCCTTGGTGTTTTTGGCAATTTATTTCTTATCTGGTAGATAATCTAGAAGGATTCTTCAATGTTGGCTTTGTGGCCTAATATTGAACTGCTGATGGTCTTTACTAGACATTTACTTAGCCATACTGGGAGATGTTCTCGAGCACGAAAAATCAAGTTCCTAGAGCAACAGCCAATATAACTCACTCCAAAAGTTCATTTGAATTGGTAGATGCAACTGGAAGTGGCTAGTCTAGGTACTTCATCTTCCAATCGAGAAATCATCATCAGTCGTGTAGAAAACATAACTTGTAGTTTACCAGCATTAAAATTTCTTTGAGTAGATTTCCGTAACTAGGTGCGTCGTCCATGAATTGCAGTCGTAAATATAAAGGCCTCTTATTTACAGATGGAGAATAATCCTTTTCCGCTTTCTTGGTCGTATGTTTCTTGATGAATTTGTCTGGATAGCTGTTCCCAATTATATGCAATCCTTAGTTCATCTTAAATTACCTCTTCTGAGCATATAGCTCAGACCCTGTGGCCTAGGGTCCTTACTAAATTTCTTTTGTGCTGGAGAGGAAAGAAGCTATAAGAATGTGTACCTTGTCCTCTCCATATGCTCTTCCTATGCAAATTTCTCTTTATACTACCATCAGGTTTTCTTGTAAGAAGGACATCTAAGAAGACAATTCTATTTTGGAATTCCTCTTCGCACGTGAATTTTGTAGCAGAATATACTTCATTGAATTGAATTATTATTGTGTTCCTATCCAAATCTTTATCACAAAGAAGAAAGGTGTCATCCATATACCGGCAATATGAATAGAATTTTATGATAAGGTTGTTGAGAGGTCCATTTTCAAGTTTACTTAGAAAGAAATCTGCCAAGATGGGACCCAGTGGGAAGCCCATCTCCACCCCATTTACTTGTCTGTAAAATGGGCCATAAAATTTGAAATTCACAGTCATAGTACATTTTAACAATTCTTTTAGGATTTCCGTTGGGATGCCAATATTTATCGACTGGTTATACATTTGTTCACATATGTAGTCAACTGTTTCTACTAGATGTACAGTTGTGAATAAAGATTTGTCCAAAGATATCATATTTTTATCCTTGATATCAATATCTTTCATTTTTCTACGAATTCAAATACATCTTTGACGCTGTATTTCACTAATTTCCCATGCAAAGGTTTGAGAATATTTACTAACCATCTAGCTAGAGCATGGTAGGGCGAATTTTGCATATCAAGTAATTGGTCTTGACAGTACTCCCGGTTTACGTACTTTAGGTAGGTCATACAATCTTGGCGTGTACGTCCCCGTTGGCCTAATTTTTTCATGTAAACTTTCAGAAAATATCTGCTCCTATCTTCGTTTCTTTAAAAGTCTGATTAATTCGTTCCCTAGTTTGTTATTGAAATCTTTCTTCTCCTCAAGTTTTTGAAGCTTCGGTGGGTCTTTCAATACATCATTCATCTTTTTAATATGGTTACTTCTATCGAGGACTACTCCTGATCCCTTATCAGGCTTTGTGAATATCAGTCTTTCGTCATTTATCAGTTTGTTCGCTCTAAATATTTTGTTCTGAATAAATTATGGGAGTATTCAATGTTTTTTATCAGTTTCTTTAGTTCTTCTCTGTGCTCCTTTATCAAGGAACTTTTACTGTTGTATTTTGTGTTTTTGTACTGATAACAACAATCCACTAGACTGAATTTAAAGCGTTCTAGTTCCAGCATGAATGATGGATCATAGTCAGTATTTTGTTTCTAGCAGTGTGTATTTTAATATTACCATTTCCTGTAATATTTTTGCTTCACCAAAGTGTGGTTATAAAATTCTTCCTTGAGAAAAACCCAATTACTTCCGCCATATTTAATTCAGTTAATGATGTTAATTTCATCTTAAGGAAAAACACAAATGTTTTTAAAACATGAACATTATAAATTTATTCACTCAAAAACTCCTTATTTTAACCAAACTTATTGAATTTAATGACGTACCAAATAATTAAAAAAAGAGGTAGAAATGCAACATTAACACCAGCGTAAAATAAGGAATATATGTTGAGCTAGAGAATTTTCCATTGTGTTGCAAAAATATTAGGATTAGAATAAATTGTTGTTTAGATTCAAGTGACTTTGGTGTATTTTTGTTGCTCATTTACTTTTATATGAATATTATGCCAAAATATGTGGAGAATATGTGTTAATCTGCAAGACAAATGGTGTGTAAAAACTACGATACTGGGGTGTCATTACACTTATTATTTCTCATTATTTATTTCAGTATAAAGAATAGAGCTGAAAAAAATAATTTAATCAAAAGATATTACCTTACCTGATCTTACTTTGCATGCTCAGCTATGTATTATGATTTATATTATCATTCCCTTGGGTTTCGAGTGGAACATAGGGCCTCAACAGCATAGTTCTATTTAACTCTGTTCTTCGCAGTTCTCTTTAACTGGCTCCACAATTGCCCATAGGCTCCCATCTCCTCTACACACGATCTCCTTCGTGTCGCCCTGGTAAGCCCAACTCGTCGCTTCCCATTTGGGTTCCACTCTGTGACCTGGAGGGTGATGTTACCCAACGGTCTCCTCAGCATGTGTCCTATCCGTCTCCATTTTCTTCTATATATTTGTTGAGCGATAGATTCTTGCTGGTTCGTTCACAGAGTTTCTTGTTGATGGTTCTTTCTGGCTATCTTATCTTCATAGTGGAGCGAAGAAAAATGTTGATAAGAGTCTGTAGCCCATTGGAAATGCTTTTCGCCACGTGCTGGCCAAGTTTCTGATCAGTATAGAAGAACTGACTTAACATTGGTGTTTGAAATCTGAATTTTATTCTTTATGCTGATTGCAGATTTCCAAACTGATTTCAGATTGATCAAGATCTGTCTTGCTGTCCCGATTCTGGATTTCACATCCTCATCCATTCCGTCTGCTCTCACAGATTCCTAGTAATACTATGCCGTACCCATACATTGTGCTAACATTTCACATCCCAATGCTTTATTTTCGCTTTTATCGAAAGAAGACACATTGGCTTACTGGCTTTCCGAAGGCTTTCACCAGTCCCGGTCATTTTATCTCTCTCTCTATATTTTCCATATTTTTGTTGTGTTATGAAGTTTCTGTAGCGATTGGATTGATTCCCCGGAGTAGGGTTCCTAGCCCCACTCTCAAGCTCCGCTCTTTTCCCGGGCTTAGGATCGGCTAGGAAACTAGTGAATTGGTAAACTAGGTGGGGTTATGCAACTATGCGTACAACTTTAATCGAAACGGATTAAGGCAAGGTGAACTTCAAAATAGTTTTACTACTTGCTTTTGCGAATCCTAGTGCTCGGAACTTGTTGACCTCCCAATAGTATCTTGTTAAGCATATCGTACTCAAGATTAAGTCTTATACAGTTGATGATAAGTGAATTGTCGTAAGGTAGATATGTTTGTGGTTGTAACCAGCTACTTTAATGAGTTATATGGTCAATCTTTTATTGACTGAGTTGTGAGATCCAACCTGTAGGTCGGTTTCACTTAGGAAGTTTAATCCAGCAATCATTTGGATGTTTGATGGGTAACCATTTTCTAATTAATAACCTTAATTAACTTTTCCTCTTTCCGGTTTCAAAAGTGTTTACGGATTAGTTGATTGTGGATTATGCCATTTTCGCCTTCTTTTTTTTAAAAATGTTCCTTTTTATATTTATTTTATTTTCGCTAAACAAAAATTAGAGTAATCGTTTTCAAACACGAATCGGCTTATTACAGTTATTGTGTACTTGGTTAACCAACTGTTCTCAAGCAGTACGCTATTTCTTGAACCCGACTAATTCAGGAGATATGTCAAGCTCTTTAAATAATACTACAGAATCAGTGAATCGTGGATCATATTTATCAACTCTTATTGGTGAAGCATGTGCAGTGGATAATGATGAAAATGAAGCATTAGTTCGTGGACTGACTACACTTTTAATATGTTTATGTGTAATATATCATCCAGGGAATGTACATGGATTCGACAAGTAATAGTTATGTTTTTATGAATTATCCTGTATATTTTTCTTTGACTATTTTTTTTTGACATTATGATTTCATTATTTTCAAATTTTGCTTGGGGCTAGCAACACCATACACCACTAAACCTATCAAACTGCTAGAGAAACTTTGACGCACAGAAAATATATTAAAAATACAAAAACTTCAAATAACAATCTTATTCTTTGCTGGAATCGGAGAGGCGAAATGACGCATCGGGTTGATGATAGCCAGCCTTCGCGAGGCCAGTCAACCGATGTGCCTTCTCTCGGTGAAAGCAAGAATAAGAATGGGGACGTGGAATGTCCGTACAATGTACGAGATTGGGAAGGCTGCCCAGGTAGCCAAAGAAATACGAAGATATGGCATAGAAATATTCCAGTTGCTTCACGGTAATAAATATTTGACATCTAATTTTCGATTGAATTCAAATTAAGTTGTATCAACAGTTGGAATTTACAAATAGAATACTATTTAGCTAGTGACTGTAACATTTAAAAATTTAGGAAACAACTAGTTGTTTAAAAAAATTGTTTTAAGTATAATGAAGATAATTTGTGGGAATATCTGTGAACTTGATATGACTTTGAGTAATAAATAGTGCTCGAAACGTCATCAGTAAATATTACTGTATAACACATCCTTATGTCTTTCGGTCGTTGATTGCTGAGTAACTATTTATAAATAAATCTGTCCGATGAACATGTTCCATGGACAGCTAATAAACTTTTTATATGTGACGGAAACTCAAAAAATAGCCACCCAAATGTGTGCTTTGAATGCAGAATTGGCACTATTAGACATAAACGCATAGACAGTGTTTTATATCCTACAGCATATCGAACCGGTGGTAATCATCATTTTTGCAAGATGTCTGAAACTGAAGCGTGCTGTTTACTTTTTTACTACTTTGTTTAAAGTATACATCTTATGGCATTATTGTTCGTTCAGATCACCCGTGTTCTAGTCAGATACGTGAGAGGAATAGTGTTCACAAAGAGCAAAATTCCATAGCAGATAACATTGTGATCAAAATATTTTGGATTCACAAAGGAAGTTACTGTGAAAATTCACCCCAGACTGTGTATACATACTTTAATAACACATGATTTCATTCTAAATGAATTTTATTTCCACTTCTCGATTAGTATTTCCTCTTAGAAAATGGTTGGATTTTAAAGTTAATGGGGAATTTAACGGATTATGAAGTCTAAACCAATGACCTTCAAATTATTGAGCTTGAGTTACACTGAGTTAGTAATCGTAAACTACTGTTACAAGCACTCTGTATACCTGCGAACGTTGGTCTATCCCATTCTGTGAATCAACAAAAGTTACAATTAAAAGGTTTAAAAATAACTTCCATATTGTTTTCACTCTAGTGAATAAACACATTGGTTTCTACTTTTTGTAAGCAATACGCCACTGAATAACTATAGCCTCAGTGTATTTCAATAAGCGCCATTGATCATTTTTATAGATAACCTTAAAGGCTGTGTTAACATCAATCTTATGGTTCATCTGGATTAGATGTTTGGCTATAGACGAAGTTGGTAGTCTGCCATCTGCGTCTATTGATTTTCCACAATTCATTTGTCTTTCTAACCATTTCGGGATATGCTCTCCCACCCTCATATGCAAAGCATGATTACTCCTCCCTATGTATATGTGTCTGCACACACACACACACGAAAATCGGTAAATAGTGTGGGATGTGACTAATTTGTTGGAAAGTTCTGCCTTATTGTTGTTTGATTTTAGTTGTCTACTTTTTCTCATTATACCTATCTCAGTATACAATATACGTAACTCGTTGCATTCCGAATGGAGCATAGGGTTTCAAGCTTTCACTTTTGAAGTTTCAGTAGTGATGATAGTATTTTTACGGAGTGGGATTCTTAGCTTTATCTGAAAAGACTGTCATCTAGACAAGCTCCATAGGTGAGCCATCCGGAGATCGAACGCCGGACCACTTGCTTGGTCAGTGAGTATTCGACCATTGAATTATCAACACTTTTTTATTTATTAGATCACAAAGCTGGTACATTATGGCCACTAAGAGATGCACCATACAAAATCTGATAGTTTTGATAGGGCTGGGATACTACCCGGACGCCCACAACCGAATCAGATGGTTGTCTTAATAGACCATCCCGCGTTTATAAAATACGGTATTCTCAGTCGGTCACACATGCAAATAGTAACCGGAACCAACTTTGCTTAACTTCGTTGATCCGACGGGGACCAGTCTTTTCAACGTGGTATGGTCATTGAAGTTGTCATATAGCTTTGATTTAATTTATTGTTTTATACTTCAATCGTGTATAATTGATGTTCGTTTAGCTTTTTGCGTAGTTTTTTTCTTAAATTTAGTTTATTAATTTATTTTATCATAAATTACTATTATTACAGGAAAACAGTATTTAATACATTGGAAAAACGTATCGGTGTAGATATGATTTTAGAACGTTTAGGTCAAGTATCTAAAGCTGAGTCGTTTGTCGCAGCCTCAAAAAAGCCTCAGAGTAGTGTTCAATCTACAGATGATTTAATATTCGATTATACGTTTACACGTTTGTTCAAACGATTAGAATGTAAGTTGTATTCTTTTCCTCCTAAAAAAATATAAACATTTTTCTTATTTGTACATAAAAATTTTCTCTATGTTATGAATTTATATCATTGATGTAGGTAGGTAGTGAAGCGGGGGGGGGGTTAATTTCACTTCAAAGGGATACTTACAGTTTTGCATTCATTTTCGGTAAGCCTTAGAGTTAATGTTTACGTATGCTTAGGAAATTGAACCATTGTTGTTACATTATTCTATTTCTTTTCACTTCCGTATTGTATTGTTTTAAAATGTAACAACTTGAATTAATGGTGCTTTGTATAATGCTCTGTGTCGATTTGCTTATTGAAACAAATTAAAAAGCTGTTGAACGTTATCAACTTACTAATTATTTAACACTTGCCCATTTTGTCATAGATGCAAAATGAAATAGTAACGAGTAGTGTTCTTATCTGTTATTCCTTTAATGTTGGGCGGTCATGTGTACTATCTAAGTCCTGTTGATTAAATTGGAGAAGGGATAATCATAATAGTTTTCAAACATTGATAAATTCAAGAAATGCCCCTATAAACGACCTGGTTTAGGCGAAGGTGGATAGACTCCGGTCTTCCTCTTGAAATGAGTTGATGTGGCCAAGCGTCCATGACCTCTGCCAAGTTACTCCTGTTCATTGCCTTCACCCAGTGGGGATATTCCACACAAAAATAAAAGGGCGAATGCAAGTGTCTGGCACTTATAACCGATTCGGCTGACATGCAGGTCTACTTGGGGAAGCTGTTAGACCCTGATTCAAAACCTGTGGTGTACATGGGCTCCAGAATTCAACAGGATTGATTGGCGTATGAACCTATTTTGGTTACCAACAACCATGGTGTAACAGCAGAAGGCAAGACACAGAAGCAAAGGTATATTTTCAAGTGATCAAACCACCATTTATATAGATACAGGTTTTATATTCTCTAACCAATCAATCATTGAGCGTGTGATTTTGGCTTACATTAAACGATATGGAATAGAATGTTCAAATATATCGTATTCCGTTGCTAATGCTGTAATGAACTTAGGAAATATATGAGAATAATATTCCGTTAGAACACATTGTCTGTGTCACACCACCACAATAGGACGTAGCTCCTGACGCTACTGCTCAGCTGTGTTGATCAGATTTCAAGTCAAGAGCTCGGAGAGTCGCCCCTGAAGAAAACCCTCTGTGTCGGTGTGGGTGTCCGGGCAGTGTCCCAGCCCTCACATAAACTATGAGATTTTATGTGGCTTATCTCTTAGTGTCCATAATGTGCCAGACTTGTGTTTCAATCAATAAAACAGTGGATTTGAGTAATACATAAAATAAATTGTGTAGGTGTTCAGCGACGAATTAGTTTCATCAGAGTACTTTTGTCAACAGGCTGTCGTAGTTCGAATAGATAACCAGTAACATTTCTAACTGCAGCGATGTGTCACCAATTCAATTCATATAGTTACAAACCTAGTACTGTTCTACATAGTTTAATGTTGCCAATTAATAAACTTACTTGTGTATTCTTAGCTGTCCTTAAAGTTAATGAAGAATGATCGTTATAGTATATATTAATTCTCTTTATAGATTTTTACAAATTGTCATTTTCAACATATTGCAATTTATTGTGCTTTTGATTGCACCTTAGGATGATATATTATGTGCGTCGGTGACACATCGATAAAATGCTAGCCAACCATACAGGTAGTTCGGGCTTCGATCTCCGGCCGACGCACTTCTAAACCCCGCTAGGCCAGTAATAAGACTGGTAAAGAGGGAAAGTTGGGTAGAAGGCTAGCAACCCCATCCCGTAAAAATAAACACTACTGCTACCGCAAATTTAAAGCTTTAGCTTGTTCCACTGGGAAAGTAAAGGAATAAAAATTTAGAAAAAAATGATGTATTATTGTATTATCAGTGGTAGATCATAGAGGAAAGCAGCATTCTCAAACTATCTCAACATCTGCCTTAGAAATTTTGTCGTTAAGAAATAAAATCTTTAACTGATAAAATTTCCTTCATAAAGAGGTGTCAAGTGCGCACTGCAATATACCTTAATGACAGGAATAGCAATTAGTTGTCCAGTGTTGAATGAGTACCAAATTGCTGACATCCCATCCAGTAATCAACCAGAAAAATTGATGATTAGTCTTTCTCCTTAGTACAGTATTTTAGGAGTGTTTTCTTTTACTGCTTTTTTCTTTTAGATGAAGTAATCCATATGTTCCAATCAGATGGTAATATGAATGGCTTAACCACTGGAATTTCACATGCTGATAATCTTCGCAGTGGTAAATCCACGGATCCGACGACAATAAATAAACAGCAGTATGATGAGAAGCTAATGCAAAAAGATGAGGAGATAGCCAGGTTACGTAATCACATTGGTGTATTAGAATCTGAGTTAAGTAAATGTCGTTCAGCAGTGAATAATGCCTCAACAGATATGCAACGAAGTAACATGATCACTGAAAGTCAAATGCAAAGTGAGTTTCTAGACACTTGTGAATATCAATTTTTGATTCATACTCCACTTTTGACTATTTGTCAGATAATTATATGCTGATACACTTACCCTTTTTGCCATACATTACCATTTTGTAAACTGGCTACCATTTTGTTCATATGTGGAGTAACCAAAAAAAAACAACAACTTTAAATGCATAATTTACGTGACCGACACATTGAATACTAAGCCTCTCAAAGTCACAAAATGTGATAAGAAATTAACAAATGACTAACTTTCAGCAATTTGGCAGCGGAGGCATGTGTCATTACAAAAGTTTAGCTAAGCTGATGTCATGAGAATACTACGTGTTAACGAGTTTAACGCATATTGCTTTGACTTTTGTTGCACATCTTCCAGGACTAACAGGCAGTAGCATCCAAATACACAAATGTGTTGTGATCATTTTCACTAACAGTAATTTAAGGTATACTTCGATCAATCTTCTTCTAGAGGGCTGGTAAAAATCATTATTTTATTAACTCATTTCGGTTTCCTATACGGTAAAAAGTCGGGAAAGAAACAGAAACTTCAGACCTCTAGCTTGAAGTTAATTGATGGATGGTGACTAGCAGTGGAATCCAGGATGCGCATTTCATCCTATTTGGGACTCGTTGGCTGGATGTGCCTGCATTTCGCAGGAAAATCTAAAATTGAAGTAGCTTGAAGTCCTATGTTCCACCGGGAACGTAAAGGGATAAAAAAACACATTTTATATCACTTTTGTTCGATCTCTTATTATTAGGGATAGCATAACTCAGTTATAGTTTAATACATTTAGGTTATTATGAACGATTTCATTGTTAGTGTCTTGTCAACCGAATGTAACTAGCCTTTCGAGAGGTTTTATGGCACAGAGCATGCCTTCAAAACCTCTATTAGCCATTAAGGCTGGAAACATTATCTATTGGCTATTTACGTTGCAACTCACTTTAGGACTAGATTAGCTAATTCCCCCCTTATATATATATATATAATTATATTGTTATGAAATTTCTTTTCAGAACTAACCATAAATGACAATACTATTCAAGTAAGTTTTTTGGTTTGACTTTATTAAGTTATGTTTTCACTCACTAGAGTAATGCTTTTCAAATATTCACCGTGGCTTTGTTGCTTGTCAGTTTACTTTCCAATAGCTATTCTATTTAATTATTTTTGATTTGAACAAGGAATACAAAAGTTAGAGGAGCTTGTGTGATCTCTCTGCAATTTGTGTTCCATTGTGCTATGTTATAAAATTGTGAGTAGTAAATAGAGAGTATCAGTAAACAATATATTTTGCAAGAATATTTTGTACATATTTTTAGCATTTCGGTTGCTTATTCATTACAATTGTGATTTTTAAGTCTTGTGTATATAATACCGTTAGTAAATGTGTTAGAGATATTTTACGGTCATATCGAAGAGCTTCAGTTTCACGTAACACTTCTTTTCTAGGTAATCTATTAAAAAGCTACAACAGTTCTCTTTAGAAACGTCACTTGTCAAGTCTACTAGTAGTCCTCCTTAGTTTATAGCAGTCTTACATTTCTTTCTTTCATCAATAAGTTTACTAGTCAGCGTTAAGAGAGATAGTCAACTTGCCTTTTTGTTAAGAGATTTCAGAAATAAAATCACTGTCGAAATTTTTTGGCAATTTAGGCGCAAACCTGCTTTGGGAACTCTTAGCCAAATATCTTCGCTTAGGATTGACGCCTTGTAATACCATAAGATAGTAATTACCTTCCTCCTCATCTGTTATTTCGAGGTAAAATTAGTCTACGCTTCAACTTATTTAGTTGGTTGGAAAGAATTCTTAATTTTCTTTCTTTCGTTATCGAAATTTATCAGGGGAACCGTGTGTATGAAAAGAATTCTTATTTGTCATTGATGGAAACTGACGAAAACAGTATAACGCAGTACTTTCATTAATTTGCATTCGTTATCGTACAGTGGAAAGGCTAGACAGTTAGCCGAAAAAAGACAAGAGGAATTAAAATAGGTTGCCTGACTGACAGGTGACTGTAACAACTTCGAGAAAGTTTAGCAGAGAGAAATTCTTGTCTTGTCTTGTCTTGCAATGAGTGTGTGGTTGGTCTGATATGAAAAAGAAGCAGATTTATTTCATGAAATAATGCACGAGTCACGATATTTCGCCTCAAATAGATTGATGTAGCTAATTTGAAAGTTAAGCCCTTTCGAGAAACCGTCTTCAATTGCTTATCCGAATGTTGCTGGTTTCGCAAATCTGGCAGTAACATAGGTTTAAAAAAAATTCATTCTTTTGCGCTTGTGATCTCTCGTTGATATTTTTGAAACGAATTGATCAACGGTGGGCTTTTTGAATGGATGCCTCGATATTACCACTATTTCTAGTTTAGAGTTGCTTGTTTGATGATGGCTAGAAGTGGAATCCGGGAAATGCATTTCATCTGTATCCTATTCAATTATGGTGTTCTCACTGAGACTCAGACTCAGCGTACTTCATTTCACCGACCTATTGAATAACACTGGTATTTGAAACTATGAGTACCGATTTGGATCTCATTTCGAACACCATTCATTACACTTATGCAGGTGTATCCAGCCGTCATGTCCTAAATGGCATGAAATGCACATCCTGGATTCCACTGCTAACCACCACCAAACAAGTATTTTTAACACAAGCTATTGTTCCACTACCCTTTTATTCTTCATCAACTACACTCACTAGCCTAAAACTATCACAAGATTAACTGTTGTTTAACAATTTTTTACTTTCTGAAATCATTTCTAGAGTTTAGAACAGAAATGTTCAATGCTTGAGAAAGAACGTGACAGTATACGTGCTGAACAAGAAGATCTTTTATTACTACTCGCTGATCAAGACGCTAAAATAACACAACTGTGTAAACTTGTCAAAGAGTTAGGTGGTTGTGTAAGTGCTCGTCTATTTTTTTGTGCTGCTACGCCGAACTTCAGTGAAGATATTTCATAATACTTTCATTTGGTTATACTTAACAAATAATTGTGTCGGAAATTAGCTTTTCTGAGAATATTTCATACGTATTGGTTAGATTAATACAAAGTTTAAATTATGAAGCTATTTCGAAACTACTAGGAAGGTAGTTCAGTTGTTTTTTCATTTTCGAATGGTTTCTCATAAGTGCATTAGTCTAAGTATATCAAATAGGTGTGATCTGTCGCCGCTAGGCTAAGCGACAAAATTGTGTCATACACTGTAATGGTGAGCTTAGGATGCAGGGTGTTTGCTCATAGATTTCTAGCATCTAGCATCAGAAAGCAGTGGTGCATAACAGTGTACATTGTCGTGTCACCTTACTACTTGATGATTACAGTATATAGTTGATAGATAAATTTCTCCTAACTCACAGTATTGGAGAACAACACCGGCTGTCATTAGGTAGCTAATAATTTGTTTAAGATTGAAAAGTTGTTTGGTGTTCTCCACACTTGAATATGTGATCGGCTTGTTTGATTAGTCTGTTTGTCATATTTAACTATCCGTCGTATATTCAGCTTTTACCAGCAGTTTTAATATCCGCAACTTGGGTGAAGGGAAGTCATAGCTAATTGTCTTGTAAAGATGTGTTTTCACTGGAGATGATTATACACTGGAGGGGTCAGTCTGACTATTAGTTTCCAAGTTTGACCACAGGTTAATGTCAGTTAGAGAACCATTGGAAATCAAAGAGTACTGGACAGCCGTTTCGTCCTATTTCGGGGCTCTTCATCAGTATATATATATTATTAAACTTGAAAAAATCAAATTCTTACAAACTAACTCATAAATATTAGATTTCTCCTGATTTCTTATGATAAGTTTTCAAAAAAACTTGTGTAACATAAATCCGTTTGTTAGTCTGTAAATGTGTAAAGTTCTAAAATAGAATAAGACAGCTACTCAATGTTCGTAAGTTTTGCGTAGTCTAATTAATTACTACGCTCTTAGGTTTTATCAAACGTATAAATAGCTCATTGTTATTATTAATATTATGGCTGTATCACTGCCGTACTTTTTGTTTTATCTCTAGATACCTGACGATAATGAATCGAATGCTAACACAGAATCAAAACTTCCAGATCATCATCAGCATCAGCAAATGACTGACGAGAGTACGAATCAGTCATTCCGTACATTTCAAGCTAATCAATCCGATAAGTTAAGTGCGCAATCCGAGTCGTTGAATACTTCATCACATGGTGTTTACAATTCATATAGCGCTAATAATGCATCGTCAAATTCTGGATCATTGGCAGCTTATCATCCTTTCGACACCTCTTCTGGCTTCAACAACAACAGGTGAATATCATTATCAACAATAATTCACACTAAAATTATACATTCACAATCATTACCCTGTTCAGTAATTATTTGCCAGCCCGGCTAGTTATTTATATCTGAGTGAAAGTTCTTACCCATAGGAACATGTTGATCAGCATACTTTACCTAATTCTCTGATGGAAGATGATGACCTTTCAAATTTGTATTATATATATTTTTTCACATTATACATTTGTTTTAAGTATATTTGGTGGGACATGGATATCTTTCAGGAAATCTTTTGCATAAGCTGTATTACATAAGTGATAGTAGTTAAAGGAGGATTGAAGGCGAAAGTACAATATCCAGTGATGTTGAATTCTTTTAAATTTTCTTCTTTTTCTGTTAGTATGTATATGTTTGTAATCTACTGTGATTTCCAATTGTTTGTTTATTTTTGTGCTTCTTTTTTGTTCAAAACATTTTATACTGTATTAATATTATCTGCCTTTTTTATTATTATTAATTACTTAACCTTTTTTTTGAAAAGAATGACTACTTTACTGTATTTTATGTTTTTATAGTATCACAAAGTAAAGGAAAATAGTCCAAACGTGTGTGTGTGTGTGAAGGAAAAAGAATAGAATGTTTCTTGGAATGAAATTATGGTGATAAGGGTCTGTAAGTGGAGTAAAATTGAAAAAAAAACAGTAAGGTTTCCTTTTCGTACGACTGAAGAAATCATATTTACTGTTCTTTCATTCTAAGAAAAAGTTAGTATCAACCCTCAAAATGTATACTTGACCCGCGTCGACTGATAACCAGTTGTAAGTTCATTCATACAAACAAAAATTCACAAATTCCAATACCCTTAGACAAATTGCCTCTTAGCTAACCTCTTTCCCGTGCTCCAAATGGAAATCAACCTCGACTGCACTCGCATTAGCGAACAAAAGTCATCTGTTCACTGCATGTACGCTACTCTGTTTATTCTATTTCCATCCCTTCTTGCTACTGCTAATATCACTCCTCATTCAGTTCTCTTTTCTCTTGACTCTTCGATTATTGTTAACGGTTAGAGCGAGTGAAACATTCCTATCCTGAAAACTCGTCAACTTCCTATTAGCGTTTCTAATGTTTAGACTGTATGCTAGGCTTCATTAACCGGATTCTGACTGGTTCGAATAATTTTGTCTTATAATTTATATAAGAAAGGGATTACATGTTTCTGTGGTTAATCATCTCAGGCGGATCACATTGTCTAATGAGGTACAAACCAATCAGTTGATGAGAACTAGAAAACAACGAACTGAGTTTCAGACTTAAACAAAGGTGTGACTAATCAAATGTTTGCACCTTGCTGTCTTTTAGAACACACATATTCCTACGAGCACCTGAGTTTGTTATATTTCTTCAAGACAGCGGTTGAGAGATGCTGCGTTTAACTCTTGGCTGAGAAAGTATACTACTAATCAAGGCAATTTGGTTGAATTTAAAGCTTACACTGTTTTCATTTCTGCTCAATAAAAATCTAGCTTTGGAAATACTAGAAACCACTGTTTTACTCTACAAATACATATATATATATATATTAATTGCTCTTCCCCATTTAGAAAACTTAGTAGGCTTTTAGTTTAGTAAACATTTTCAAAGCATCCCTAAATTTCTACGGTGTAATGGGTCTGTCTGCTCTTAAAGATGTTCTGTTGAATAGCAGCAATAATATTTCCTGAAATTTAACCTTTCGGGAAGGATTTGCACTACTTAGAAGTAGCTTAAGTCAATGCAGAATAAAATAAGATTATATTGTTCTCTTCTTGGTTTGTATAGAGTGACTATGTTAATTATTAGTGAATGAGATTTCACATAACAACAGGATGCCTACTTCAGAAATGATTCGCATATTTTAAATGTTTAGTTCAAGACACGTGCTTTTGCCTTTTAGAAAGCAGAAGGATTGAGCGAAGTAATATTTACTTTTCAATTAGATCCTCATTTCTGGCTCTACTCTAATATATATGTAGCATTTTTATTACAGTACACAACAATTCACCAGTCAAGTGGCCTTTTGTTAGAGAAACAATATTTCAGAAACATTCAGTCATAATTCAGTGACAAAATCATATGCTGTTCAATAGCCACATATAGGTTCAGGCAGTTAGTGGACCGAATTTATTGTGTCAGCAGCGGTGATATTTTTTATATTTTTCCAAAACGTCAGTAAGGAGTGCGGATTGTGAATCAAGATTAACTGCAATAATGGTTAAAATACTACATTGATCAAAGTTGTCATACTCTGGATTGAAACAAGTATGGATACAAATCAAGTGTTATATGAATGCATATGAACAGCTACGGATACCCATTTGATTGGAGGAATGGAACGTTAAGAATGGTAGAAAATTTCCACAAAGTCGGTACTCAGATTAGTCTGCAATCAAATGCGAGTGTTGACTCAGATCAGTTTCAATGAAGAGGTTTTATGACTGATACCTCAGTAGTCAGTTAAGGCCATCACGAGAGACCGTTATTTCTCTCGCTCAGAATATCAGAATGCAATCTTTCTCACTTCCTCTGAAGTTGATTGTTATGACTTCGTCTAGTGTGAAAATAAATTAAAGGATGTTTTGTTTTGGTTCAATGATTCCCTGTTTCAAAGCAGTTTTATATAGCTGAAATACAAAAACTTATTTATCTAGTACGTATATACAATTGTAGAGGCTAAAGAGGAAGTTATCTTCTCTTGGTCCACTCCTAGTTGACTGCTTCATGGCGAGTCTCGAAAACAACATCCTCGATCCTTTGATAAGTCAATTGCACACATACAGGATGATACGTTCACAATTTGTGATGAATACTTTGATTTAGATTATCTCCTCAAAACCTTCAACGCAACACACCCAATAAAATTCACCTTAGAATGTGAATCAAACATGGCATTTCCATTCCTCGATGTACTACTAACCAGAAGACAAGACTGTACGATCCAAAGAACGATAAATTGCAAGCCAATATAGGCGGGACATTTTATCAAATTCCAGAGCTTCGCCCTACTGATCCGAAAGCAAAACCTAGTACGTACATTAAGTTCAGGGATTAGGAAAATCTGTTCGGAAGACACGATAGAGAAAGAATTTAATTTTTTACGTGGAACCCTACTAGAGAACGGGTATCTACCGAGATTCATAGACAAAAACATGAAAGAAAAGCCTCTATCGCCAAAAGTCACAACCGTTCCTAAGAAAACTTCATGGACCTAGAATTCAAAGGTGACATCGAAGCAAAAATTCTTAGAAACCGCCTTCCTAAATGTCTGAAGAAGACATCTCAAGCAGCCACCTCACGTATCACATTCTCAAGCAGACAGTTAATCCAGTCTAACGTTAGGGATAAGATACCGCCTCAATGTGTATTTATAAATTTACTTGCTCGTTTGGAGCTAAGTATATCTGCCGTACACAACGTCAAGTCCACAAACGTATTCTGGAAGATTGTTGAGCTTGGCTAGCCAGAGGAGAAAAGAAGAATAGTAGCAGCTCCATCCTCGAACACCCTGTCATCTCCGGACATCAAACACCCCGCATGAGTGCTACACGGAGTCCCTCACTGTCGTACAAGAGCACTTCGCACACGCCATCTGTACATAACTGAATCATTAGCTATTGGGGATCTGAAACTGGACCTCTGCATTCATACGTTCTCTCGCCCTACCGTGGCCAGAGTAAAGTTCTTACCATAATTTTGCTTCCTTTTATTATCTTATGAAAATGAATCATCAGAAAGGAAGTTTTCTTCCCTGTTTACGTCTTTTTCTTATGACTCAACATTGGAATGTTTCGTTCAATAAAGAATATTCTTCAGTGAGACATAAGTAACACATATGAACTGATGCTACTAAAATACTGGTAGCTAATAAGTAATCCTTGGCTACTCCATTGCATTCACTTGCATGTAGTCACTAAATGGGACAGGAAAGGGTGAACGTATTAAAAGTTAATATATTTAGGTGGAGAGAGGTTGATCACTGAATATTTGTTTATCGAATCAACACTGAACACGTACAATCAAAATGATGCAACGCCTATACTGGAGATAGGGAAGGTGGCAACAAACAACAGGGGGAATAGAGAGAAAAAATGTATAAGCCAAATTATGAAACCGTGTGAATAGATTAATATAATTAAGAGGAATAAATTCTGGTCGAAACATGATCCACTTATTAATACTGCATTATTGTTTGTTAAGTCAAATAAACTTATGTAATAGGGTATTGCATTCTACCAAAGTCCCTAAGTTCATAAATTGTAATTTTCCATATACCCGGTTGCATCATTTCGATTGTACTTGTTCGGTGTTGATTCTATGAACAAAGAGTCAGTGATAAACCTCATTCTCTGTCCACCTAACTATGTTACTTTTTAGTACTTTCATTCTGTCCTACGCTATTTTTTGATTACATGCAAGTGAATGCACTGCAACCTAACAGGGTCAATCATTCCTATCTTCCGATAAGCTAATTGACTAATCTGGTTCGGAGAATGAAGTCATGTTTGACTGAGTCAAAATGGTGTAATCTAATGCCTAAAACTAATAATCCTAGTTGAATGTATGGTGCTATTACAATTCATAGTGCAGGACACCCTATTTGAGCAATAATTAACTTTAAGAACACCCGCAACATATTAGTTTTCCAAATATTTAACGTTTATATGAAGTTCCATTAGAGATAGATCTAAGTAACAAATGAGGTTAGAGGAAATTCAAATAGAGAAAGATGAAACGATTAGTTTTGATACAATCATTTTGTACACTAATATTCCAATTAATACAGCGCTGGAGACAGTTGAGAATGAACTGGACATTGATACTAAACTCAAAAAAAAAAAATAATAATCTCTTGGTTGACGGAATAATATTAAGTTTTTAGTTACGTCTAACTTCTGCTGTATTGAAATTTCAAAATAAGATTTACAAACAAACTAATGGGATCATCAATATCCACAGTAGTAGCAGATATATTTATGGACAGTTGAGAACATAAAAGCACTTAGTACGTTTAACCCTACTCCTTGGTTATTGTAGTTATACACTGAATAACAGAATAAGAGTAGTAATGAAAATAACATAAATATTATAATGTTCAAAGCCTCGTAGTACTGCCATATATAGAGAAGCAACATCAGAAGTCCAACATGGGATTCTTAATAAGGCCGGAATTAGGATGGCATTTAAACCAATCAACTCACTCAGAGGAAAGCTTTGTCTGCTTAAGGACCAGATAGATCCATTTAAGAAAATTTAGTATAATTCATCGAATACCATGCAATGACTGTTAGGTCAATGACATAGGTCAAACCGGTAGATAAGGGTGAATTAGCTTATCAGAAGATAGGAATGATTAACCCTGTTAAGTTAAATTATGTAGAAAGAAACTTGGCAATTACAGTACATTCACTTGCAGGTAATCATTCAATAGGGTGGGTGATTGCCAGTGTCTGATCCCTAAGAAAAAATTGGGAGTTACATTCTATAGAACTTAGTATGCAACTGAGCTGATTGGCTTTTATTGAGATAATGAAATCTTTGTACTGAGGAAACCGACTGCATTGGTGAAGTGCTGCTGAAGTCATATATTATATTAGGAACTCAGGGGACTAATAATAATATCTCATTTGACCCTGGATATAGATGCCCAATGGAGTCTGTCGGAAACACGTCATTGACACGTACATGAAACAGTTTTGAGTCACATACCTAAATTCGTTGAAGTCGTATCCATAAAAATGCCTTTGACCTGTTTTTATGCGTGCAGAGACTATTTGTTATTTGAATTTGTCTTGGTTGTCTACTTTTAAAACCAAGAATTGTTTTCCACAAAAATAAATGAAATGAGGGTTGAAAATAATAATTTTTTCTTCCGTGTGATGTTGTCCCTGAACAAACATTTCGACTTACGTTAATGGAATTTTGTTCCTTTATTTTCTGTTACGCTTTATACACATATGTTCTGATAAAGGTGTGTGTGATCAAAATGTGCTAAATATGTTGCGGAAATGCATTACACGTTTCATATAAATCATGTCTTTTTTTTGTCGAAATTCATGCAAGCGACTACCTTCTTCAAAATGTAGTAATTTGTATTTGTATTCATTATAAAAAGACTTCAAATGATTCAATAATTAATCAAATCCAGACATATTTTTCACACATTTATCTATCCAAACGTTGAGAAATAGCAATACATAGATATTTCCTTAAAAGTGTCGTTTACTATAGACATTATAGTGAAAAAAGATATGCGAAACATAGACTTAAATTTCTAGGGTTATGCATTTAGCTGATTAACTTTCCATTAAAGCAACCTGATAGGTTATGCTCCAGTGGATTGGAAATCAATTCGCACTGCAGTGAATGTTTGCAAGGAATCACTAGTTTGTGTTTAAAAAAAAGGAGTGGAATTTTACGTGAATTCCACTGAAGGATGGAACTCTGAGAATTATGATTACTTAAATTTCTGTCTGCTTGAAATAAGATGATTTTTGTCATAGTAGGTTAGCATAATTTGATTGTGCATGTTCCCTGAACATGACAGACAGTCTCTTCAACAACCACTTCATTAAAGGTGAAGTATTCTCATTGGAATAAACGTATTTATCAGCGTTGACTAGTAGTTCATTCTAAAGGTGTTTGTGTTTAACCTGTAGCATGTTACTCTTTTTGACAATGATTAATGACGTGAATATGTGATCTTTGACATACATCTAATGCTAGATTATTAATTCATCTGACTAGTTTAAGCATTTAAGATTGGTTTGCGACTAGTTTTTTTTTACTTCTCATTTGTGAGTCTACTGATAGGCGTTTCATTAGGTCAGCCTGATTTCAAGAATTCCTTTGAAGTTTTTGAATATATGTTTCCGTGTTGTGCCAGTTAGAGTGGTACTTATACTTTTCCACATGTATTAAGATCACTGGCAGTTTATCATATTTTACTACTATCGGATTATGATCGATTGTTTTGGCTGTTCGATGACTGAATTAGCCAAATATGAGATTCTTAGTGAGATTATTCTATGTAATCTTGATTCAGTAGACTGCTAATAATGCAATGCATAGTAGTTGAGAATAAAATGAGACTTTGATTCCAGTGGGTTTGAAACATCCACCTCTTTATTAATAGCTAAGATGCTGGAGACCTGGGCTAGTAACCAGGATGCCTGTGATTGGAGTTTTGCAACTACCTAGATTTACTTTTCTCCTTTCATCATCATGCCTCACGAAACGGACTTATTAGTAATCTGTGTTAACACAAAGTTGAAAGTGATCATGCAAGAGGCCTGATGTACCCTGAAGGAAATACATGATTACTTGCACATTAAAGTCTGCCAACTGCGTTCACCAATATATTTGATTGTTTTTTCTAACAGGAATTGTCTGGTCTTAAGTGTGTTGCTTATAGCATATGATTAAAGTATTCAGTCTAGTCACTTTACTGTTGTGCACTGTAGATCAGATTTCGCTTTGTTATTAGGTGTCAGAAAGAGTCCTCTTGATGTACTCTTCCTGATCTTTGTTTTATTTTACCTTGTGCTACTGACAGTAACCGTGATATTGTGATGAAACCTATTTTAGATCTATTGGCTACGAGAAATGTTGATCAAGACTGCATCATTTGTAATGCTCATCAAATCAGTGTGCACCGTGATGGCGAGCTACCTAGAATGGTGGCCACAGTGCAAACCTGACTGTGATAGAATTCAGTCTGCATCAAAGAAAGGACTAGAGCTATTACACTAGTTACTAGTGTCCAATCAAAGTAATGCTCATTTATTTAGTGACACTGAAATTGTATGAATTGGATTCGCCTAAGTTCATCGCTAATGAATTTGGTTAGAAATAGACGGAAAATGAAAACAAGTGATTCGGTGAAGTCACTTTTCAACGAATTTATCATCAAACTACATGATCCTTTATTAATAACACGAATTGTGACAAAAAAATTAATTGGTTATGTACTCTATAAAATAGTCCATGAAATGGATAAATCTCAAAGGGGGATGTAGAAATGTTAAGATTAATAAGCTATTACGCAACAAGGTGATAAGATCAGTAAGCAATCAAAACACTACGCATCAAGGTGATAATTATGACCAGACAATATTACAGAAATTATATTGAATTAAATAAAGATAACAAGTGAGATAATACCGGAAATCATTCCAAGTGAAACTGAACATAACGGTCGGCATAACAAGGGTGTACAAATTGAATAAACAGAATGGGAATTTATTAGGGCCAATGTATGTATTACTATTATCATACTTCAGTATAGACGGATTAAGACGATGAAAGAAGAAGTGATTGAACAAACTTTTCCGCATACAAAGAGGTTCTACCTTTTCTATTTCGATGGCCAAAGCTTCAGCAATACAGATGACTTGGATGCTCAATGGTTTGAGCAGGTTATATTTCCGCCTTGTAGGCAACTTTAGAGGAAGAAGAAGCTTGAGAGATAAGCTGACCAGATGTTCAATTATTATGCTACTTTCACTCTAGCGTAACTACACAGGATAGTATTTTTAAACCCTTTTAGACAAAATCCAGGTGATATACCTGGCTTTGCAGGAGAATGTGAACTGATAAATGCATACATAGTTGGTCAGCTGTAGGATCTTGTCCTTCAGGTTATTGGATAGTAATGGTCGACTAGAAAGCACTAATGTCACGATGCTGTCATTATATTATATTATAATGTACTGCACGTCACAAATTCTGACCTTAATTTAACAGTTTTTTGAGGAATTTAATTTGACGATGTGTTAAGGAACTGAAATGTGACTCAGTTGTCGAGACTATCCCTACGTATTTTTTAGTTTGTAAGTAATGAACATTCTATTTATTTACTGAAACAAAACAAACAGTATTTTAGAATTCATTTAGAGAATGGTTTTGAAAATGCGTTCACACTAACAGTATGGTGACATGAAGATTAAAATACTTGACAGACTATTGTTTGTCAAAATGAGGCTATCTCAGCAATTGTCAGATGAATAGATTATTTTGAACTTTGAAATAAATATCAAGTTGATCAGTGTACAAAACCATAAAACATAGACTCAATGCTTGCTGATGGTTTGGTTTCTGATACCTAAAACACTAATATGGAATTCTTTCTTATTTCTGCTTTATGTAGTAATAGTTTTGGGGTAATTATAAGATAGTAAAATCTACTTTCGAGTCAATTTATTTTACAAATATTAGATCAGCATATATCTAACCAATTAAATCAGTCAGTTGTCCTTAATTAAGATTTTATCTCTTTTACAGGTCATTTCACAAGGTTAAATTTATGTATGTTTGTTTGTTTTAATAGACAACACTGAGTTGTTTTCATTTTGAAATCAAATATATTAGTTTAAAATTACTGAATTCCGGTTTCAAGCTAAAAGTTAAATACACAGCTTTTAACAGAAGTGTTTATTTATTTCATAATGTGTAACTGAGTTTAGGTTCCACATTTTAGCAGTAATTTAAAGTCAAACAACCAAAGCAGCTTACGTTTTGGTGAATTTATCATTTCAAATTTGGTCACAAACTGACTTCAGTTGTAGGACCACTGGAAACTAGCAGGGAGTACTGATTAGCTGTTGCACCTCTTTTGAGGCTCTTTGGCAGTATGCACTCATTACCCTTGTGTTGAGATCTGGCTGCTAGCCAAAGTTGGTAGACAGTAATTGACGTCAATGTTTATATCCCCAATATTGGTGGTGAGAAAATGAGAACAAAGGCTTTGCGTAGGCAGATACAGTTAGCATATGGATGATCTGACACAGCCACAAAGAGATGCAAGGTTAACTTTGTGTGAGAAACAACCAATCAAAAGACTGTATTTTCTACTAACAATAATCTACAATAATGTACATTAAAATCTATAAATATGTGTTGATTTTCCTTAATAAACGATCTGTTGCCTGGCTCTTGTCTTCTGTTGTTACACCCTAACAGGGGTCGAACTCAGGACCTTCAGGTTACAAGCGGAGTTCAGCCACTGACATGGTATCCAGTGGCACAAAATTCTAACTTCTACCTGTTTTTATTGTGTTCCTATCCAATAAAAGGTGATTTTCTATATTGGATAAGTTTAGTTAATAGAGTATTAGTATCTGGATGACGTTTTGAGCACATTTTATTTCTCATAATCATATTTACTAAATAGAATGAGTTAATGAAAACAACATCATTAAAAGGAATGGAAAGAAAATTACAAAACATATGGGTTAGTTAGTAGAAATTCCTGTACATAACTCTTTTTTATTACAATTTTTTGTCACACACAGAAATCAGGCACAGAACTACTGAAGACGTTAGAAACGAGATAGCTGCTTTTAGAAATGTCTGTGTTTGAAAGACTTGCATTTTAAGTCATTAAGCCCAGAGAGGTCATGTATCTAAGCTAACTCATTACTGTTTAACCAATAGAACTTAATAAACTTTTCTGAAATATCTTTGCTTGTTGTTTTTTTTTCAATGAGGTTTTAGATAAACGCTGTTGAAACGTGGGAAAAACTAATAGCGAAGATTTATAACTCAGGTAGATAAGCTTTATGCTGAAGATGTTGTCTAGAAAGATAAAGAAAGCTTCACAGTCGAACCAACCAACTCGGAGAACATAACCACATCAGAGTTTAAAACTATAAGGAAACAGATACTCAACTGTCATAAGTCTAATATACAAGTACTTCAGATAGTGGGAGACATGAGTTGAAATATAATAGAAAGTGGTTAAAATGATGACGCTTGAAGAATGGATTATGCATAATACGAAACAGAGGAAAACGAAAATACAAGCAACAAGAGCCAGATTACGAAATGACAGGAATTATTTTATCAGACTTACTTTTCAAGTAAATTTCAAATGAAGTGGGAATAATACGTCAGTACCACTGAGTTTTGATTGATTGGAATAAAACAGACAACCGGCATATCTTAATTAGGATGGCTTGAGTGTAGATTACGACTGTACAACTTCATTACTTCTTTGGTTGCTTTATCTGAGTTATTCTGATAAACGATTACATGAAGCAGCATAGCCTAAACTGTAATACGTTATTTCCTTCTTTTATGCTTTATTTTTCGATCTATCAGTCTTGACAATTGAAACTGAAACCTCAGAAAGCAAACCTGTAGTGCTCTGTGGTGATTTGGGGAAAATCTGAAGTACCGAAGAATTCTTAGACAGTGGTCTTTGCTTTTCAGCGACTGTTCTAGCTGATGTTAGTTGGAAATATTGAGGAAATTCTTTTAGTATGACGATTACGAATTTTTAAGACAGTGGTTTGTTTACTTTCTATTTCTATGTTAATATCCTAAATTAAATATGACAGAGAGAAAACAGAACTAAATACATTTTTATTTTAAATGGAAGAAGTCTATCTGTTCTAACAAAATTTCTGATGAACTAGTTATCTCCCTATTTAAGTTTACACTGTTAGAGAATAAAACCAAGTAATTATCAGATCGCTACAATAAAATATTCCATCGCAATTCAACCTGCTAATTATTTTAGGCGAATGCAACACACACTAAAATGAGACAAAATTTAATTGCATATAGGAGCTGGAAAAGTAATTTCTAACAGTTAGCGTTATTAGAACAATATGAAAGGCTAGAAACTTAAGCAGTTTTTTTTCAGCATGGATTTAAAATATGGAAGTATATTTTTGTTGTAATTTGGGAATTTATAAAAGATGCTGAATGAAAAAAAAAACTAAAATTCTCGCCATAAAAATAATCTGCCTCAATAATTTTCAAAACACTAGTTAATGGACAAAGGATATTATAGGTTAGTGTAGAAATCCTTTGAAAATATCTGGTGAATTAGAAATTAAAAGAAGAGTTGTTAATGGATTACAGTTGTGAATGGTCTGTAAGTTCACTTATTATTCTACAATATGATTTTGGAGATTTTAGTTATTCAGGTGTATCACTGAATACTGTGCTTCAGAGTCTGAAAAACAATGGTTGATTAAGCCTGCCTTAATGCTTTGAGTAACAGAAACGAAGTATACAAGTGTCTGATGCCGAATTTCGGAAGTCAGCCGTCAAACGTGTTTAGAACATGAGGTGAACTCTCATTTTCCTGGATATATAAAACTTTACCATTAAAACTGTCAGTTCTACCTCTAAGTGCTTTCAGTGCCACAGCTTTTTTAACGCGTTGGTTAGAGGGATTTAATAAATGCTTAGGATTCGATCAACATATCTGCTGCCATCTATGGACTAAACCATAACGTTAGTTTGTCCTAGGCTTAGCACTCAGTACGTATACTAAATGAATAGCCCTATACAGTAACTAAGAGAAGCTAATTTAGGGGAAATTCCTCCTGAGTTAACAGTAACACATGTCTGGTTTTTTTCACTTTATATGAACACAGGCTATGTGTCAATTTCTGCTACCTTAGGCAATTTTATTCCAAGTGAAATAATTCTTCCATATTAAATTGGATAGGATTTTATCCGAAAAAATTGATTTCATTCTTATTTTATTGAAAATGAATGTAAAATGCATACACGTTTAATAGACGTAAAAAGAAAAGTGTATCGTGGGGAATTTGATTATATTTCCTTTCATTACATAAAATGTCTATTTTTTTCCCCATCCTATTTAATTGTTTCGCAATATATTTCCATTAAAAATACGATTAAGCTACAAAACCATTTAAGTTTTCACGATGGTGTTTTCTTCCACAGATTTACGTTTCCTCCTTCATATAATGTGATATGAAGCTTTGTTATAAAGCTGATTCTTGAAAATCTACTTCATTAAAAAAAATTTTTTATTAGCATTCGAAGCATAAAAGAATAATAAATATGGTAATCAATACTGCCACTACTATTGCTACCACTATTACTTGTAGCACTAAATCTACGTCAACGTATGCTGCCCAGTTATGAAAACTACCCATTCAATTTGAATCGGGGACATATAAGTCAGCGAAAAAATCTCTCTTCCCAACTTTTCTACAAAGGTGTTTAGTTATTCAGGGGTTTTAATGTAGAATGTGAATTTCTTACATGCATTAGTGGTTACTTTCAGTTAGTAACACTTACACTCTTTATCACGGAAACAACTCGCTGTTGCCAAATTTAGTGTATATTTATCATTCCACTTGCTCCTATGAAGTTAGGTACATTGGCTGTATCATTAGAAAATTGTCTAGATACCCTGACGAACAACTACCAGCATGTTTGTTAGAGGAGAACGTCGAACAATAAAAATCTCAATTCTAGAGTTCGATATTTTGGGTCATGGAGCAAAAGCAGAGACTTTATTCAATTATTATTATTATTGTTATCTTCTTTAGTTCCTGGAGGAAAATAGGGCTTTAGTCGCACGTCTCCATTGCGGGAGGTCGGGGGAAAGCAGCATATGAAAGTGTGAGCCGAAATACCTACGAATATGCGGCAGGGCCAGTCAAACAGTTTCCAAAACGGGAATGATCATACACAGTCACAAAAAGACGGGGTCAAGTATATACCATCAGAAGAGGTGACAAACAAAAACGAGTTAACGCCAGTCTGATCCAACGATGGGTGCATTGGGACAAGCCGGTCTGTAACAATCATCAACGAGAGGATGCATCACCCAGAAGGTTGGAACGCCTGCGCGCGAAGCTATTTGACGGGGTACGAGTGTGGTGAGAGCTGTCTACTAGCCAAATTGGTAGACAGTAATTTACGTCAATATTTACGTTCCCAAGATTTGTCGTGAGAAAATGTGAACAAAGATTGATTCAAAACCGACCACAGCAGACTGCGCGTAGGCGAATGCAGTTAACATATAGAGGATTCGACATTCAAGAAACAGTCACAAAGAGAGAAACAACCAATCGGAAGACTGTGTTTGTTTGCTTAAATAACCATAGTAATGTACATGAAAATATATAAATATGCGTTGATTTCCTTAATAAATGATCTGTTGCCCGACTCTTGCCTTCTGTCGTTACAGTATTATTTGCTGAATAACGTTTTAAACAAATTACTGTTTGCATTCATATCAACTTCAGGTGCACAAATTCGGAACTTTATTTATATAGTTCCTGACTTCATTTCCCATTTGTTTTAAGGGTTTTAGAGTCTTCGAGATGTCCAAGACAAGTTTTAATCGATTTCTTTTGCATATATTCTCAGTTGGTTCAATTAATACAGCTCTAGCTATCAGTCTGTCTTTCCACATTATTACATAAAAATTGAAAACTGTCACCTTGTTGTTCCTTATCACATGGTTGTGTGTAACTGCAATTAGTGCTTTAGAGTAGCACAATAAACGATAATGGAGGATTATTTGAAAGGACTGTGACGTGGTTGTTATCTCTGAGCTGGATGGTTTAGTTGCTAAGCTTTCGTTGTCGTTTTAAACAACAGCTTCAAGGCAGGCGGTAATAAGAAGTAAATTTATTTGAATTCTCCATGAATGATATAGATGTATTCCCTGATTAGTTGTTAATTTACATCTTTATTAGCCGTTCTCATTGACTTGAAATTCGAGCTTTTTGTCTTGGGATTTTTTTTCTTTATTAGTTGATAGATTTAATTAATATTAATGTATCTGTTAATCGCTGATCCATCTGAATACCAGGCTTCTAGGAATTCCCTACCATTTTCGGTGATTTCCATGTTTAAAATTTTTGCATTTTCTCAATCGGATTAGTATCCATAATTGTCTACATGTGTCGATATGAAGGAATATATACAGTATCTTTTCACTGTTAATTTATGTCCTTCAATTTTAAGTCGAACAGGACTCCCACAGTGACCGATATAGTGCTTGTCAACACTCCATGCAATTCATTTTGCAGGTGACATTGATCTTGCCCTGATTTGCTGTTAGGTCTTTCGGTCTGCACAATATTGAATGGAGCGAGTGTGTTGGTTTGTATTACATATTGCAACATTTGTTCAGTAGTAACATCACAAAGGCAAAGACTCACATCATATAAGACATATGAGGAATGTCCATGTTGTTTAATATTACTACATAAAAATGGGGCTTGCCTGCTTGAAATAAATTCTGTTCAATTTTCCTTGTTTTACCTTTTGGGATGACACATTTTTCTAAATGTTGTGTGTGATCGGTAACTGCAAATATAAATAAATAAATAAATAAATAAAAATCTAACTGAATAAGCAATCTCGGAACCAATTTTCTTCACCTAGTAGTTCATCGTGTTGACTGATTCACATACACCTAGGCTTTATCTTCGTAACATATCACTTGTAGAAGAGTAATAATAGTAACAAAGAAATCAACAATTAAGTTACACAGTACAGGTGTTTCCCAAACTAGGCTATTAGAGTTTATGCTTCCTTCCCACTGACGACTAAGTAGACTAAACTGAAGTTAAATTTCTGGGTGATTGGCTTTAACAACAACACTATCTCCATGCATTCACTGACAGAAAAACTAAACACGAGCACTTAATTACTCTATCTAATTGTTTGGTTAAGAAGCTTGTCCTGTCATTTTTCAAAAATAAATTCTTTCATCAGATTTGATAAGTTACTTGTAACACTTTTTCACCGAATATTTTTGTTAACTAAAGTCTCTTGATAGTTAACTAAGCTTTGTAAGACGAAGAAAACCTCGTCTATTTCTCCCTTTCTACAGTATTATGCCGAAAAGTTTATTGAACATTTTATTTTTACTTCCCACTACGTTATTACGAACAAATTAGTTTTGGGAATTTAATTCCCAACAAGAGTAGATTTTTTATTAGACTCAAGAAATTTGAATGCTGAAAGGCATGTGAACACAGTCTGATCATTGAAATCGCATTGTTTTATTTAATTAAAGGTTGCACAATAAATATTTTTTAATTTTATTTTGTTTTGTGAAGAATATATTATGCATTCTACTGATGTTTTTTTCTTTTTCTTTTGGAATGTCGAACCTTTGTTCATTTATTTCTCCAATAGTTTATTTGTATGTTTAATTCTTTATTAATTGCCAGTGTACAATCTTTATCAGTAATTACAACCTGTCTAAAATAATTTCTCAACCATGTTGAAGGGAACATTTGTAGATAAAGGTATCAACTCTTTCATACAATTATCTTCCTGGGAAGTATTTCGTGTAGCAGACATTTCAGTGACCTATTTATCCTTTTAATTTTGACTTAAACATTGGTCAGTCAGCTGTGACTGAAATGAGTCAGCAAGTTGGTAGGATATAAGATTATGAGTGAACTAGAATTAGGATACATTTATACTAATGCATGTGAATGGCCTAGAAGCCTGTCGTTTACGTCCAGTCGTGAGCTGCCATCTTTATAATATGTGAAAATCCACTAGTATGTCATCGAAAAGTAATAATAACACTAAAATCAGTTCACTCGTTTGTAAAAAATCAATTTTTCCACGTTTTGGTAGAAAGTGAAATAAATCTCTTTTTGAAACTGCGCTGTAAGTGTTAGGCAACTGAGATAATCTGAAGAGTCTAGTCTAGTCTATTTATTCGTTGGTAATCAACTGTTGAGAAAACAGAGATTTTATGTACTATCTTTTCCTGAGAAGTTAGTTAGTTGTGAGTTGACGGAAACACTAGGATGAGTTGCCATCTCCTAAAAGGCTTTTTACATAGAGAGTGTAAGAAAGGCATTACATCTCCGGACAACAAAACGTCATCAGACTTATAACGACTGACAAACTGATTAAGAATTTAGCACAGAAGTGCAGCAGTTCACTTTACCACACTTCCCAACGTAGCCAGACATGTAGAGATAGAGGATGCAAAGAAACTGTAATAAATGGAAACAAATGGGAATAATCATGTGAGGAATAAGGGGAATTTTTCAGATCTTGGAGAGCACAAAGAGCGAATGTATCTCTGCTTCTGCAAACGATTTCGAGTTATGCCATTGTTATTATCGTCTTGATAACTTCATTCAGTCAGTCTTCACCTTCTCACATGGATCATAACAAATATCAAAGATTTCATGAATTGATGCCCGGTTTTGGTTTGGTCACCCCTATCTTTTCTCCAACCCAATCTTATGTTACATAACCTAGGTAGTGACTCGGCGTGTGCAAACTGCTTTCTATCTATCCCAATCTATTTACTTTCACAACCTCATCTACTGACTTCCCTCTCTTACCTTGCACCCAGTGCCTAACCACAATATTCCTCACCATATTATACCCCCTGTGAAGGGAAACAGAACGTAAACACCTATGGTCAAAGACAACTAGCCTCTTCAAGTCTTCCACATTCAACAACCATCTCTCACATTCGTAAAGAACGGGGAGGGGAGGGAGAACAGCTGCGCAGTAGACATATCCTTTCTAAGATTTAAGTTCATGTTAATATAAACCAACCTTTCAACGGTAGAAGTGCTCTTCATTTCAAGGGTCGCGTGCTGTTGGAGTCACAAATTTTGTATTATGCACTTATTACAACAGCAAAGCGTGTGCTTAGCCTTGAGCCAGTTGAGACTATTCATTATTCCTCCACTGAGATAAGTCTTTATTGAAAGACAGAAGGAGATCACACTTAAAAGCAACTTTTTAAATTTTTTATCTAAGGTGATCACACAGGTAGTACAGTTTACTTAAGTTTACTAATCACAAATTATTTCCTACATAAAGTCCACTAAGAATGTCCTTTTTCCAATTACGATACGATGTGAAACTTAATAAAATCGAAACTGAAGCTCTGTCCTTAGGATTTAAGTACCACGTACCAAACCCGTTTATAAACAGAATCAATACAGAAACGCAGTTTGAGTATTTATACAGTCAACTTTCCGACCTTAAACCCATAGACGAGGATAAAAGAGTCTGGTTTAAGTCCAAAATGATCGATATTGCAGAACAATATCAGATCTCTCCTCCAGCACACTCAAAATTATTTACTAAAGAACACAGAACAGCAATAAAAAACCTACGAATAATGAAAACATCGTCATTCTCAAACCAGACAAAGGCTCAGGTGTCGTAATAATGAACCGCCGAGACTACATCTCAAAAATGAAAACCATTCTCGATGATCCAATAAGATTTCAAGTCGACACGTCCAAAAAAGAAGCAACAGCGGCCTTCGAAAATAAAGTAAGCAAGCACCTCAAAGGACTACTTAAAGAAGGGCTAATAGACAACAGCACTTACAACGACCTTAAACCAAGGGGTTCGCGTGTACCATTCATGTACGGTCAACCCAAAGTCCATAAAAGTGATGTACCATTGAGACCTATAATATCAATGGTGAAATCACCATGCCATAAACTGGCCAGATGGTTGGCCCAAAAGCTGGAACCCATTCGAAAAAAGCTGGCAGCTCACAGTATCACAGATTCCTTCCAGTTTTCACAAGAATTAGATCAACTCAATATTTCAGATAGACTTCTCGTGTCATACGACGTTTGTTCACTGTTTACCAGCATACCCATCGAAGAAACAGTAAAAATCATATGCCAGCAGTCCGAACTGCTCCCTCTTCCAGAAAATGAGCTACGCAAATTGTTATTTCTATGTACAAAGAATATTCAATTCCGATTCAACAATCAGCTGTACCGGCAGATTGACGGGGTGGCTATGGGTTCACCTCTGGGTCCTGTTCTTGCTGACATATTCATGGCTCATCTTGAACAGACTCAAATGAAAGAGGAAATAGAAAGAACCACCTATTACTGCAGATATGTCGACGACACGTTTGTGGTCTGCAATGATATAGAACACGCGTCCACAATGTTTGAGAAACTCAACGCGGCCCATCCCAACATCGCATTCACAATTGACTACGAAAGAAACAACCAGTTCCATTTCCTAGATGTCAACATAAAAAGAAGAAACGATGGGACAATTCAAAAATCTGTCTACAGGAAAGAAACTTGGACTGGTCAATACCTACATTATCATAGCTTTTGCCCAACCAGTTACAAACGATGTCTAGTAAAAACGCTCTTCAGCAGAGCCAAAGAAATATGTTCAGAAGACAAGATTGAAGAAGAACTTGAGATCATCGAAAAGAACCTTATCGAGAATGGATATCCTCGAAAGTTCATATTAAAATATAGAAATGAAGAAGTACACAAACCGAAACCCGACACCGTTGAAAAGAAACCAGTTTTCATCTGTCTAGCGTACAAAGGGGAAGACGTATCCACAAGAACACAAAAAAGAATCACAGGTGCATTAAAAAGAACGTTCCCAGCCGCCAGACTGATCCTACTTCACAACACTGTGTGCTCGTTAACCCAGTCAAAAGTAGATGAGTTCCCTACTCACGTCAACTCCAACTGCATTTACCAATTCACGTGCACCTGCGGTAGCAAGTACATAGGAAGGACTGAGAGGACAGCATCTACTAGATTTTCTGAGCACATTCCTAAGAGTCTCCGTACAAAAGGAAGAAAAGTGTTATCAAGTGCAATCGCCAGACATCTAATTGACACAGGACACACAGTAGAAATCAGCCAAGCCTTCAAAATAATCAATACACAAAGAAACCCACGGCTACTTCGCTTCGCAGAAGCCATTGCTATCAAGAGATTTCGACCAGACCTTTGTATACAGAAAGATAGTGTGATTAATCTTTCACTACCTTGGTAACCCTAACTCTATTTTATTTTATTTTTGTTTTGCCTTTCTGTCAGTATGCCTGTGTGTTTGTCTTGTTACGTAACATTCTATTCAATTTTGACCTTCAAGTTTCTAAATCTACTTAATTGTTTGTGTGTTTAAGTTATAAATGTTACTTCACTATTCACCCCCACCCTCTTAAACTCTCCACCACAAGATGTGTAAATTTACTTTGTTCTCTGACCCTGACCCTGTAATATGCCTCTAACCAATCTGTGTTGTTTTCCAATAGAAATCTGAACTCTTACCCCTCTTATCCAATTCCACTATATATAATTAGTTGTTTTTTGACACCGAATAATCTGTCTACCTACATCAAATTCTGGAATTATGTTCCTTATGCCTTCTATCTATAACTCAAAGTATTTATGAAAAAGTATGTTCCACAACTTTCTTGAAACCTATAATTTGATTTTGTTTAGGATGTATGCAGTTGATGAGAATCCACGAAATAAAACGAGCTCGTATTATCCTGCAAACATGTTCGTTCTTTCTCTCTTCAAACTAATAAAGGGAACCGGTTGCATGAAATTACGATACTAACGAACATTTTTGTTTGCGGTCAGCATAGTTTTAAGATAGCTGTTCCTACTAAACTTTTATTGTAATTGTTCTTGCCTTGCGCTTTTTTCGCATCAAATCTCCATTGCTCTTTCTTCCCTGCTCTTAATTTTAGTCAGCTGCATGCCTACCTACAAGCTTTCATTACTGTTTACATCACCTTCATGTCACCCTGTGACGGGCAAACTCGTCGCCACCATTTAGATCCCCCTAAAGAGTGTGGCGTGCGATTTCACTTGGATGTCTCATCAACTTATGTCGACCCATCTCCACTTTCTTCTGCACATTTTTTGTTGGACTATACATTGCAAAGTCGTTCTGTCTTTCTCATCCTTACCAGGAACCTGATCTTCAGTGTGAAGAGAAGCTAGCTATTAAAGAAAGTCTGTAGCGCGTTGTAAATCCTTTTGGTGACCTATTAGTTCTATGAAGCATAAAGAAGCACTGAGTGGACATTTCTGGTAACCTATGATGAATGATTTTTCAAATAAATGCTCCTATTAAGAGGTGCAGAATAAAATGTCCTGTGAAGGCCTCATTTCATTTGGTAGAGAAAATGGTTACTTATCAAAAGTAATTTGCCTGTAGGAGAAGATGGAGATGGGTCGGGCATACACTGAGGAGGCTGCCGAGTGACACCGCATGTCAAGCCCTCAAGTGGAATCCCAATGGGAAGCGACGAGTAGATCATCTTTTCGAGAGTGACATGGAGGAGATCGTGTGGCGGGGAGGAGATGAGAGATTATGGTCAATCGTGGGGTCACTTGAAGGGGACGGCAGAAAACAGAACAAAGTGGAGATGTGTTGCTGAAGCCCTATGATCTACTCGGAAGGCAAGGGAATAATAATAATTACTTCACCATTACTGTTTCCTAAGACAAACAAAACAATTATTCTCCCCATTATTCAGAAATATTCTGTGACTACTTTTTGTTCTGTCAAGATGGAAAATTTAATTTAAGAAGTTAAATCAGTCGTAAACAACAATTATTATTTCGGTTCTCAGTGAAAATACCAACGTACTCGATTGCTATTATCTTTGAAAGACATCTTAAACAAATAGACCAACACGTCCTGAGTACTACTGCTACCTAACACCTATGACAAGACATAATCTTACAAATGACTTCAAATGTGTAAAACAAACATTCATATCTAGTTAGGATAGAAAACACAACAGTCAGCATGATGAGAAAATAGGATTAACAAACTGATCAAAGGTTTGCCCATGGGAACGTAATGGAACAAAATGACTGTTACGACAAAGAAAAGGTTTTCTTTCAATTGAAAACGGAATAGTGTATCATTATATTCCATATATTCTTATTAGCTGCATAAATACCGATATTATTTTAATATCCTGATGTTCACTTTCCAAGGATTCTATTAATCACAGAGTAGATTTCTTTACTGACCGAGATCACTTAAGAAATCAACAAACACTAAGGACCGCTTTACACTTGTTTCTTCCTTGTAAGGGACTCCTCAGTGAATTTTGTCCATGACTGAAGAGCTGTCCACAGCACTTTGTCATTCAATAACTCTTTAATTGATATTAGCTGGTGCATAATATTCAGCAGAATTTTAATAACAACATACTAAGTCTTCACACACGAAGCCTAAATAGTTTGAAAGGAAACGATATAGATGCTACATAACTGAATATAAGAAACTCTGAATGCATGGTATAGCAAGTGTTACTAAGCTTGCCGGCATATTGAAGAAAACGACAAGTTTGTTTTAGAGTTAGGGAAGAAAGCTGGTTAATTAATAGAGATGTGAAAAAGGGTGACAACACATTCAATTTAAGAATTACGACATTAGTAGAGTTCAAATTGGATAAATTTTGGTGAGTGAAAACCAGGCAATAAGGTAAAAATATCAGTCAAGGCAACCAATAAAGAGAAAACAATAACGTCAAACTGTATATAACTTCAGAAACAAAAAGGCTGAGGAACTTACCATAAAAAAGAGCGGTGAACAACGCACAGGTTCGTGGAACTTGGATCAGCCAAGAACAACAAATGTATCAGGATATTAGGAGGCCAATTTTATTATTCCACGGATTCTTTTCAACTGATTACAATCCAAACAACACGAAAATATACAAATTACAAAACACCTTTCAACATACACTCATCACGTTGACAACAAGTTACTGATAGAAACATATTGATAAGTAACATAAGTCTATGATGATGTAGGAAGTTAAGTTACTAAGTGTTCAAATGATCGACTATTTACAGAATGATGAGATGAATATTTTTGAAAAAAAAAGGAAATGGATGAGAATTCCGAAGAAGGTTTAACTAGAAATAGTATGTTATTATGACAGGCTACTTAAATGGAAGAAAATATTTCACAATGTCTCTGTATCCACAGATTTACACGTATGTATAGAAGAACATATGTCGGAAGAACGGTGAGAACTATTGTTATTCACATTTCTGAACACTTCCCAAAAAAATTGATACTAGAAGGTGAAAAAGCACTGAAGAGTGAAACTATTCATCATCCTTTGGAAACTCGTTATATTATGAATAACCTGATGACGTTCAGAACAATCAACAGACGAAAGAAACCAGGCCTGGTACATTTTACTGAAGCGGTCTCCATCATACTGTTGTAACGAAATTTATTCAAGCAGAAGGAGAGAGAAGTGAACTTGTCATTAGCTTAATGGTTTTACTAACAAAAAAAAGTTGTACAACCTTGTGACGTTACTTAGTCTTCGATATCTTCTATTCTCTTTCAGATTTTCTTTTTCTATCTACGCGCCACCCACATTACTCTTACTAATACTGAAGAAAATATTTTCTTCCATTTAAGTAGCCTGTCATAATAACATACTATTTCTAGTTAAACCTTCTTCGGAATTCTCATCCATTTCCTTTTTTTTTCAAAAATATTCATCTCATCATTCTGTAAATAGTCGATCATTTGAACACTTAGTAACTTAACTTCCTACATCATCATAGACTTATGTTACTTATCAATATGTTTCTATCAGTAACTTGTTGTCAACGTGATGAGTGTATGTTGAAAGGTGTTTTGTAATTTGTATATTTTCGTGTTGTTTGGACTGTAATCAGTTGAAAAGAATCCGTGGAATAATAAAATTGGCCTCCTAATATCCTGATACATTTGTTGTTCTTGACTCATCCAAGTTTCTGAGTGGGTCTAATTATATAAAGATTTTAAAAGAAAAATTAGTTCAACTTCAGTCGTTTAACACTTACTGTTTTGAGGATATAGCGTTATCATTTTTGAGATCACTGTCTATTAGATTATGATTGATTGCACTGGCAAACATATTTGCACTTTTGAGATGCCTGTGCTATGGTAAACGCTTAGAAATGCTATTGTAAAACCTATCTTCCTGTTAGAAGTATGCGCATTTCGTCCTATTCGGGACTCGTCCGCTGGATGTACTTACATTCCGCAGTGAGTGATGATATTACCACCGAGGCTCGAACCCAGTGCCCATAGTTTCAAACGCTAAAGTGTTATCCACTAGACCACTTGGGCCATAAGAGTCACCTCTTGTGCAACGGGTCATGTTAATCATTTAATTGAATTTTAGATTTTCCCGTTCATTGATTGAATTGACGGGAAAATCTGAAGTTGTATTAAATTTCTTCCTGTTCGTTGAATATGTGAACTTCGGTGTGAGAATGCACTAAAAGATTATACGAAAGATGCACTTATCAACTGTAGGTTTTCTGAGTGAGTCACTTATTCAGTGATATGTGGTTTGCTTTGATCCTCTTTAGTGTAAAAATTATTCAGAACTTTATCGTTTCAACACCTGATCACTTTTCAATTCAAACACACCAAACGACTAGTTTTTCGGTGTATGGTATGTGGATGCTTATCTAGAAGATAAGTTTCTTGAAATTTCAGGGTACTAACAACGCTGTCTGGCATTACTTAGTGGCGATTCTCAGTCGTTGCTTAAGCCAGTATATTCATCATTTTCCCCTCCTCATTTTGGAATAGTCGTTGATGTTCACCAGTTTAAAAAAATAATGGCACTAATGACTTCGATTATGCCCTGATATTCCACTACTCTCTTTCATCATTTACCAGTTACCGATAAATGTTAATAAAATACTACTATTACACTTAGTAGTAGTACTGGTCGCAATAATAGTAGTATCTGAAATTTTAGTTCAGTATGCAAAAATGAATTATATAATTGGTACAGGAAGAAATAAGAGAGAGATAGTGAGAAGGAAAGAGGAACTAGGCTATAGTAGTAGAAGGAAGTTAAAGAGTAATGTTTGGAACTTATGATGTTAAGATAACAAGACGCATGACATATGGAATTATTTACTTAGTTCAACTAAAAGAAGAAATAGGAAGAGATAAACATTTCCTAAATACGCTTATAGGATGAAAAAATTGTTGTTTTAAGGAATTCTCGCTTTGTTTTTGCATGTGTGTGTGTGTTCGTAGTCCACTAGAGGAAGACGGAAATGGTGAAACAAGTATAAATGATAAGTAAATAATTCTTATCAGTTGGTCACCCATTAACTGATTCTAATTGTTATGAGAGAAAAAATTTACTTTATTGTAATCAAAAGATAGTAGGACAAGGAGGGGAACTGAAATGTTGGTGATAATAGCAGTGATGATGTTCATAAAATAAAAAGGGGACTGACTATTCATCCATCTGTTTCTATTTACATTGTTTACTAGATTTAAAGACCAGTTGAAGTATGAGAGATTATTCCACTCACATATAAACCTACAGAATACATGTTTCGAAGAAGAAAAAGTCCTCTTCTTATTACGTAGAAATTATGTTGTTTCTTGAATTGGTGAACAACAGATCTTGTATTACTGTTTTGGTCGTGTATATTGTAAGATTATAGGCTTAGTGTGAAAATTTCACCTATAGGATTAAGAAATACCTACCTATCAGCAGAATTTCCATGTTGTTTTTATTTGTTTTACAAGAGGGTTTTTAAAAAGAAGCATTCAAATATTTAATAGTTAATTTCAGTGATGATCCCAGTCTAAGTACGGCTGATGTTTATGCGGCTTTTTCTGTAGACAGTGAATAGTCCATATGCTGCAATCCATGCAACAGTCTGATACTGTAAATATAATCTTAAAACACACATGGCAATGTAAACACTAGCTAGTATTTTTGAATTTATTTTTTGATTGAAATGAGCCGACGATTGAAAACACCATTATTTCAGTTAAGATAATCAACTAATTTGCTTTTTATTGATTGCTGCACACCGTCTTTGCAATAAGATTTTTCCTGTCTTATTTAGATGTGATATTTAGTTTTCAATGAACACTAGAAAGCCTGAGATATTAAATTACTTTTAGAGCTATTTCGCTCAGTTTTCATTTACCTAAGCGTAAGTAAATAAAGTGGGTAAATACTAAATTCATCAACAAGTCACAAAGAAGTACTGTTCAATGTCGAAGACTAATATTACTTTACGAGTAAATACAAACTCAATAACGCAATTACAAAACATGGTAGACGACAGTATGTGAACATTTTTGTATGAAAATTTACATGTATATTAGTCTCAGGGGTTGTTGAATTTATCAACCAATTAACTTTCAATAGAGAAAGCTCTTCAGATTTAGTGATATTTTCAAAAAAATGATCTCTCAATTGTGTAAATAGACTAGGCTGTTTTCATTTGTTGACAATCGCTACATTCTTTCATCCACTGTTTTCCACGAGGTATTACTACGTTTTAACTTTGTGGAAACATCTTGGCATACTGGGATGTATGTTTATCCTGTTAACAAATTACAAAATAAATTTTAAAACACCTTTCTATAAATTCCAATAATGGCCATCTTCTAACAGAACAATGCCGTTCAATAAGTCATCTACACTGGCTATTTTAAATATCATGATATTATACTTGCAGTTTATAACAAGAAGTTACATTCAGGAAGTAACCTCTTTTATATGATTAAGAATGTATTATTAGTAAATTAAGCTTCCCCATATATCACAGAAAGAGTATATCATAGTTATGCTTCATGTGACATGGTTTTGAGGTCAGACTTTCTTTTACTGATAGTGATTTCTGTTGCCCACTTGATGTTATTGAAGAATTCTGGTTTTAAGTCATCTTCCTTTTAAGTTCATATTTACACACCAAAGTACATATATCCAGAAAAAAGGTGTATAATTCTTGATTATTTTTTCAGGGTATGTCCCAGAAACCTAGAAGCTGAAAGACTGTAATATCATTAATCGGTTCGAATGCTTGACACTTATGAAATAGTGCACATAATGTAGGTATTTTGAAATTTTCAAAATAGCTATCAAGCAACAGAAATGCAACTCGTTTAGGTAGAGTGGATGTGATTATATATACAATTAACTAGATGTATCAATTACTACTTATAGATTATTATCGCATCAGTTCTCTGGAGTCATACTGTTCCCTATCATTCCCTATTAGAACTTTCCATTTTATTTCTAGCCGAACCGCTCGTGTTTTCAATTCATCTTATCTTTCATGTTAATATTGATTGTCCTTGTAATAACGATATATTGTACCACTTTATTTTTCTGAGTTAGTTACAGTCCCATTTCTATCTTTTATTACTTTTCATTCATGTAACTTATGCCTGGAAAACCTGACAAAACTGCTTAGTATTCCATTTTTCCATTACAATGAGTCTGAAAATGCCTTCTGAAGACATTCATGTAGTTCAGAAGATTTCGATTAATAGCTGGCTAAGATTATATTAACATTTTCTCATGTATAATGTTAAAAATATGCTTGCTAGAAACAGATTGAAATAGGTCAATGAAATGTGACAATATTATATCTTGCTGAGACCATCACTCCTGCTCCAATTTTAGCTAAAATTAAAGTCACTTTTATTTTATTATTATTCCCTTGCGTTCCGAGTGGAACAAAGGGCTTCAACAACACATCTCCACTTTGTTCTATTTTCTGCCATCCTCTTCATCTGGGTCCATGATTACTAATAATCTCTCATCTCTTCCTCACATGATCTCCTCCATGTCACCCTCGCACTGACTACCCACTTGTCGCTTCCCGTTGAGACTCCACTCGAGCGATGGCCTGGTGTGCGATGTCATTCTGCGGCCTCCTCAAAGTATGTCCGATCCATCTCCAATTTCTTCGCCATATTTGTTGAGCTATCGGCTCTTGCTTGTTGGTTTGTTCTCACCTAGAGTTTCTTGTTGCTACTTCTTTCTGTTTGGCTAGCCGGCTATTTGATATTCAGTATGGATTCAGTCGGCGAAGGTGTCAGCTGTTGATAAAAGTCTGTAACTTGTTGGGAATGCCTTTCGTGATGCGCCGGTCAAGTTTCTGACCCATATAGAAGAAGTGACTGACTTCACATTTGTGTTGAAAATCCGAATCTTGTTCTTTTTGGTGGCTGATTTTAGAAGACTTCCAAACTGGTTTTAGATTGGCGAAGGCGCGTCTCACCTTTTCGATTCCGACCAGATTTGACACCTCCATCAATACCGTGTGTGGTTGAAACAATGCTTCATAGATAAGTGAAAAAAGTAACCTCTTTTAAAACTCTCCCGTTGATGCTGATTGGTGCTGGTTGCTGTTATTGCAGTTCGTTGGTTATCTTCATCACCTCCGTCTTCTATATGTTTACCTGGAGTCCTGTATTCTCTGCCGTCCCCTCCAGCCACGTTGTTGGTTTCCGCCTGGAAGTCTTCGAGTTTGTGTGAGGTTAAACATAAATCACCCACGAAATCCACAAATCCAGAGTATTTCTGTCTTCTCACTCCCAACTCACAGTCTGGCACATGACCAAGTCCACCACAGTTCGGTATGTCAGTGGTGGTAAAAGGCAGCTTTGTCTGACTCCTGTCTTCAATTAGAACTCCTCGCTGAGTTTTCCGTTGTGGATCACCTGACACGTGTCATTGTCGTATAGCCAGTTGTTAAATGAGGTTGATAAAGACTTCAGATACTGCACGCAATTGTGTTGATGTATTTTCCAAATTATTTCTCGGTCAACTCTATCTGTCGAAGGCCTTTTCGAAGTCGATGAATTTTAGGTGGTCGTTCTCTGCTTTGTTCTGTGATGATGATGCGTAGAGTTGGAATTCGATTAGCACATGATGATTTACCTTTCCTGAATGCAGCTTGTTCTGGTTAGTGGGGCTGGCGGAGTTCTGCATCCAGTGCATCTTTCATTCTCTCTCTCCAGGATGACGTGACTTAGTATATTTCTGGGTGAGTACCTTGAAGTGATCAGCCCGCTTTTTTATTTGTTCCTCATCCTTGATAATCAGGTTCGTTTTAGCATCCGTTATTGGCGGCATCTGTGTTAATCTCTTCTCGAATAGAGACCTAGCTACCTGAAATAATATCCGCAGGTCTCTTTTTACCTGAGAACTTCCTGTTTTATTTCAGTTGCTGGCCAGCGTGTTGTAGAATTGTCTTTCGTCTTTCCTAGCACTCTTCTTTGCTGTTTTATTCAGTACCATGTCCATCGCTGTGAACTTAGCTCCTCCTTCACCTTCTGTCCATCTTTGAATTGAGTCATTTTCTCCTTCACCATCCTTCTCTCCTCGCTTCCATTATTTTCCAGGTATCCGTTCACAGCCATTCCTTGTCTTGTCTCTTCTGTCTTCCTAGAACAGTTGCACACGTTTCCTTGAACATCATCTTCAGAGAGTTAGTTCCGATGCTCTTCTATGCAGGTTTCCTCAGTGATGTCACATAGAGTCTCCGACTTTGCTCTGATCTGATCTGTAGTGAAGGTGTCCATTGTGGTTTTTCCCTCCACTTTCTGAATGTTGAACTTGTATTACAGTGCCTTGTCTCCGTTTGTTTTAAGGGATTTCAGTTTCACCTTGAGTGTTCCTTGATCTAGATGATGGTCTGAGTCCACATCTGCTCCCCTCCTTGACTCTGTATCCAGCAGGTTGTGTCTCCACCTCCTTGAGCAACATTGAGATGAAGTCTATCTGGTTTGTGGTGTGTCCGTCAGGCGAAACCCTTGTTGCTGGAGTTGTGTATATCCTTGTACTTGTACACGCTTCCTCCAATCACCAAATTACTGAAGCGCAAAAGTCTGCGAATAATTCTTCATGCTCATTCATTTTGCTGACAGCCTCTCGACTCATGGTGAGTTCTCTTTCTGTATTTTTTTCTCCCAATTCAGCTGGCATTCATATCGTCCATAAGGAGTTTGATGTCGCTATTCAGAATGTTTTTCATTACTGTTTGTACTTATCTAAAAAAATCTTCCTTCTTCTCTTGTTCCGTGTTGTTTTTAGCACTATGCGTAGTACTGCATAATAATTGTGACCTTCCTTCCTTTTGAGGCCACTGCTTTAAGGCTTTGGCTCCCACTGGTGCCATCATTATGGCCACTCCTTCAGTGTGCTCGTGGTTTTCGTCTGAGTGACTAGATTGGAGTAGATTACTGATTCTCCAGTTGACAATTTCCATAATCTACATCCATTCCATCTGCTCTCGCAGATACCCAGCACTTCATTGCCATGTCTTTTCATTTCTTTGGCTACCTGGAAAGCCTTCCAATCTTCACACATTGTACGTACGTTCTACGTCTCCATTCTTATTCTTGCTTTCATCAAGAAAAGGCACATCGGCTGACTGGCCTCCCGAAGGCTGGCTTTCATCAACCCGATGCGTCATTTCTCCTCTCCCATTCCAACAAAGAATAAGATTGTTATTTGAAGTTTTTGTATTTTTAATATATTTTCTGTGCGTCGAAGTTTCTCTAGCAGTTTGATAGGTTAAGTGGTGTGGGATTGCTAGCCTCACGCCCAACCCTCCCTCTTTACCCGGGCTTGGGGCAGTCTAGAAAACTAGCAAGTTAGTTAAGTAGGCGAGGTTTGACATCAAGTATTTGCAGTATATTTTACTGCCTACGAAAATGTTTCATATAATCTTATTTTAACGAGTTATTGAAATTCGACAACCTTGGACTGCATTATTAAAACAATTACAGTAATTTAGAACAACACATTTAAGCGAACAATATTGTTTTCAATTAGATCTCATCAGGCTTAACTGTTTACAAATAAAAATTCAAATATAAACCAATCACGGTGTTTTGTCTATAGGATAATACGATGGTGAATATAAATTGTGCAATTAGTAATAATAGTAGTAATGATAATTATAATAATAATAGTAATAATAAAAATGGTCTTATCAATAATAAGGATGAAAAAGTGAGGCAATCTGTGATAACATGAATAATGAAAAACAGCATGATTCAAACAAACAACTGTTCAGGTGGAAGTAGTCGATAAAGGCTAGTAAAAAAAAATGAACCGATTAAGTAATGTTAGATTGTAAGGGAAGGAAATGAAACACGTTTATAATGAAGATAAGATTAAGGGATGATAAGAAAGGGGTTGAAAATATAAACAAAGGGTGGTGTAGAAGTGATTAGTTGGTTATGTCTTAATAGGCCAAGGGAGGGATAATGGCTGTACGAACTTTTTTTTGAATACATAGTTTAGGTTTAATAGTTCGAATGCCTATCGCCTCAGCTGTGTGCAGTAAACGAATACGAAGTCTATTGGAAAGATTCGGTGGGATACGATGAATTACTTTGAAGGCTCTCGTTTTCTCGATTACATGACCACTATCAATTGTGACAAAATTGAGCTACGAATTGTTTTTGTCTGTCCTTTGCCAAACCACGATGGGAGATGTTCACTAACACGTTGGCTAAGCTTTCTAGTAATCTCACATTTACATAATATCTAGCTGGCCAAAATAAATTGATTGTATTTATTGACGTGCTGATGGAGCAAAATAGTCAGGTTCCGGAGGGAAACTGAAATTCAACTAGCCGTTGAAGTGTAAAATTCAAAAGACTATACATAAATAAGTAGTTGTCAGCCAAAATCTTATTTGCACTGTAATTACTGATTAAGTACTAATAATGATTGTCAAATCAAACGTCATTAAGTGAGATTTGCTGTGAAGAGGAATTCATTTAATCATTAGTGATTGAAGCAAAATGTGCATAGCATTATATAAATGGATACGAGATAGATTCAAATTTTCGGTCTCTGCTTATTGCTAAAAAAACCCAGCGAAACAGGTTACAAATTAGCGGTTGAGTCTAGCTGGATGCTTACTGGGCGAGACGGGGCTGGAGTACTGAACTCGACATATGTAGTTGACCTAGCAAGTTATTTCTTTGTCTTCGGCTTATTTCAGTATTTATGTGTCAACAGCAAACTGTATCGTATTTCAGGGTTTGAAATTCGTAGTACTTAAATCTTAGTAGCGTGAACCCTAAATATGACAAACTACTTGGTCTTAGAAAATGATGCCTGGAATTAAATGTCTTGAATCATAGAACTTTGCTAACTAAAGTAACAAAAGTAGTCTGTAATCATTGCAGTTCCCTCTTTAGCACCCAGAAGGAATACATTCTTATAGGTGCGATTAGTGATTTATTTCAGGAATATGGTTTAAAAGGCCTGTTAAAACTGTTAAAAATTGAAATGAGTTTCCAAAATAGTTATCATTAGTCAACTGAGAGCTCTTCTGACTTTATAAAGGTCTTATTAGCAATCGACGTCCATAAAAAATAATAGGGTCCAGGACTACATGTTTTGCAGTTGTCTTAATATGTGACCACCGTTCAGCATTCTAAATTGGTGTTCATCCTAAGTCCTACAACACTGCTTCACGTTGGCCCTTTGGGTTTTTGTTGTCAGGTAACTACTTGTATTAGGGATCGATGCTTATGCGTAGCCTGAGAATTGTCCATAGTTAACTGATGTGTGTTTGTGTTAAACAGTGTATAGCAGATCATGAAACACTGTGTGGACATCGATATACTCATCGTGAGATGTGAAGGTCTTGATACCATCTATGATTGAATGACAGCTTGTTTTGCTTTACAGTAACAAAATGACATGCTGTTATCATCCTTAGTGAATAAAGACCTATATGGACAACTGAAATACTTCACTGGTTTTCACTTATCGGATCTTGTGTAAACTATTCACGATGCATACACACAAACACACGTTTAACACATACATTTAATCATTTCAACTGAATTGTAATCATGTGACTATTTGAATAATGACACAACTAATTTTGATTGACATGTAACCATTGATTTCTAACTTCTCCAGTCATCTTCTGATCATAATTGATAAATGGGATGTGATAAAGTTACTCGGGATACACAAATACACACAAACGAAGTTGTTAGTTTGATAATTTTATTCAACTGTTTTACAAATGGAGGAATGCTACTGTTTTCTTTAGTTTTTTTTCCAAAGTTTACACCTTTCATCGATTATATAGTATGATAGTTAGGCTGTTTTACGTCTAAAGTATTGAATATAGACAGCTGCTTATCTCAGGTAACGATTCGATTCAGTAGTTGTCTCCGACTTCAATATGCCTTATGTCATAAATCTTAAAACAGCATAACGCTCATGGTGAAAAATTTCACTACGCAAGCAGATATAGGTCGTGTATGAGCTATGAACAGCTATATTGTTTCTGGTACATACTTTACTGAGTCCCCTTTGTTCATGTCTCTCAGATTTTAGTTAGCAACAAACCTAAGGGATTGAAGGACAGTGGTTCGGTGAAAATCCTCATTTTACAGGGTTTTTGAGCAGTAGAAGTTCTAAATAAGCTGAATATCCCCATATTACTGTTTCTAAACAATTGCACGAACTCGGTAAATTCTCTCGTTATTATTACCTCAAAAACACGGTTTACATCGAAGATTAGAGCAGCTGAAGTTAATTTTAAGATTATTTACCCACAGAAGAGACAGATTAATTTGAAAACGTGGTAACTACTTAGGCAAAACCCTGCCTGTAGGAGGTGTAATTATAGTTGTACATGATAGTTAATCGTGGAAATTACTACATTGTAAAGATTCATCACTGTCGAATACATCTTAAAATATACCTCAATCAGGATGTGGATGGCACAACAAGACACTCCTGGAGCATGAAACTTAGAAAAAAGGATTTTTGCGAATTCGGACAATCTAACCAAGGATGTTGAAGACAAATCTAAAACTTAGGAGAATAAGTTTATTGATATCAGGACGACGGAACTAGGGTCAAATTTAGTGTCAACTCCAGAAGTCGTAACACGAATCAACATAGATTCCCTCAGTGAATAGTTAAATGCCGTAATTGGAAGGTCATGGGCTTTTGAGACAGAGAAACCAACAGTGTCAAATTAACACCTTTCAGGTTTTATATGAACTGTGATCAAGATTTGACCGGATAGTTGCAAAATAAATGAGCGCTGAGTGAGGTCAAATTTTGATCACAGTTCATATAAAAATTTTGTTTTGTTTTGTTTATTATACCTATTGATAGCTGTTTCTTGATTCACATGACAGGACAAACAATTTAAAACAAGAGATGTACTTTTATATATAAACATACCATTTTATTTATTTATACATGTTGATGACTATTGCATGACTTATGATTGGACAAAATTTAAAAACATGAGTTGTTCCTTTTTATATATAAACCTCTGTTATGTTAATTCGATTAATTTCCCTGAAGAAGTTCGGACCAGATTGCCGAACGAAACGTTGGAATTAATCATTTCAATTTCGCTGAGATTTCACAAATATAATTTTATAAATGTCTACCTTTCAGGTTTCTTTATTGAGGGGCTACGAAAACACAGCTGACATTATCTTAAATTGTCCTAAGACATTTCACATTGGTTTCAGATATGTAACCCCTAAGTAGTTTCGAAATCTCTGACATGATTCCTACTTGAATATCCTAAACATCTTTATGTGAAATTATCTGGCTAAACTGCTCTGATATTTTTTATTCTTGCCAGTCACCAGCTATTACAGCTTACTGACCATGAAATATGTGTTCAGCTGGTAGATTTGTTGGAAACAGTTGAATCAAAGGAGGTTTTCGTCTACGATCAATCACATTCAGACAACTACCAGAGTTCAGGGGATATTGAAATGTTGCTCTGTACTGATGGTAGCCATGGAGTAACTCTGAATATTTCCATTACGCTCCCAGGTAAGTAAATTACCATTGAAATTCCGGGTTATAATCCAACGGAATTTGTTTCCTAGCTTCAGTCTCTTTGTGATTCAGAGAAGCTTTCAGTCAGTTCTCTTTCTTGTACGCACGAAATTACAAGTTATTGACAGTTAAGACTAAAAGTGACTCATAGACAAACTCCGGGGTTTTATCAACAAACTTCCAATCTTGGTGAATGATAACACTTCTAGATTATCCATGGCTTGAGCTGACTTTAACAGTCACTGAGTTACAGTCATCATAACAATCATTGTTAAACATTTAGATTTTAAAAATGGCAACCAACACTTCATATTTATTACACTATAACTTTCATTTATTCATGGATTTCTTAACATATCTGAAGTATCTTCTTTCATATTCAATTGTTTCAGATTAACTGTGGCATACATATTGCTGATCAGACTGTCACTCAGTTTATTCGTATAGTATTTAGAAAGTGGGGTAAGTGCGTAATTATCTGACTAAAGTAGTTTTCTATAGGTCTTGGAAGTGAGGTAGGCATTGAATAAGTGTACTAAAGTGTTTTGATAATAAGTATTGTTTACCATCTTTACGAAGTATGGTTTCTCATGGTCTTCGAATGAACTATACGGTATGTAGCTTAAGGAGCGTAGAATACTGGACACTGCATGAAAATGTACTTATGTCGAAAGAGTTGTATGATTTTATTCATTATTGTAGATATGATCATATAAGACTTATATAACCCAACAAACAAAATCTGATGAATGTGACCATGTCAACAGTATTAAAAAAACTCGCCAGAACATTTTTTTTGCTTCACTAGTTATCTGCTTTTTACATCTTCCTATTTCTCCCGTCTTCCTAGAGTTTATTTCAGATTTCTGATGATTACTGATGTACCATCAAAAAATTGTGTCAAATTGGTTCATCCAAATTACTAGTGAAATATTAAACACAAATGCAGAACAATTTAATATTTGATGTTTCACCTTAAAGTGAAGTTGTTTGGGAATTTGATAAATGTGATATGATAACTGTTCATAACTCAAATAAATCTATGTAACTAATTCTTTAAATATATGCTAAACCACAGTAATTCAGCTTTACTTCTTTTCTCATGCTTTTTCATTCTACTGATCATTGGTGGTTTAGTAGACAAGTGACAGATATGATTAATTATCAACAAAAGGAAGTAAAACCAACAACAACAACAACAATAAAACAATCATTTATTAAAATTACTTTCATTAAGTAGGAAACATTATGTTTTATCCTATGATTATACTGACAATAGACTAAATAAAATAAAATTAATCTCATTTATATTTTCATGCCTATTACCTTTATGATCATACACAATAAAAAGCGAAAGGATGAATTTTAGGAGAAGAAATAGAATAATGAGAATGACATTTGTAAACAGATGCACCTTCAAGTTCAAACCCAAAAATCTATTTTCATCTTTATCAAGAAAATACAGTCAGCGTGTAAGCAACTAGGTGAGGCCAAAGGATAGACAGTTAGTTATACATTGGCAACTGATCTTTATTTCACCTACTGTCGATGTATGCGTGATTGGCTTCCACTGTCCCGGAAGCTGATTTTCATCCAGTTGGCATTTTGCTGTTAATATAATTAAATTAATTAATTGTTATAAATTTATTTCTGAAAAAATTAATGGATAAAAAATAAATGAAAGAATGGTTTTTTTCTTTTGTTTGTCACTTCTAAATTTGGCTTCCTGTCCGAAAAATGCCATTATCGTCCTATATATATACATGGGAATCACCAATTCAATTGCCTGTATTTCAGTCGCTTTATGATAGTTTGGAAATCTCTTTACTTCCCTCCAGGCATCATACTTTACATTACACTGTACTTTATTCTTTGAAGATAATTCCGTTTCATGCAGCCTGATTGTTGTTCGACTTCAGTATCTCACCACTTCGCTTAGCTGTTATTTGATTGGGAAGAGTCAATCGTTCATGAATCATTTTATTCATTTTATTATATAAGCAAACATATAAAGACGTTCAGTTTCTTTTTGACAAGTATAAAGGTGCATCTTTTGGACTGAAATTATTTTTTCCAGATGATGTATAATAATTTAAAGGGTAGGCGAAACTAAAGTATTTGTAAAAATGATATATTGGATTGAACTGAACTCTCTGGCAAGATATCAATATGAGCATAGATGAAAGATGAATAATATTAGACTATAGGGGAGAATATAACAATATAAAATTCTTAATTAAGGAATAACAACAACTACCACCTTTTTCAAGGTTTCAAGTGGAACGAAGTCACATGTTATTCATAACATAGTTGTATAATTACTGCATAGAAAGTATTAGAAAACTTTGTTTGATTGAGCATAGCTTTTCAATAAGTAAGTGTCCTATTCACATTCATTAGTAGTCAGTGTGAAATACTATTCAGATGTGTTTGAAAGAATAAATATTCAACTGTGTTCAAACTTCGGTACCGATATGTGATGAGCTTACCTATTTGACTAGTAGAGATATAATTGCACGGATCTTTTATTCTACCTACATGATCAGTGCCATTTTTCCGTTTCTCTATATCCTGCCTTCTATTGGTAAAAAAATGAGTCTGAACATTTAGAAGCATATAAGGATATATTATTTAAATGCCCCAATTGATTAAAACAATGTCAGGTCAGTATTTTGACCTTAATCGATAATAGAATCATCTCCTTCTTTCATGTATACTTTAACTAAGTGTTTAATAAAAGTTTAGTAAAGTAGCAATAAATTGTACGCCATTCGATTTGAAATAGGGTTGATTTAAATGATCGTCTGTTGAATTTACACCAAAGAGTTTGCACTAACGTAAGAGTGAATATTGTTTCATAATTTATCATATTTCATTTTATTTTGGATTAACTCTGTACACTTCGCTGGTATTCCTTATTCTTGGGTTGTTGATATTATAGTGAGAGACAAGTCTAAATGCGGAAGGACAAAATTTCAAAATTATTCTCCTTTCCGAAACATATGACAGCTCATCTTCTGTCCAGAGCATAAAGAAAATATTGAGTAATCCTGCCTATTGGCTTATACGTAATCAATAAAAGAAAAAAAGATCAACATACACTATTTACGTGAAATAATAATGGTAATTATTAGGTATACATTTTTGAATGCATCTTCAGTACGGCAATATGATCCCAAAAAGTCTTGTGCAACAGTGTTGGATGAATAATATGAAAACACCGCTTAGAGGAGATGTGTTTATAGTCACTGCCCGCTACTGTTAGTTTACATTTCAAAATAGTGTTAAAGAATTACATCCACCTTTGATGAAACCATTTTGATAAATGCCTTCATCTAGGAAAGTTGTGAAGCAGTCTTGCTTATATGAATGAAGAACACGGAGCTTGGGTTAAACTTCTAACTGAATTAGAAAAACAATAAACAATCCTCAACAAAAACTCTTAACAAGCACTATTCTTTA
>OX235279.1:135671463-136085997 GCA_944472155.2 Trichobilharzia szidati | reverse complement strand
GACGAAAATCGCCAAATCCCAGAGTGAAATGAACAAAACACAGCTAATTGGAAACCAACTGACAAATGTTCTACAAAACATGACAGACGAGTCAATGATCTCCTCAGATTCACATGAGCGTGTCTCACCCGTCGGCTCCATAATCCCACGTTTATATGGATTACCTCTTCGTTCGATCCTGCATATGATGGGTTCCCCTTATCATCGTATGGCTCAATGGCTAGTCGAAATGCGGGAACCAGTCAGAAGGCAAGTGTCTAAGTTTTCCACTGCTGATACAATTCAACTAGTTCATGGTATCAGAGGTTTCGACGCCTCAGACAAAGTCATGCTTTCATTAGACGTGACCTCGTTGTTTACTAATGCGTCTCTCACAGAAACCATCTGCTATATATGCGACTATATCGATGCAGATAGTTTAGACCTAGGGCTGCCAACAACCTGCCTTAAACAACTCTCACTCAGATGCACATCCAACGTCCAGGTTAGCTCTGACAACCAGATATATAGACAGAAGGAGGGTGTTGCGATGGAGTCACCACTGGGTCCACTACTGGCTCACTGTCTTATGTCAAAGCTTGAAAACACTCAGCTTAGTCGAGTTGTTGGATGCTTTGACAAGCATCTTTAGAATTTACCCTAGAAAATGAATCTGAACTAGGCATTCCTTCTCCTGGTGTGTTCCACACAACACACAACAACACAGCTCCCAAAATATCCATCCACCGAGCACGTACATGGATGGAGTGGACGATTAACTATTCTCTATAGTTCGTTGGTGCCTATTCCCAGGAGTAGAAGCCTTATTCACTCCCTCTGCTATGCGTGAAGAAAGGCTTGTCGTTCTGACTGCCTTCACGCTGAATTTTCTTTCCTAAGAGCCAGGCTTGCTGAAAACCGTCACCCCAACCGTTGTATTGATAAAAAGACGAAGGATAAACATTCCAATCTCGACACTAACTCAGTTCCAAAGAAAAGCATCTTCGTCAATCTGGAGTTTAAGGGTGATCAGACTTCAGATATGCTCGAAAATCCTCCTTCTAAATCAGTGGGTAAGACGTTGTCTGCGGCGAAACTCCACTTGACCCTCACCAGCCGGAAGTCGTTCTCCACTTGTCTAAAAGACAAGCTCCCTCGTCCTCATGAACTATCGACTGGTGAAAGTCAACAGTTTGACGATGGTATCTCTATTGTCATCGAAAATCAGTCTCAGTTCACTAATCACAAACAATACTGACAGCCTCAAGCCGGTAGAAGTAGAGAGGAGATTTCCCACTGATCCCCACAAATGTGTCTTCAGTCAGTATTCTGCCATTCTCTCGACATCTCAGCTACAAGCTGTGTCACTCGGTCACTGCGTCACTGGGTCATAAGTCCTGCAACAGCGTATCCAGCGTCAACAGACTGCACACTCAAGTGCAGCTTACAAAGCAAAACAGCTTAACTAGCCAGACTTTCGATCTTATAGCCGCATCGCTGCACTGATTCCAACACTTCAAATCAACTCTTCTTGATTGTTGCCATCAATTTACCAATTCAAAGCCGACCTCTCACAATCTGTTGACCAAAGACTACACAGACCAGACCAGCCTAAAGAACTGAAGGAAAAGCATGAAACCACCACAAGTCGTCCTGATAAAGGCGGAGGCGTTGTTCCGCTGAACCGCCAGGAATATGTCGACTAAATCTTAGCGATTCTCTCTGATCGGACGAAAATCGCCAAATCCCAGAGTGAAATGAACAAAACACAGCTAATTGGAAACCAACTGACAAATGTTCTACAAAACATGACAGACGAGTCAATGATCTCCTCAGATTCACATGAGCGTGTCTCACCCGTCGGCTCCATAATCCCACGTTTATATGGATTACCTCTTCGTTCGATCCTGCATATGATGGGTTCCCCTTATCATCGTATGGCTCAATGGCTAGTCGAAATGCGGGAACCAGTCAGAAGGCAAGTGTCTAAGTTTTCCACTGCTGATACAATTCAACTAGTTCATGGTATCAGAGGTTTCGACGCCTCAGACAAAGTCATGCTTTCATTAGACGTGACCTCGTTGTTTACTAATGCGTCTCTCACAGAAACCATCTGCTATATATGCGACTATATCGATGCAGATAGTTTAGACCTAGGGCTGCCAACAACCTGCCTTAAACAACTCTCACTCAGATGCACATCCAACGTCCAGGTTAGCTCTGACAACCAGATATATAGACAGAAGGAGGGTGTTGCGATGGAGTCACCACTGGGTCCACTACTGGCTCACTGTCTTATGTCAAAGCTTGAAAACACTCAGCTTAGTCGAGTTGTTGGATGCTTTGACAAGCATCTTTAGAATTTACCCTAGAAAATGAATCTGAACTAGGCATTCCTTCTCCTGGTGTGTTCCACACAACACACAACAACACAGCTCCCAAAATATCCATCCACCGAGCACGTACATGGATGGAAGTGGACGATTAACTATTCTCTATAGTTCGTTGGTGCCTATTCCCAGGAGTAGAAGCCTTATTCACTCCCTCTGCTATGCGTGAAGAAAGGCTTGTCGTTCTGACTGCCTTCACGCTGAATTTTCTTTCCTAAGAGCCAGGCTTGCTGAAAACCGTCACCCCAACCGTTGTATTGATAAAAAGACGAAGGATAAACATTCCAATCTCGACACTAACTCAGTTCCAAAGAAAAGCATCTTCGTCAATCTGGAGTTTAAGGGTGATCAGACTTCAGATATGCTCGAAAATCCTCCTTCTAAATCAGTGGGTAAGACGTTGTCTGCGGCGAAACTCCACTTGACCCTCACCAGCCGGAAGTCGTTCTCCACTTGTCTAAAAGACAAGCTCCCTCGTCCTCATGAACTATCGACTGGTGAAAGTCAACAGTTTGACGATGGTATCTCTATTGTCATCGAAAATCAGTCTCAGTTCACTAATCACAAACAATACTGACAGCCTCAAGCCGGTAGAAGTAGAGAGGAGATTTCCCACTGATCCCCACAAATGTGTCTTCAGTCAGTATTCTGCCATTCTCTCGACATCTCAGCTACAAGCTGTGTCACTCGGTCACTGCGTCACTGGGTCATAAGTCCTGCAACAGCGTATCCAGCGTCAACAGACTGCACACTCAAGTGCAGCTTACAAAGCAAAACAGCTTAACTAGCCAGACTTTCGATCTTATAGCCGCATCGCTGCACTGATTCCAACACTTCAAATCAACTCTTCTTGATTGTTGCCATCAATTTACCAATTCAAAGCCGACCTCTCACAATCTGTTGACCAAAGACTACACAGACCAGACCAGCCTAAAGAACTGAAGGAAAAGCATGAAACCACCACAAGTCGTCCTGATAAAGGCGGAGGCGTTGTTCCGCTGAACCGCCAGGAATATGTCGACTAAATCTTAGCGATTCTCTCTGATCGGACGAAAATCGCCAAATCCCAGAGTGAAATGAACAAAACACAGCTAATTGGAAACCACCTGACAAATGTTCTACAAAACATGACAGACGAGTCAATGATCTCCTCAGATTCACATGAGCGTGTCTCACCCGTCGGCTCCATAATCCCACGTTTATATGGATTACCTCTTCGTTCGATCCTGCATATGATGGGTTCCCCTTATCATCGTATGGCTCAATGGCTAGTCGAAATGCGGGAACCAGTCAGAAGGCAAGTGTCTAAGTTTTCCACTGCTGATACAATTCAACTAGTTCATGGTATCAGAGGTTTCGACGCCTCAGACAAAGTCATGCTTTCATTAGACGTGACCTCGTTGTTTACTAATGCGTCTCTCACAGAAACCATCTGCTATATATGCGACTATATCGATGCAGATAGTTTAGACCTAGGGCTGCCAACAACCTGCCTTAAACAACTCTCACTCAGATGCACATCCAACGTCCAGGTTAGCTCTGACAACCAGATATATAGACAGAAGGAGGGTGTTGCGATGGAGTCACCACTGGGTCCACTACTGGCTCACTGTCTTATGTCAAAGCTTGAAAACACTCAGCTTAGTCGAGTTGTTGGATGCTTTGACAAGCATCTTTAGAATTTACCCTAGAAAATGAATCTGAACTAGGCATTCCTTCTCCTGGTGTGTTCCACACAACACACAACAACACAGCTCCCAAAATATCCATCCACCGAGCACGTACATGGATGGAATGGACGATTAACTATTCTCTATAGTTGGTTGGTGCCTATTCCCAGGAGTAGAAGCCTTATTCACTCCCTCTGCTATGCGTGAAGAAAGGCTTGTCGTTCTGACTGCCTTCACGCTGAATTTTCTTTCCTAAGAGCCAGGCTTGCTGAAAACCGTCACCCCAACCGTTGTATTGATAAAAAGACGAAGGATAAACATTCCAATCTCGACACTAACTCAGTTCCAAAGAAAAGCATCTTCGTCAATCTGGAGTTTAAGGGTGATCAGACTTCAGATATGCTCGAAAATCCTCCTTCTAAATCAGTGGGTAAGACGTTGTCTGCGGCGAAACTCCACTTGACCCTCACCAGCCGGAAGTCGTTCTCCACTTGTCTAAAAGACAAGCTCCCTCGTCCTCATGAACTATCGACTGGTGAAAGTCAACAGTTTGACGATGGTATCTCTATTGTCATCGAAAATCAGTCTCAGTTCACTAATCACAAACAATACTGACAGCCTCAAGCCGGTAGAAGTAGAGAGGAGATTTCCCACTGATCCCCACAAATGTGTCTTCAGTCAGTATTCTGCCATTCTCTCGACATCTCAGCTACAAGCTGTGTCACTCGGTCACTGCGTCACTGGGTCCTAAGTCCTGCAACAGCGTATCCAGCGTCAACAGACTGCACACTCAAGTGCAGCTTACAAAGCAAAACAGCTTAACTAGCCAGACTTTCGATCTTATAGCCGCATCGCTGCACTGATTCCAACACTTCAAATCAACTCTTCTTGATTGTTGCCATCAATTTACCAATTCAAAGCCGACCTCTCACAATCTGTTGACCAAAGACTACACAGACCAGACCAGCCTAAAGAACTGAAGGAAAAGCATGAAACCACCACAAGTCGTCCTGATAAAGGCGGAGGCGTTGTTCCGCTGAACCGCCAGGAATATGTCGACTAAATCTTAGCGATTCTCTCTGATCGGACGAAAATCGCCAAATCCCAGAGTGAAATGAACAAAACACAGCTAATTGGAAACCAACTGACAAATGTTCTACAAAACATGACAGACGAGTCAATGATCTCCTCAGATTCACATGAGCGTGTCTCACCCGTCGGCTCCATAATCCCACGTTTATATGGATTACCTCTTCGTTCGATCCTCCATATGATGGGTTCCCCTTATCATCGTATGGCTCAATGGCTAGTCGAAATGCCGGAACCAGTCAGAAGGCAAGTGTCTAAGTTTTCCACTGCTGATACAATTCAACTAGTTCATGGTATCAGAGATTTCGACGCCTCAGACAAAGTCATGCTTTCATTAGACGTGACCTCGTTGTTTACTAATGCGTCTCTCACAGAAACCATCTGCTATATATGCGACTATATCGATGCAGATAGTTTAGACCTAGGGCTGCCAACAACCTGCCTTAAACAACTCTCACTCAGATGCACATCCAACGTCCAGGTTAGCTCTGACAACCAGATATATAGACAGAAGGAGGGTGTTGCGATGGAGTCACCACTGGGTCCACTACTGGCTCACTGTCTTATGTCAAAGCTTGAAAACACTCAGCTTAGTCGAGTTGTTGGATGCTTTGACAAGCATCTTTAGAATTTACCCTAGAAAATGAATCTGAACTAGGCATTCCTTCTCCTGGTGTGTTCCACACAACACACAACAACACAGCTCCCAAAATATCCATCCACCGAGCACGTACATGGATGGAGTGGACGATTAACTATTCTCTATAGTTCGTTGGTGCCTATTCCCAGGAGTAGAAGCCTTATTCACTCCCTCTGCTATGCGTGAAGAAAGGCTTGTCGTTCTGACTGCCTTCACGCTGAATTTTCTTTCCTAAGAGCCAGGCTTGCTGAAAACCGTCACCCCAACCGTTGTATTGATAAAAAGACGAAGGATAAACATTCCAATCTCGACACTAACTCAGTTCCAAAGAAAAGCATCTTCGTCAATCTGGAGTTTAAGGGTGATCAGACTTCAGATATGCTCGAAAATCCTCCTTCTAAATCAGTGGGTAAGACGTTGTCTGCGGCGAAACTCCACTTGACCCTCACCAGCCGGAAGTCGTTCTCCACTTGTCTAAAAGACAAGCTCCCTCGTCCTCATGAACTATCGACTGGTGAAAGTCAACAGTTTGACGATGGTATCTCTATTGTCATCGAAAATCAGTCTCAGTTCACCAATCACAAACAATACTGACAGCCTCAAGCCGGTAGAAGTAGAGAGGAGATTTCCCACTGATCCCCACAAATGTGTCTTCAGTCAGTATTCTGCCATTCTCTCGACATCTCAGCTACAAGCTGTGTCACTCGGTCACTGCGTCACTGGGTCATAAGTCCTGCAACAGCGTATCCAGCGTCAACAGACTGCACACTCAAGTGCAGCTTACAAAGCAAAACAGCTTAACTAGCCAGACTTTCGATCTTATAGCCGCATCGCTGCACTGATTCCAACACTTCAAATCAACTCTTCTTGATTGTTGCCATCAATTTACCAATTCAAAGCCGACCTCTCACAATCTGTTGACCAAAGATTACACAGACCAGACCAGCCTAAAGAACTGAAGGAAAAGCATGAAACCACCACAAGTCGTCCTGATAAAGGCGGAGGCGTTGTTCCGCTGAACCGCCAGGAATATGTCGACTAAATCTTAGCGATTCTCTCTGATCGGACGAAAATCGCCAAATCCCAGAGTGAAATGAACAAAACACAGCTAATTGGAAACCAACTGACAAATGTTCTACAAAACATGACAGACGAGTCAATGATCTCCTCAGATTCACATGAGCGTGTCTCACCCGTCGGCTCCATAATCCCACGTTTATATGGATTACCTCTTCGTTCGATCCTGCATATGATGGGTTCCCCTTATCATCGTATGGCTCAATGGCTAGTCGAAATGCCGGAACCAGTCAGAAGGCAAGTGTCTAAGTTTGCCACTGCTGATACAATTCAACTAGTTCATGGTATCAGAGATTTCGACGCCTCAGACAAAGTCATGCTTTCATTAGACGTGACCTCGTTGTTTACTAATGCGTCTCTCACAGAAACCATCTGCTATATATGCGACTATATCGATGCAGATAGTTTAGACCTAGGGCTGCCAACAACCTGCCTTAAACAACTCTCACTCAGATGCACATCCAACGTCCAGGTTAGCTCTAACAACCAGATATATAGACAGAAGGAGGGTGTTGCGATGGAGTCACCACTGGGTCCACTACTGGCTCACTGTCTTATGTCAAAGCTTGAAAACACTCAGCTTAGTCGAGTTGTTGGATGCTTTGACAAGCATCTTTAGAATTTACCCTAGAAAATGAATCTGAACTAGGCATTCCTTCTCCTGGTGTGTTCCACACAACACACAACAACACAGCTCCCAAAATATCCATCCACCGAGCACGTACATGGATGGAATGGACGATTAACTATTCTCTATAGTTCGTTGGTGCCTATTCCCAGGAGTAGAAGCCTTATTCACTCCCTCTGCTATGCGTGAAGAAAGGCTTGTCGTTCTGACTGCCTTCACGCTGAATTTTCTTTCCTAAGAGCCAGGCTTGCTGAAAACCGTCACCCCAACCGTTGTATTGATAAAAAGACGAAGGATAAACATTCCAATCTCGACACTAACTCAGTTCCAAAGAAAAGCATCTTCGTCAATCTGGAGTTTAAGGGTGATCAGACTTCAGATATGCTCGAAAATCCTCCTTCTAAATCAGTGGGTAAGACGTTGTCTGCGGCGAAACTCCACTTGACCCTCACCAGCCGGAAGTCGTTCTCCACTTGTCTAAAAGACAAGCTCCCTCGTCCTCATGAACTATCGACTGGTGAAAGTCAACAGTTTGACGATGGTATCTCTATTGTCATCGAAAATCAGTCTCAGTTCACCAATCACAAACAATACTGACAGCCTCAAGCCGGTAGAAGTAGAGAGGAGATTTCCCACTGATCCCCACAAATGTGTCTTCAGTCAGTATTCTGCCATTCTCTCGACATCTCAGCTACAAGCTGTGTCACTCGGTCACTGCGTCACTGGGTCATAAGTCCTGCAACAGCGTATCCAGCGTCAACAGACTGCACACTCAAGTGCAGCTTACAAAGCAAAACAGCTTAACTAGCCAGACTTTCGATCTTATAGCCGCATCGCTGCACTGATTCCAACACTTCAAATCAACTCTTCTTGATTGTTGCCATCAATTTACCAATTCAAAGCCGACCTCTCACAATCTGTTGACCAAAGACTACACAGACCAGACCAGCCTAAAGAACTGAAGGAAAAGCATGAAACCACCACAAGTCGTCCTGATAAAGGCGGAGGCGTTGTTCCGCTGAACCGCCAGGAATATGTCGACTAAATCTTAGCGATTCTCTCTGATCGGACGAAAATCGCCAAATCCCAGAGTGAAATGAACAAAACACAGCTAATTGGAAACCAACTGACAAATGTTCTACAAAACATGACAGACGAGTCAATGATCTCCTCAGATTCACATGAGCGTGTCTCACCCGTCGGCTCCATAATCCCACGTTTATATGGATTACCTCTTCGTTCGATCCTGCATATGATGGGTTCCCCTTATCATCGTATGGCTCAATGGCTAGTCGAAATGCGGGAACCAGTCAGAAGGCAAGTGTCTAAGTTTTCCACTGCTGATACAATTCAACTAGTTCATGGTATCAGAGGTTTCGACGCCTCAGACAAAGTCATGCTTTCATTAGACGTGACCTCGTTGTTTACTAATGCGTCTCTCACAGAAACCATCTGCTATATATGCGACTATATCGATGCAGATAGTTTAGACCTAGGGCTGCCAACAACCTGCCTTAAACAACTCTCACTCAGATGCACATCCAACGTCCAGGTTAGCTCTGACAACCAGATATATAGACAGAAGGAGGGTGTTGCGATGGAGTCACCACTGGGTCCACTACTGGCTCACTGTCTTATGTCAAAGCTTGAAAACACTCAGCTTAGTCGAGTTGTTGGATGCTTTGACAAGCATCTTTAGAATTTACCCTAGAAAATGAATCTGAACTAGGCATTCCTTCTCCTGGTGTGTTCCACACAACACACAACAACACAGCTCCCAAAATATCCATCCACCGAGCACGTACATGGATGGAGTGGACGATTAACTATTCTCTATAGTTCGTTGGTGCCTATTCCCAGGAGTAGAAGCCTTATTCACTCCCTCTGCTATGCGTGAAGAAAGGCTTGTCGTTCTGACTGCCTTCACGCTGAATTTTCTTTCCTAAGAGCCAGGCTTGCTGAAAACCGTCACCCCAACCGTTGTATTGATAAAAAGACGAAGGATAAACATTCCAATCTCGACACTAACTCAGTTCCAAAGAAAAGCATCTTCGTCAATCTGGAGTTTAAGGGTGATCAGACTTCAGATATGCTCGAAAATCCTCCTTCTAAATCAGTGGGTAAGACGTTGTCTGCGGCGAAACTCCACTTGACCCTCACCAGCCGGAAGTCGTTCTCCACTTGTCTAAAAGACAAGCTCCCTCGTCCTCATGAACTATCGACTGGTGAAAGTCAACAGTTTGACGATGGTATCTCTATTGTCATCGAAAATCAGTCTCAGTTCACCAATCACAAACAATACTGACAGCCTCAAGCCGGTAGAAGTAGAGAGGAGATTTCCCACTGATCCCCACAAATGTGTCTTCAGTCAGTATTCTGCCATTCTCTCGACATCTCAGCTACAAGCTGTGTCACTCGGTCACTGCGTCACTGGGTCATAAGTCCTGCAACAGCGTATCCAGCGTCAACAGACTGCACACTCAAGTGCAGCTTACAAAGCAAAACAGCTTAACTAGCCAGACTTTCGATCTTATAGCCGCATCGCTGCACTGATTCCAACACTTCAAATCAACTCTTCTTGATTGTTGCCATCAATTTACCAATTCAAAGCCGACCTCTCACAATCTGTTGACCAAAGACTACACAGACCAGACCAGCCTAAAGAACTGAAGGAAAAGCATGAAACCACCACAAGTCGTCCTGATAAAGGCGGAGGCGTTGTTCCGCTGAACCGCCAGGAATATGTCGACTAAATCTTAGCGATTCTCTCTGATCGGACGAAAATCGCCAAATCCCAGAGTGAAATGAACAAAACACAGCTAATTGGAAACCAACTGACAAATGTTCTACAAAACATGACAGACGAGTCAATGATCTCCTCAGATTCACATGAGCGTGTCTCACCCGTCGGCTCCATAATCCCACGTTTATATGGATTACCTCTTCGTTCGATCCTGCATATGATGGGTTCCCCTTATCATCGTATGGCTCAATGGCTAGCCGAAATGCGGGAACCAGTCAGAAGGCAAGTGTCTAAGTTTTCCACTGCTGATACAATTCAACTAGTTCATGGTATCAGAGGTTTCGACGCCTCAGACAAAGTCATGCTTTCATTAGACGTGACCTCGTTGTTTACTAATGCGTCTCTCACAGAAACCATCTGCTATATATGCGACTATATCGATGCAGATAGTTTAGACCTAGGGCTGCCAACAACCTGCCTTAAACAACTCTCACTCAGATGCACATCCAACGTCCAGGTTAGCTCTGACAACCAGATATATAGACAGAAGGAGGGTGTTGCGATGGAGTCACCACTGGGTCCACTACTGGCTCACTGTCTTATGTCAAAGCTTGAAAACACTCAGCTTAGTCGAGTTGTTGGATGCTTTGACAAGCATCTTTAGAATTTACCCTAGAAAATGAATCTGAACTAGGCATTCCTTCTCCTGGTGTGTTCCACACAACACACAACAACACAGCTCCCAAAATATCCATCCACCGAGCACGTACATGGATGGAGTGGACGATTAACTATTCTCTATAGTTCGTTGGTGCCTATTCCCAGGAGTAGAAGCCTTATTCACTCCCTCTGCTATGCGTGAAGAAAGGCTTGTCGTTCTGACTGCCTTCACGCTGAATTTTCTTTCCTAAGAGCCAGGCTTGCTGAAAACCGTCACCCCAACCGTTGTATTGATAAAAAGACGAAGGATAAACATTCCAATCTCGACACTAACTCAGTTCCAAAGAAAAGCATCTTCGTCAATCTGGAGTTTAAGGGTGATCAGACTTCAGATATGCTCGAAAATCCTCCTTCTAAATCAGTGGGTAAGACGTTGTCTGCGGCGAAACTCCACTTGACCCTCACCAGCCGGAAGTCGTTCTCCACTTGTCTAAAAGACAAGCTCCCTCGTCCTCATGAACTATCGACTGGTGAAAGTCAACAGTTTGACGATGGTATCTCTATTGTCATCGAAAATCAGTCTCAGTTCACCAATCACAAACAATACTGACAGCCTCAAGCCGGTAGAAGTAGAGAGGAGATTTCCCACTGATCCCCACAAATGTGTCTTCAGTCAGTATTCTGCCATTCTCTCGACATCTCAGCTACAAGCTGTGTCACTCGGTCACTGCGTCACTGGGTCATAAGTCCTGCAACAGCGTATCCAGCGTCAACAGACTGCACACTCAAGTGCAGCTTACAAAGCAAAACAGCTTAACTAGCCAGACTTTCGATCTTATAGCCGCATCGCTGCACTGATTCCAACACTTCAAATCAACTCTTCTTGATTGTTGCCATCAATTTACCAATTCAAAGCCGACCTCTCACAATCTGTTGACCAAAGACTACACAGACCAGACCAGCCTAAAGAACTGAAGGAAAAGCATGAAACCACCACAAGTCGTCCTGATAAAGGCGGAGGCGTTGTTCCGCTGAACCGCCAGGAATATGTCGACTAAATCTTAGCGATTCTCTCTGATCGGACGAAAATCGCCAAATCCCAGAGTGAAATGAACAAAACACAGCTAATTGGAAACCAACTGACAAATGTTCTACAAAACATGACAGACGAGTCAATGATCTCCTCAGATTCACATGAGCGTGTCTCACCCGTCGGCTCCATAATCCCACGTTTATATGGATTACCTCTTCGTTCGATCCTGCATATGATGGGTTCCCCTTATCATCGTATGGCTCAATGGCTAGTCGAAATGCGGGAACCAGTCAGAAGGCAAGTGTCTAAGTTTTCCACTGCTGATACAATTCAACTAGTTCATGGTATCAGAGGTTTCGACGCCTCAGACAAAGTCATGCTTTCATTAGACGTGACCTCGTTGTTTACTAATGCGTCTCTCACAGAAACCATCTGCTATATATGCGACTATATCGATGCAGATAGTTTAGACCTAGGGCTGCCAACAACCTGCCTTAAACAACTCTCACTCAGATGCACATCCAACGTCCAGGTTAGCTCTGACAACCAGATATATAGACAGAAGGAGGGTGTTGCGATGGAGTCACCACTGGGTCCACTACTGGCTCACTGTCTTATGTCAAAGCTTGAAAACACTCAGCTTAGTCGAGTTGTTGGATGCTTTGACAAGCATCTTTAGAATTTACCCTAGAAAATGAATCTGAACTAGGCATTCCTTCTCCTGGTGTGTTCCACACAACACACAACAACACAGCTCCCAAAATATCCATCCACCGAGCACGTACATGGATGGAGTGGACGATTAACTATTCTCTATAGTTCGTTGGTGCCTATTCCCAGGAGTAGAAGCCTTATTCACTCCCTCTGCTATGCGTGAAGAAAGGCTTGTCGTTCTGACTGCCTTCACGCTGAATTTTCTTTCCTAAGAGCCAGGCTTGCTGAAAACCGTCACCCCAACCGTTGTATTGATAAAAAGACGAAGGATAAACATTCCAATCTCGACACTAACTCAGTTCCAAAGAAAAGCATCTTCGTCAATCTGGAGTTTAAGGGTGATCAGACTTCAGATATGCTCGAAAATCCTCCTTCTAAATCAGTGGGTAAGACGTTGTCTGCGGCGAAACTCCACTTGACCCTCACCAGCCGGAAGTCGTTCTCCACTTGTCTAAAAGACAAGCTCCCTCGTCCTCATGAACTATCGACTGGTGAAAGTCAACAGTTTGACGATGGTATCTCTATTGTCATCGAAAATCAGTCTCAGTTCACTAATCACAAACAATACTGACAGCCTCAAGCCGGTAGAAGTAGAGAGGAGATTTCCCACTGATCCCCACAAATGTGTCTTCAGTCAGTATTCTGCCATTCTCTCGACATCTCAGCTACAAGCTGTGTCACTCGGTCACTGCGTCACTGGGTCATAAGTCCTGCAACAGCGTATCCAGCGTCAACAGACTGCACACTCAAGTGCAGCTTACAAAGCAAAACAGCTTAACTAGCCAGACTTTCGATCTTATAGCCGCATCGCTGCACTGATTCCAACACTTCAAATCAACTCTTCTTGATTGTTGCCATCAATTTACCAATTCAAAGCCGACCTCTCACAATCTGTTGACCAAAGACTACACAGACCAGACCAGCCTAAAGAACTGAAGGAAAAGCATGAAACCACCACAAGTCGTCCTGATAAAGGCGGAGGCGTTGTTCCGCTGAACCGCCAGGAATATGTCGACTAAATCTTAGCGATTCTCTCTGATCGGACGAAAATCGCCAAATCCCAGAGTGAAATGAACAAAACACAGCTAATTGGAAACCAACTGACAAATGTTCTACAAAACATGACAGACGAGTCAATGATCTCCTCAGATTCACATGAGCGTGTCTCACCCGTCGGCTCCATAATCCCACGTTTATATGGATTACCTCTTCGTTCGATCCTGCATATGATGGGTTCCCCTTATCATCGTATGGCTCAATGGCTAGTCGAAATGCGGGAACCAGTCAGAAGGCAAGTGTCTAAGTTTTCCACTGCTGATACAATTCAACTAGTTCATGGTATCAGAGGTTTCGACGCCTCAGACAAAGTCATGCTTTCATTAGACGTGACCTCGTTGTTTACTAATGCGTCTCTCACAGAAACCATCTGCTATATATGCGACTATATCGATGCAGATAGTTTAGACCTAGGGCTGCCAACAACCTGCCTTAAACAACTCTCACTCAGATGCACATCCAACGTCCAGGTTAGCTCTGACAACCAGATATATAGACAGAAGGAGGGTGTTGCGATGGAGTCACCACTGGGTCCACTACTGGCTCACTGTCTTATGTCAAAGCTTGAAAACACTCAGCTTAGTCGAGTTGTTGGATGCTTTGACAAGCATCTTTAGAATTTACCCTAGAAAATGAATCTGAACTAGGCATTCCTTCTCCTGGTGTGTTCCACACAACACACAACAACACAGCTCCCAAAATATCCATCCACCGAGCACGTACATGGATGGAGTGGACGATTAACTATTCTCTATAGTTCGTTGGTGCCTATTCCCAGGAGTAGAAGCCTTATTCACTCCCTCTGCTATGCGTGAAGAAAGGCTTGTCGTTCTGACTGCCTTCACGCTGAATTTTCTTTCCTAAGAGCCAGGCTTGCTGAAAACCGTCACCCCAACCGTTGTATTGATAAAAAGACGAAGGATAAACATTCCAATCTCGACACTAACTCAGTTCCAAAGAAAAGCATCTTCGTCAATCTGGAGTTTAAGGGTGATCAGACTTCAGATATGCTCGAAAATCCTCCTTCTAAATCAGTGGGTAAGACGTTGTCTGCGGCGAAACTCCACTTGACCCTCACCAGCCGGAAGTCGTTCTCCACTTGTCTAAAAGACAAGCTCCCTCGTCCTCATGAACTATCGACTGGTGAAAGTCAACAGTTTGACGATGGTATCTCTATTGTCATCGAAAATCAGTCTCAGTTCACCAATCACAAACAATACTGACAGCCTCAAGCCGGTAGAAGTAGAGAGGAGATTTCCCACTGATCCCCACAAATGTGTCTTCAGTCAGTATTCTGCCATTCTCTCGACATCTCAGCTACAAGCTGTGTCACTCGGTCACTGCGTCACTGGGTCATAAGTCCTGCAACAGCGTATCCAGCGTCAACAGACTGCACACTCAAGTGCAGCTTACAAAGCAAAACAGCTTAACTAGCCAGACTTTCGATCTTATAGCCGCATCGCTGCACTGATTCCAACACTTCAAATCAACTCTTCTTGATTGTTGCCATCAATTTACCAATTCAAAGCCGACCTCTCACAATCTGTTGACCAAAGACTACACAGACCAGACCAGCCTAAAGAACTGAAGGAAAAGCATGAAACCACCACAAGTCGTCCTGATAAAGGCGGAGGCGTTGTTCCGCTGAACCGCCAGGAATATGTCGACTAAATCTTAGCGATTCTCTCTGATCGGACGAAAATCGCCAAATCCCAGAGTGAAATGAACAAAACACAGCTAATTGGAAACCAACTGACAAATGTTCTACAAAACATGACAGACGAGTCAATGATCTCCTCAGATTCACATGAGCGTGTCTCACCCGTCGGCTCCATAATCCCACGTTTATATGGATTACCTCTTCGTTCGATCCTGCATATGATGGGTTCCCCTTATCATCGTATGGCTCAATGGCTAGTCGAAATGCGGGAACCAGTCAGAAGGCAAGTGTCTAAGTTTTCCACTGCTGATACAATTCAACTAGTTCATGGTATCAGAGGTTTCGACGCCTCAGACAAAGTCATGCTTTCATTAGACGTGACCTCGTTGTTTACTAATGCGTCTCTCACAGAAACCATCTGCTATATATGCGACTATATCGATGCAGATAGTTTAGACCTAGGGCTGCCAACAACCTGCCTTAAACAACTCTCACTCAGATGCACATCCAACGTCCAGGTTAGCTCTGACAACCAGATATATAGACAGAAGGAGGGTGTTGCGATGGAGTCACCACTGGGTCCACTACTGGCTCACTGTCTTATGTCAAAGCTTGAAAACACTCAGCTTAGTCGAGTTGTTGGATGCTTTGACAAGCATCTTTAGAATTTACCCTAGAAAATGAATCTGAACTAGGCATTCCTTCTCCTGGTGTGTTCCACACAACACACAACAACACAGCTCCCAAAATATCCATCCACCGAGCACGTACATGGATGGAGTGGACGATTAACTATTCTCTATAGTTCGTTGGTGCCTATTCCCAGGAGTAGAAGCCTTATTCACTCCCTCTGCTATGCGTGAAGAAAGGCTTGTCGTTCTGACTGCCTTCACGCTGAATTTTCTTTCCTAAGAGCCAGGCTTGCTGAAAACCGTCACCCCAACCGTTGTATTGATAAAAAGACGAAGGATAAACATTCCAATCTCGACACTAACTCAGTTCCAAAGAAAAGCATCTTCGTCAATCTGGAGTTTAAGGGTGATCAGACTTCAGATATGCTCGAAAATCCTCCTTCTAAATCAGTGGGTAAGACGTTGTCTGCGGCGAAACTCCACTTGACCCTCACCAGCCGGAAGTCGTTCTCCACTTGTCTAAAAGACAAGCTCCCTCGTCCTCATGAACTATCGACTGGTGAAAGTCAACAGTTTGACGATGGTATCTCTATTGTCATCGAAAATCAGTCTCAGTTCACCAATCACAAACAATACTGACAGCCTCAAGCCGGTAGAAGTAGAGAGGAGATTTCCCACTGATCCCCACAAATGTGTCTTCAGTCAGTATTCTGCCATTCTCTCGACATCTCAGCTACAAGCTGTGTCACTCGGTCACTGCGTCACTGGGTCATAAGTCCTGCAACAGCGTATCCAGCGTCAACAGACTGCACACTCAAGTGCAGCTTACAAAGCAAAACAGCTTAACTAGCCAGACTTTCGATCTTATAGCCGCATCGCTGCACTGATTCCAACACTTCAAATCAACTCTTCTTGATTGTTGCCATCAATTTACCAATTCAAAGCCGACCTCTCACAATCTGTTGACCAAAGACTACACAGACCAGACCAGCCTAAAGAACTGAAGGAAAAGCATGAAACCACCACAAGTCGTCCTGATAAAGGCGGAGGCGTTGTTCCGCTGAACCGCCAGGAATATGTCGACTAAATCTTAGCGATTCTCTCTGATCGGACGAAAATCGCCAAATCCCAGAGTGAAATGAACAAAACACAGCTAATTGGAAACCAACTGACAAATGTTCTACAAAACATGACAGACGAGTCAATGATCTCCTCAGATTCACATGAGCGTGTCTCACCCGTCGGCTCCATAATCCCACGTTTATATGGATTACCTCTTCGTTCGATCCTGCATATGATGGGTTCCCCTTATCATCGTATGGCTCAATGGCTAGTCGAAATGCGGGAACCAGTCAGAAGGCAAGTGTCTAAGTTTTCCACTGCTGATACAATTCAACTAGTTCATGGTATCAGAGGTTTCGACGCCTCAGACAAAGTCATGCTTTCATTAGACGTGACCTCGTTGTTTACTAATGCGTCTCTCACAGAAACCATCTGCTATATATGCGACTATATCGATGCAGATAGTTTAGACCTAGGGCTGCCAACAACCTGCCTTAAACAACTCTCACTCAGATGCACATCCAACGTCCAGGTTAGCTCTGACAACCAGATATATAGACAGAAGGAGGGTGTTGCGATGGAGTCACCACTGGGTCCACTACTGGCTCACTGTCTTATGTCAAAGCTTGAAAACACTCAGCTTAGTCGAGTTGTTGGATGCTTTGACAAGCATCTTTAGAATTTACCCTAGAAAATGAATCTGAACTAGGCATTCCTTCTCCTGGTGTGTTCCACACAACACACAACAACACAGCTCCCAAAATATCCATCCACCGAGCACGTACATGGATGGAGTGGACGATTAACTATTCTCTATAGTTCGTTGGTGCCTATTCCCAGGAGTAGAAGCCTTATTCACTCCCTCTGCTATGCGTGAAGAAAGGCTTGTCGTTCTGACTGCCTTCACGCTGAATTTTCTTTCCTAAGAGCCAGGCTTGCTGAAAACCGTCACCCCAACCGTTGTATTGATAAAAAGACGAAGGATAAACATTCCAATCTCGACACTAACTCAGTTCCAAAGAAAAGCATCTTCGTCAATCTGGAGTTTAAGGGTGATCAGACTTCAGATATGCTCGAAAATCCTCCTTCTAAATCAGTGGGTAAGACGTTGTCTGCGGCGAAACTCCACTTGACCCTCACCAGCCGGAAGTCGTTCTCCACTTGTCTAAAAGACAAGCTCCCTCGTCCTCATGAACTATCGACTGGTGAAAGTCAACAGTTTGACGATGGTATCTCTATTGTCATCGAAAATCAGTCTCAGTTCACCAATCACAAACAATACTGACAGCCTCAAGCCGGTAGAAGTAGAGAGGAGATTTCCCACTGATCCCCACAAATGTGTCTTCAGTCAGTATTCTGCCATTCTCTCGACATCTCAGCTACAAGCTGTGTCACTCGGTCACTGCGTCACTGGGTCATAAGTCCTGCAACAGCGTATCCAGCGTCAACAGACTGCACACTCAAGTGCAGCTTACAAAGCAAAACAGCTTAACTAGCCAGACTTTCGATCTTATAGCCGCATCGCTGCACTGATTCCAACACTTCAAATCAACTCTTCTTGATTGTTGCCATCAATTTACCAATTCAAAGCCGACCTCTCACAATCTGTTGACCAAAGACTACACAGACCAGACCAGCCTAAAGAACTGAAGGAAAAGCATGAAACCACCACAAGTCGTCCTGATAAAGGCGGAGGCGTTGTTCCGCTGAACCGCCAGGAATATGTCGACTAAATCTTAGCGATTCTCTCTGATCGGACGAAAATCGCCAAATCCCAGAGTGAAATGAACAAAACACAGCTAATTGGAAACCAACTGACAAATGTTCTACAAAACATGACAGACGAGTCAATGATCTCCTCAGATTCACATGAGCGTGTCTCACCCGTCGGCTCCATAATCCCACGTTTATATGGATTACCTCTTCGTTCGATCCTGCATATGATGGGTTCCCCTTATCATCGTATGGCTCTGTAGCGGTAAATAATTCCCCAAAATTATTAACCACAGCAATCATCACTCAACATTGGATGCTGACCATCACTGTTTAAGTCGACTTGTTTAGCTGAAGGCTTACGGTCAAGCATCCCCGCCATTTGGTGCTCTTCGTCGTGTCACGTGCGTGCACGATTACTAGCTAGCTAAGCATTCATTCCTACCCGCGATTTGGTCCCAAAATATATATCGTATTTGGACGACAAAATCTGGTCTTTTGCTTTACCATTTGGTACTCGAAGAACGAACACTATAGTGGTTGTTGGTATAAGATCTTGCGTTAGTATAATCCGTACAACTCGCGAACGTCGATACCATCATCCTCTAAACTGGTGAGCCCGTCAACCCCTAAACTGGTGAGCCCGACCACGAACTACATCTTCAATTCACACGCAGATAAACCCGGTGAGTTCGTTCCTTTTTGTGTTTATTCTTGTACTATATTGTTATCGGCATACTTTTCGTCATGAGTGATCCTAGCCCCAAGGTTATTCGCATACGCTCAACCGCCAAAACAATCCAGCTAGTACCATATTGGCCAGATAATGCTGAAACGTGGTTTCAGATTGCTGAGTCTGATTTTTGTGAACATGGCATAACTGATCAACGTTCACAGTTCCTTGCAGTTATTCACGCTCTACCGCGGGAATTCAGCAGGTGCGTAACTCTGCAGATGTCGGTAAGTAACTCGTACGAGTTGCTAAAAGCATCCATACTCAAGAGAAACGTTCTCACAGATCGACAACGTCTGGATGAGTTATTTCGTAACATCGAGTTAGGAGATCAGTCAGCCGTGAGCATGCTGGCAAGAATGAAAGAGATCATTGGCCAAAGTCAGTTCGATGAAGGACTGTTCAGAGAACTATTTTTATCCAAACTGCCACAGTCAGTTCAGACTGTACTTGTGACACTTCAGGGTGTTCTCATAGATGATTTAGCTGTCTCTGCAGATAGAATTCTAGAGATAACGAAACGGCCAGTCACCGAAGTATACTCTGTTACCGAACAGACTTCGAAGAAGGATTCTGCAATGATAGAGTTAATCAACTCCGTCCAGCAGATGCTTAGGTCAAACAAGCCTAGCAATTCCTCCTATCGTCGTTCTAAATCCCCTCAACGGCAAAACGCACGTGGACGATCTAAGTCCAACACACGTTCTGTCAAAAATCCTGACTGGTGTTGGTATCACAACACCTATGGCAAGGAAGCGAAATGTTGTCGAAAACCTTGTGATTTCGGCAAAGCCTCCAAGTCTGTGGGAAACTATCCCGCCGGCACGCGTTAGCGGCAACCGTCGCCGGTGGCACTAGCCGCTTACTTTACATCTATGATGTAATTAGCCAGACTAGATTTCTAGTCGACACAGGCGCCGAAGTCAGCGTCCTTCCTGCTACAGCAGCAGATCGACAGAAGGATCCTAACTTCAACCTACAGGCTGCAAATGGAAAACCAATTGCAACCTATGGTCGGAAATACGTCTATCTGAACGTAGGTTTACGCAAACCTATTCGGTGGATTTTTCTAATCGCTGACGTCACAATGCCCATCATTGGCACGGACCTACTTAATCATCATGATTTGCTCGTAGACGTCCGCCGTAAACGATTAATTGACAACACTACTAGTTTGTCTATCAAAGGCATAACTTACGTAGGCCCCAGCTTGTCAATCGTTAAGATGAAAGCAATCCTCGATCCAACTTTTCAACCGATTGTTGATAAATATCCGGAACTGAATTGCCCATCTAACGACCTCCCGTGTATAACCAGCAATGTTATGCACCACATCATAACCTCAGGACAGCCCGTGACATCTAAAGCACGACGACTGGCCCCTGATAAACTGAGAATTGCCAGAAACGAATTCGATCATATGCTCACCCTTGGCATCATTCGACCATCGAATAGTCCATGGGCATCCCCGTTGCATATGGTACCGAAAAAGGATAGCAACGATTGGCGACCCACTGGTGATTACCGGCGAGTGAACGCCAAAACAACTCCTGATTGCTACCCTTTGCCTCACATACACGACTTGACGGCAACGTTATCTGGAGCATCTATATTCTCCAAAATCGACTTGGTTAAAGCATATAACCAAATCCCGATGGCAACGGAAGATATTCCGAAAACGGCTATCATCACGCCTTTCGGACTTTTTGAATTCCTACGTATGCCATTTGGCCTCCGGAATGCGGCCCAAACATTCCAACGCTTCATCAACGAAGTATTTCGCGGTCTCGACTTTGTATACGCATACTTAGACGACTGCCTCATTGCCAGTCCAGATAAGGAAACTCACCTTAGACACTTGGACTTGGCATTTGAAAGGTTACGCCAACATGGTGTTACCATCAATATACAGAAGTGTCAGATAGGCGTTGACTCACTCGATTTTCTGGGTCACACTATTGACTGTCAGGGCATTCGCCCACTGGCTACTTCGGTCGATCACTCTAAAAAAACGCGTTCTGGACGTCACGTTAGATTCCCAGAATACCTTCACACCTATTTCACATAACTGAGTGACACATCAATTTTTTTTATGTTGCGTCATTTAACACAAGTAAATGATATTTTTCCTATAACCGTACATAAAATTAAATTAGATGTATATATATTTTTTCCCGATATTTTGCACTTTACATTATTTTACTGTGTAGTAGATGCATGTCATATTTTTTTTGGTAAAAAAACGCTTATTTGGTACATTTTTCTTGACAAGGTTCTCAGCATTCTTGTTTTCTTTTCCAGGTGCAACGGGCACTGGACAGAAAACAAACGAAGCACGGGATCCAATGAAAAATACCGAGGAAGCTATGCACAGACACCCTATTAGCATAGGCAGACAGACCAGCAGGCTCTCCATCAAGCCGCTCGGAAGATTTTTTTCACCCATCAGGGAACCATCGAGATTTTTTTACTTCCGGCTGGTCATGTCTTAGGGTCCTCACAAACCCACTAGGGGGGGAGTGAGCTGTAGCGGTAAATAATTCCCCAAAATTATTAACCACAGCAATCATCACTCAACATTGGATGCTGACCATCACTGTTTAAGTCGACTTGTTTAGCTGAAGGCTTACGGTCAAGCATCCCCGCCATTTGGTGCTCTTCGTCGTGTCACGTGCGTGCACGATTACTAGCTAGCTAAGCATTCATTCCTACCCGCGATTTGGTCCCAAAATATATATCGTATTTGGACGACAAAATCTGGTCTTTTGCTTTACCATTTGGTACTCGAAGAACGAACACTATAGTGGTTGTTGGTATAAGATCTTGCGTTAGTATAATCCGTACAACTCGCGAACGTCGATACCTTCGTCCCCTAAAGCTCAATGGCTAGTCGAAATGCAGGAACCAGTCAGAAGGCAAGTGTCTAAGTTTTCCACTGCTGATACAATTCAACTAGTTCATGGTATCAGAGGTTTCGACGCCTCAGACAAAGTCATGCTTTCATTAGACGTGACCTCGTTGTTTACTAATGCGTCTCTCACAGAAACCATCTGCTATATATGCGACTATATCGATGCAGATAGTTTAGACCTAGGGCTGCCAACAACCTGCCTTAAACAACTCTCACTCAGATGCACATCCAACGTCCAGGTTAGCTCTGACAACCAGATATATAGACAGAAGGAGGGTGTTGCGATGGAGTCACCACTGGGTCCACTACTGGCTCACTGTCTTATGTCAAAGCTTGAAAACACTCAGCTTAGTCGAGTTGTTGGATGCTTTGACAAGCATCTTTAGAATTTACCCTAGAAAATGAATCTGAACTAGGCATTCCTTCTCCTGGTGTGTTCCACACAACACACAACAACACAGCTCCCAAAATATCCATCCACCGAGCACGTACATGGATGGAGTGGACGATTAACTATTCTCTATAGTTCGTTGGTGCCTATTCCCAGGAGTAGAAGCCTTATTCACTCCCTCTGCTATGCGTGAAGAAAGGCTTGTCGTTCTGACTGCCTTCACGCTGAATTTTCTTTCCTAAGAGCCAGGCTTGCTGAAAACCGTCACCCCAACCGTTGTATTGATAAAAAGACGAAGGATAAACATTCCAATCTCGACACTAACCCAGTTCCAAAGAAAAGCATCTTCGTCAATCTGGAGTTTAAGGGTGATCAGACTTCAGATATGCTCGAAAATCCTCCTTCTAAATCAGTGGGTAAGACGTTGTCTGCGGCGAAACTCCACTTGACCCTCACCAGCCGGAAGTCGTTCTCCACTTGTCTAAAAGACAAGCTCCCTCGTCCTCATGAACTATCGACTGGTGAAAGTCAACAGTTTGACGATGGTATCTCTATTGTCATCGAAAATCAGTCTCAGTTCACCAATCACAAACAATACTGACAGCCTCAAGCCGGTAGAAGTAGAGAGGAGATTTCCCACTGATCCCCACAAATGTGTCTTCAGTCAGTATTCTGCCATTCTCTCGACATCTCAGCTACAAGCTGTGTCACTCGGTCACTGCGTCACTGGGTCATAAGTCCTGCAACAGCGTATCCAGCGTCAACAGACTGCACACTCAAGTGCAGCTTACAAAGCAAAACAGCTTAACTAGCCAGACTTTCGATCTTATAGCCGCATCGCTGCACTGATTCCAACACTTCAAATCAACTCTTCTTGATTGTTGCCATCAATTTACCAATTCAAAGCCGACCTCTCACAATCTGTTGACCAAAGACTACACAGACCAGACCAGCCTAAAGAACTGAAGGAAAAGCATGAAACCACCACAAGTCGTCCTGATAAAGGCGGAGGCGTTGTTCCGCTGAACCGCCAGGAATATGTCGACTAAATCTTAGCGATTCTCTCTGATCGGACGAAAATCGCCAAATCCCAGAGTGAAATGAACAAAACACAGCTAATTGGAAACCAACTGACAAATGTTCTACAAAACATGACAGACGAGTCAATGATCTCCTCAGATTCACATGAGCGTGTCTCACCCGTCGGCTCCATAATCCCACGTTTATATGGATTACCTCTTCGTTCGATCCTGCATATGATGGGTTCCCCTTATCATCGTATGGCTCAATGGCTAGTCGAAATGCGGGAACCAGTCAGAAGGCAAGTGTCTGAGTTTTCCACTGCTGATACAATTCAACTAGTTCATGGTATCAGAGGTTTCGACGCCTCAGACAAAGTCATGCTTTCATTAGACGTGACCTCGTTGTTTACTAATGCGTCTCTCACAGAAACCATCTGCTATATATGCGACTATATCGATGCAGATAGTTTAGACCTAGGGCTGCCAACAACCTGCCTTAAACAACTCTCACTCAGATGCACATCCAACGTCCAGGTTAGCTCTGACAACCAGATATATAGACAGAAGGAGGGTGTTGCGATGGAGTCACCACTGGGTCCACTACTGGCTCACTGTCTTATGTCAAAGCTTGAAAACACTCAGCTTAGTCGAGTTGTTGGATGCTTTGACAAGCATCTTTAGAATTTACCCTAGAAAATGAATCTGAACTAGGCATTCCTTCTCCTGGTGTGTTCCACACAACACACAACAACACAGCTCCCAAAATATCCATCCACCGAGCACGTACATGGATGGAGTGGACGATTAACTATTCTCTATAGTTCGTTGGTGCCTATTCCCAGGAGTAGAAGCCTTATTCACTCCCTCTGCTATGCGTGAAGAAAGGCTTGTCGTTCTGACTGCCTTCACGCTGAATTTTCTTTCCTAAGAGCCAGGCTTGCTGAAAACCGTCACCCCAACCGTTGTATTGATAAAAAGACGAAGGATAAACATTCCAATCTCGACACTAACCCAGTTCCAAAGTAAAGCATCTTCGTCAATCTGGAGTTTAAGGGTGATCAGACTTCAGATATGCTCGAAAATCCTCCTTCTAAATCAGTGGGTAAGACGTTGTCTGCGGCGAAACTCCACTTGACCCTCACCAGCCGGAAGTCGTTCTCCACTTGTCTAAAAGACAAGCTCCCTCGTCCTCATGAACTATCGACTGGTGAAAGTCAACAGTTTGACGATGGTATCTCTATTGTCATCGAAAATCAGTCTCAGTTCACCAATCACAAACAATACTGACAGCCTCAAGCCGGTAGAAGTAGAGAGGAGATTTCCCACTGATCCCCACAAATGTGTCTTCAGTCAGTATTCTGCCATTCTCTCGACATCTCAGCTACAAGCTGTGTCACTCGGTCACTGCGTCACTGGGTCATAAGTCCTGCAACAGCGTATCCAGCGTCAACAGACTGCACACTCAAGTGCAGCTTACAAAGCAAAACAGCTTAACTAGCCAGACTTTCGATCTTATAGCCGCATCGCTGCACTGATTCCAACACTTCAAATCAACTCTTCTTGATTGTTGCCATCAATTTACCAATTCAAAGCCGACCTCTCACAATCTGTTGACCAAAGACTACACAGACCAGACCAGCCTAAAGAACTGAAGGAAAAGCATGAAACCACCACAAGTCGTCCTGATAAAGGCGGAGGCGTTGTTCCGCTGAACCGCCAGGAATATGTCGACTAAATCTTAGCGATTCTCTCTGATCGGACGAAAATCGCCAAATCCCAGAGTGAAATGAACAAAACACAGCTAATTGGAAACCAACTGACAAATGTTCTACAAAACATGACAGACGAGTCAATGATCTCCTCAGATTCACATGAGCGTGTCTCACCCGTCGGCTCCATAATCCCACGTTTATATGGATTACCTCTTCGTTCGATCCTGCATATGATGGGTTCCCCTTATCATCGTATGGCTCAATGGCTAGTCGAAATGCGGGAACCAGTCAGAAGGCAAGTGTCTAAGTTTTCCACTGCTGATACAATTCAACTAGTTCATGGTATCAGAGGTTTCGACGCCTCAGACAAAGTCATGCTTTCATTAGACGTGACCTCGTTGTTTACTAATGCGTCTCTCACAGAAACCATCTGCTATATATGCGACTATATCGATGCAGATAGTTTAGACCTAGGGCTGCCAACAACCTGCCTTAAACAACTCTCACTCAGATGCACATCCAACGTCCAGGTTAGCTCTGACAACCAGATATATAGACAGAAGGAGGGTGTTGCGATGGAGTCACCACTGGGTCCACTACTGGCTCACTGTCTTATGTCAAAGCTTGAAAACACTCAGCTTAGTCGAGTTGTTGGATGCTTTGACAAGCATCTTTAGAATTTACCCTAGAAAATGAATCTGAACTAGGCATTCCTTCTCCTGGTGTGTTCCACACAACACACAACAACACAGCTCCCAAAATATCCATCCACCGAGCACGTACATGGATGGAGTGGACGATTAACTATTCTCTATAGTTCGTTGGTGCCTATTCCCAGGAGTAGAAGCCTTATTCACTCCCTCTGCTATGCGTGAAGAAAGGCTTGTCGTTCTGACTGCCTTCACGCTGAATTTTCTTTCCTAAGAGCCAGGCTTGCTGAAAACCGTCACCCCAACCGTTGTATTGATAAAAAGACGAAGGATAGACATTCCAATCTCGACACTAACCCAGTTCCAAAGAAAAGCATCTTCGTCAATCTGGAGTTTAAGGGTGATCAGACTTCAGATATGCTCGAAAATCCTCCTTCTAAATCAGTGGGTAAGACGTTGTCTGCGGCGAAACTCCACTTGAAACTCACCAGCCGGAAGTCGTTCTCCACGATTAACTATTCTCTATAGTTCGTTGGTGCCTATTCCCAGGAGTAGAAGCCTTATTCACTCCCTCTGCTATGCGTGAAGAAAGGCTTGTCGTTCTGACTGCCTTCACGCTGAATTTTCTTTCCTAAGGGCCAGGCTTGCTGAAAACCGTCACCCCAACCGTTGTATTGATAAAAAGACGAAGGATAGACATTCCAATCTCGACACTAACCCAGTTCCAAAGAAAAGCATCTTCGTCAATCTGGAGTTTAAGGGTGATCAGACTTCAGATATGCTCGAAAATCCTCCTTCTAAATCAGTGGGTAAGACGTTGTCTGCGGCGAAACTCCACTTGACCCTCACCAGCCGGAAGTCGTTCTCCACTTGTCTAAAAGACAAGCTCCCTCGTCCTCATGAACTATCGACTGGTGAAAGTCAACAGTTTGACGATGGTATCTCTATTGTCATCGAAAATCAGTCTCAGTTCACCAATCACAAACAATACTGACAGCCTCAAGCCGGTAGAAGTAGAGAGGAGATTTCCCACTGATCCCCACAAATGTGTCTTCAGTCAGTATTCTGCCATTCTCTCGACATCTCAGCTACAAGCTGTGTCACTCGGTCACTGCGTCACTGGGTCATAAGTCCTGCAACAGCGTATCCAGCGTCAACAGACTGCACACTCAAGTGCAGCTTACAAAGCAAAACAGCTTAACTAGCCAGACTTTCGATCTTATAGCCGCATCGCTGCACTGATTCCAACACTTCAAATCAACTCTTCTTGATTGTTGCCATCAATTTACCAATTCAAAGCCGACCTCTCACAATCTGTTGACCAAAGACTACACAGACCAGACCAGCCTAAAGAACTGAAGGAAAAGCATGAAACCACCACAAGTCGTCCTGATAAAGGCGGAGGCGTTGTTCCGCTGAACCGCCAGGAATATGTCGACTAAATCTTAGCGATTCTCTCTGATCGGACGAAAATCGCCAAATCCCAGAGTGAAATGAACAAAACACAGCTAATTGGAAACCAACTGACAAATGTTCTACAAAACATGACAGACGAGTCAATGATCTCCTCAGATTCACATGAGCGTGTCTCACCCGTCGGCTCCATAATCCCACGTTTATATGGATTACCTCTTCGTTCGATCCTGCATATGATGGGTTCCCCTTATCATCGTATGGCTCAATGGCTAGTCGAAATGCGGGAACCAGTCAGAAGGCAAGTGTCTAAGTTTTCCACTGCTGATACAATTCAACTAGTTCATGGTATCAGAGGTTTCGACGCCTCAGACAAAGTCATGCTTTCATTAGACGTGACCTCGTTGTTTACTAATGCGTCTCTCACAGAAACCATCTGCTATATATGCGACTATATCGATGCAGATAGTTTAGACCTAGGGCTGCCAACAACCTGCCTTAAACAACTCTCACTCAGATGCACATCCAACGTCCAGGTTAGCTCTGACAACCAGATATATAGACAGAAGGAGGGTGTTGCGATGCAGTCACCACTGGGTCCACTACTGGCTCACTGTCTTATGTCAAAGCTTGAAAACACTCAGCTTAGTCGAGTTGTTGGATGCTTTGACAAGCATCTTTAGAATTTACCCTAGAAAATGAATCTGAACTAGGCATTCCTTCTCCTGGTGTGTTCCACACAACACACAACAACACAGCTCCCAAAATATCCATCCACCGAGCACGTACATGGATGGAGTGGACGATTAACTATTCTCTATAGTTCGTTGGTGCCTATTCCCAGGAGTAGAAGCCTTATTCACTCCCTCTGCTATGCGTGAAGAAAGGCTTGTCGTTCTGACTGCCTTCACGCTGAATTTTCTTTCCTAAGAGCCAGGCTTGCTGAAAACCGTCACCCCAACCGTTGTATTGATAAAAAGACGAAGGATAGACATTCCAATCTCGACACTAACCCAGTTCCAAAGAAAAGCATCTTCGTCAATCTGGAGTTTAAGGGTGATCAGACTTCAGATATGCTCGAAAATCCTCCTTCTAAATCAGTGGGTAAGACGTTGTCTGCGGCGAAACTCCACTTGACCCTCACCAGCCGGAAGTCGTTCTCCACTTGTCTAAAAGACAAGCTCCCTCGTCCTCATGAACTATCGACTGGTGAAAGTCAACAGTTTGACGATGGTATCTCTATTGTCATCGAAAATCAGTCTCAGTTCACCAATCACAAACAATACTGACAGCCTCAAGCCGGTAGAAGTAGAGAGGAGATTTCCCACTGATCCCCACAAATGTGTCTTCAGTCAGTATTCTGCCATTCTCTCGACATCTCAGCTACAAGCTGTGTCACTCGGTCACTGCGTCACTGGGTCATAAGTCCTGCAACAGCGTATCCAGCGTCAACAGACTGCACACTCAAGTGCAGCTTACAAAGCAAAACAGCTTAACTAGCCAGACTTTCGATCTTATAGCCGCATCGCTGCACTGATTCCAACACTTCAAATCAACTCTTCTTGATTGTTGCCATCAATTTACCAATTCAAAGCCGACCTCTCACAATCTGTTGACCAAAGACTACACAGACCAGACCAGCCTAAAGAACTGAAGGAAAAGCATGAAACCACCACAAGTCGTCCTGATAAAGGCGGAGGCGTTGTTCCGCTGAACCGCCAGGAATATGTCGACTAAATCTTAGCGATTCTCTCTGATCGGACGAAAATCGCCAAATCCCAGAGTGAAATGAACAAAACACAGCTAATTGGAAACCAACTGACAAATGTTCTACAAAACATGACAGACGAGTCAATGATCTCCTCAGATTCACATGAGCGTGTCTCACCCGTCGGCTCCATAATCCCACGTTTATATGGATTACCTCTTCGTTCGATCCTGCATATGATGGGTTCCCCTTATCATCGTATGGCTCAATGGCTAGTCGAAATGCGGGAACCAGTCAGAAGGCAAGTGTCTAAGTTTTCCACTGCTGATACAATTCAACTAGTTCATGGTATCAGAGGTTTCGACGCCTCAGACAAAGTCATGCTTTCATTAGACGTGACCTCGTTGTTTACTAATGCGTCTCTCACAGAAACCATCTGCTATATATGCGACTATATCGATGCAGATAGTTTAGACCTAGGGCTGCCAACAACCTGCCTTAAACAACTCTCACTCAGATGCACATCCAACGTCCAGGTTAGCTCTGACAACCAGATATATAGACAGAAGGAGGGTGTTGCGATGGAGTCACCACTGGGTCCACTACTGGCTCACTGTCTTATGTCAAAGCTTGAAAACACTCAGCTTAGTCGAGTTGTTGGATGCTTTGACAAGCATCTTTAGAATTTACCCTAGAAAATGAATCTGAACTAGGCATTCCTTCTCCTGGTGTGTTCCACACAACACACAACAACACAGCTCCCAAAATATCCATCCACCGAGCACGTACATGGATGGAGTGGACGATTAACTATTCTCTATAGTTCGTTGGTGCCTATTCCCAGGAGTAGAAGCCTTATTCACTCCCTCTGCTATGCGTGAAGAAAGGCTTGTCGTTCTGACTGCCTTCACGCTGAATTTTCTTTCCTAAGAGCCAGGCTTGCTGAAAACCGTCACCCCAACCGTTGTATTGATAAAAAGACGAAGGATAGACATTCCAATCTCGACACTAACCCAGTTCCAAAGAAAAGCATCTTCGTCAATCTGGAGTTTAAGGGTGATCAGACTTCAGATATGCTCGAAAATCCTCCTTCTAAATCAGTGGGTAAGACGTTGTCTGCGGCGAAACTCCACTTGACCCTCACCAGCCGGAAGTCGTTCTCCACTTGTCTAAAAGACAAGCTCCCTCGTCCTCATGAACTATCGACTGGTGAAAGTCAACAGTTTGACGATGGTATCTCTATTGTCATCGAAAATCAGTCTCAGTTCACCAATCACAAACAATACTGACAGCCTCAAGCCGGTAGAAGTAGAGAGGAGATTTCCCACTGATCCCCACAAATGTGTCTTCAGTCAGTATTCTGCCATTCTCTCGACATCTCAGCTACAAGCTGTGTCACTCGGTCACTGCGTCACTGGGTCATAAGTCCTGCAACAGCGTATCCAGCGTCAACAGACTGCACACTCAAGTGCAGCTTACAAAGCAAAACAGCTTAACTAGCCAGACTTTCGATCTTATAGCCGCATCGCTGCACTGATTCCAACACTTCAAATCAACTCTTCTTGATTGTTGCCATCAATTTACCAATTCAAAGCCGACCTCTCACAATCTGTTGACCAAAGACTACACAGACCAGACCAGCCTAAAGAACTGAAGGAAAAGCATGAAACCACCACAAGTCGTCCTGATAAAGGCGGAGGCGTTGTTCCGCTGAACCGCCAGGAATATGTCGACTAAATCTTAGCGATTCTCTCTGATCGGACGAAAATCGCCAAATCCCAGAGTGAAATGAACAAAACACAGCTAATTGGAAACCAACTGACAAATGTTCTACAAAACATGACAGACGAGTCAATGATCTCCTCAGATTCACATGAGCGTGTCTCACCCGTCGGCTCCATAATCCCACGTTTATATGGATTACCTCTTCGTTCGATCCTGCATATGATGGGTTCCCCTTATCATCGTATGGCTCAATGGCTAGTCGAAATGCGGGAACCAGTCAGAAGGCAAGTGTCTAAGTTTTCCACTGCTGATACAATTCAACTAGTTCATGGTATCAGAGGTTTCGACGCCTCAGACAAAGTCATGCTTTCATTAGACGTGACCTCGTTGTTTACTAATGCGTCTCTCACAGAAACCATCTGCTATATATGCGACTATATCGATGCAGATAGTTTAGACCTAGGGCTGCCAACAACCTGCCTTAAACAACTCTCACTCAGATGCACATCCAACGTCCAGGTTAGCTCTGACAACCAGATATATAGACAGAAGGAGGGTGTTGCGATGCAGTCACCACTGGGTCCACTACTGGCTCACTGTCTTATGTCAAAGCTTGAAAACACTCAGCTTAGTCGAGTTGTTGGATGCTTTGACAAGCATCTTTAGAATTTACCCTAGAAAATGAATCTGAACTAGGCATTCCTTCTCCTGGTGTGTTCCACACAACACACAACAACACAGCTCCCAAAATATCCATCCACCGAGCACGTACATGGATGGAGTGGACGATTAACTATTCTCTATAGTTCGTTGGTGCCTATTCCCAGGAGTAGAAGCCTTATTCACTCCCTCTGCTATGCGTGAAGAAAGGCTTGTCGTTCTGACTGCCTTCACGCTGAATTTTCTTTCCTAAGAGCCAGGCTTGCTGAAAACCGTCACCCCAACCGTTGTATTGATAAAAAGACGAAGGATAGACATTCCAATCTCGACACTAACCCAGTTCCAAAGAAAAGCATCTTCGTCAATCTGGAGTTTAAGGGTGATCAGACTTCAGATATGCTCGAAAATCCTCCTTCTAAATCAGTGGGTAAGACGTTGTCTGCGGCGAAACTCCACTTGACCCTCACCAGCCGGAAGTCGTTCTCCACTTGTCTAAAAGACAAGCTCCCTCGTCCTCATGAACTATCGACTGGTGAAAGTCAACAGTTTGACGATGGTATCTCTATTGTCATCGAAAATCAGTCTCAGTTCACCAATCACAAACAATACTGACAGCCTCAAGCCGGTAGAAGTAGAGAGGAGATTTCCCACTGATCCCCACAAATGTGTCTTCAGTCAGTATTCTGCCATTCTCTCGACATCTCAGCTACAAGCTGTGTCACTCGGTCACTGCGTCACTGGGTCATAAGTCCTGCAACAGCGTATCCAGCGTCAACAGACTGCACACTCAAGTGCAGCTTACAAAGCAAAACAGCTTAACTAGCCAGACTTTCGATCTTATAGCCGCATCGCTGCACTGATTCCAACACTTCAAATCAACTCTTCTTGATTGTTGCCATCAATTTACCAATTCAAAGCCGACCTCTCACAATCTGTTGACCAAAGACTACACAGACCAGACCAGCCTAAAGAACTGAAGGAAAAGCATGAAACCACCACAAGTCGTCCTGATAAAGGCGGAGGCGTTGTTCCGCTGAACCGCCAGGAATATGTCGACTAAATCTTAGCGATTCTCTCTGATCGGACGAAAATCGCCAAATCCCAGAGTGAAATGAACAAAACACATCTAATTGGAAACCATGTTTGCGCTGTTGTTGAATTTTTTGGACTTAGGTGATGGTTGTCAACACTTTTATCTGTTTTTGGTCTTCTTCTCTTCATGTTACTTGCATTTTTGATTTGGTTTTATTTATTGGATAATGGCTTTAATTTTTCTGAGAATTATTTCATCACCGTTGATGTTATTATTTGTAATCGTAGTGTCCATCCGCATTGTTTAAAATTCCTCATGGGATATACATTTTAAAATTTTATATATGTATGTACATTGTTGGAGATTTATACGTATAAAATGCTTGTGATATTAATTTAAATCTTTCACATTTCTTGGGGTCCTGAATGTCGGTTCTTCATAGAATAAAACCGATGAAATCATGGTGAGGTATATGTACAAGTTGAACTGTCATGTTAGTCAATCAAAGACCTTTAAGTTTAGCACACACAACTAGTTGGTTCTACTCTAGCAATATTAGTTTCACACATTCGAGTGATCTGAGTAGGCTTTTAGTTCTGTGGATGACACAGTATCTCACAAAAGCAAGTCCGTACTGAGTCCAGTAATTCAAGCTTCAGCTGTCTAACCTGGGTAATAATAAAAGACCAAACCTCTCCCCAAAGTATACATAATACGACAATGAACATTGGAAACAACCAGAAACTCAATCATGCATACGTACATTTTGGAATATTTAAGGGCATTCAAATAAAAATACCCATGTTCCCATGTATATCAATGACTTAATAGAATGCTTTATGTTGGCAACTGCTTACGTCTTATAGTGACTCACAGAAGTTAAGTAAGGTATTTTCACTACAAAAAATAATGATACATTTTAATGGACTTATTTTATAACGAAAAGCTATGACGACAAAAGAAGAACCAAAAATAAAGCTTGAAGTTTTGTAGGATAAAGATATCGTAAACGGATTCCTTTAAAATAAACACAATAATTATACATATCCGAAGTCCTAACCTTCACCTTTTCTCGTGTTTCTAACAGAACATATAATAGAATTATATTATGTTCAAAAGCCGCTTCCGTCTCTTCATCTTTAATTATCTTAACTTCAGATTTGAAGGGGTGCTTAGATGCACTCGCTTGCGATAGAAACAGTCAACCAATTCAATAGAACCTTAAGACTTTAACAATGTCAAACAGATATAATCTATTTAAAGCAGTTAACTCGTTGTTGGTAACATCCTAAAAACGTCGTTCACATTCTTCAAGAAAACATGTTAAGCATAATTTCTATGAAAGTGTAGTTAGTGAACAACTTAAAGTTGAGAAATCCTCCGAGTCACTTAATTATCATATACACTGGCAAGAAAGCTTTGCGTGTTTACGTTTTAAAAAATTTCATCTCATGGATATTCAATAAAACATAAGAAATAGTTTTTGTAATATCTAATCTTAACTGAACACGCTCACGTTTCGTGAAAAATCCAACAGTTAGTTTATGTTCCCCTAAATAACTGTTATCCTCGCTACCGTTCCATTCATCCTATAAGTTATTCGAAACAATAAATCTCTTTAGAATTCCATTCCTTGATGTTTTTTAGTTGATTGTGGGTACCAGAAAAACGGGTTTATTTCCATTTGCAGCCCCTTGACCTAGAAGTACCCACATCCCTGTGAGTTAGTGTCCTGACTGAGACTAGAAACTGTTGTTTTAAAAGAAGTAAACCCAACAGATAACAGATTCACTATAGTTCATAAACAACAGCTGTCTATCGGCCAACTATTGAGTACGAATTACCTACATATTGATGCAATACAGTGATACATTTAATAAGTGTTCAAAGATCAGCTACTGAAACTGAATTCAATCTGCACACCTATCGACTGTAGATTACTGATTACGCCTAGATTACTTAGAACTATAGATTCACACTGTGATGATACAAATTATTTATTTTATATAAATGCAATCGAGGATGAATAAAAGAGAAGAAAAAATCAGGACAGACATGTAGCATTTACAGTTATAAAGATAAAGTATAATACAAAATTCTTTATGTCACATCAATTTCGGACTTATTTTGTCAAAAATGATTTTCTCTTTTAAAGATGTTTTTTGTAAAGATCGACTTCGATAAATATTGTAAAGTGAGTGAAATTCTTTACTCACGAAGTCATAAAATTCTTGTTCTACCTGCCATATGGAGTTTTTTTGGAAAAACTCAATTGTTGCTTGGTTTATAGGTAGTTTATGACTTGTACGTCTTAAATACCAATTGCTCTGTGGATTAGATATTAATTTATGAGCGCCTGAAAAGAAAGTTGGTAAAAGTACTTCAAGTATTTGTATCATTTCATCAAAATTTTCTGTTAAACCAACAATGAGGTATTTTTCAATAACGTGTCGTTTAGCAGTTTCTAAAGCAGCTCGACTACCAGGTATTCTGCAAAACACAGCTTGTCCACAAAAAAACGGTACCTTAAAATGAAAAATTACACCAATTAGCACAGACAAAAAAATAATTGAAATAAGATGGCCTACACCAAACTGTTAAGTTATATTTTAAACTCTAATAAACCTAACACCTTGTATAAAGAAAAATTAAGTTCAGAATTGCTGGCTATATGTCAATTAATGTACCATAAACATTCACTCTAGGGAACAGTCTTGTCGATTTGAAGCATGTGGATAATATCGGCCTTCTGGTGAAGACAATAACAAAGTGCACATTCCTCCAAACATCTTGAGAAGAAATCTTACCATGTCTGGCATGCGATTCGCCCCTGTCAAATGTAAGATGATATTGCATGATCGGTCTATGCCTACTACTAGTTTAAGGATGAGTAAATAATAATAATAATTTGCTTTATTCCAAAACAGTACTTGTGATGCAGAATGGAATTCTCAGCATTTTTACTACAGTATTGCATCCAGTTAGTACATTATCAATAAATAGAATTCTACATAGATTAAGGAAATCTCAGTTCACTATGACAACAACACATTGGCATGTCGGTAGCAAAGCCAAAGTTGAACAGTGTTTGAAGGTGTTAGAAAAGTAGGGGCTGTCATATTTACTGGCGTAAGCGAGAGAAAGAAATAAAGCAGCACATAACGGAAAAAAGAGAAAAGAGAGAGAAAAGGAAAAAAGAAAGAAAATGTTGTACCTATAAATGATATGAGTTGGAAAGACGAGGTCCAGTTGTCCTACTGACTATTTAATGAATTATAGATGTCACGCCTAATGCTTTCTTTATCACACAGAACACGAGCTAAGTAGGGTATGGTTGAGTTTTTGTACTTGCTGGTGCGAGCATATAGTTTTCTATATAGGCTTCTGGTTTCGCCTGATGAGATGCAAGGGGAGAGTTGTGAGTGAAGAGGGTGGTGTGAGTTAGATAAAATGGATTTGGCCCATTTTTCACATGAGTTCATGTGCCTGTCAACCAGAATATTAACAAGCTGGTTAAGTGTCACGTTGCTTACCCTGCTGACAACCTTTAACATCCTGCGTAATATGTTATAGTCTTTCTTCAGTAGCCCGGGAAAAACTAAGGGGGAACAATAGAGAATAATAGGCAGAATGCGAGAGTTAACGAATTGTAGGAGTAAGGGTTGGGTTATACCAGAATGTCTTAACTTCTTGATGTAAAAGGTAAGACGGAATATTTTCTTAGAAATCGCCAAGATATGAGACGACCAGGAAAGATCAGCAGATAGAATGACGCCTAGGTATTTAATTTCCGACTTGGTTTCTATTTCAGTGCCATCTATGTTGCACACCTCGTGAGAGCCAACCAGTTTGTTTAGGTCGGATTTATGCCTAAAGGCGAAATTGACTGTTTGGCATTTGGAGGGGTTTAAGGTAAGACCGTTTTCCTTGGACCACTGGCTGATTTCTGACAGAAAGCCATTTAGTTTAGAGCAGTCACTTTGACATTTGACAGGCAAAGATACTGTCAGGTCGTCAGCATATTTGACAAAATTAATGTCATTTGAAGATGGTAAGTCATGTAGAAAGAAAGAAGAGAGAAGTGGGGAGAGTACAGCACCTTGGGGAACACCAGCTTTAGTGAGCGCAGAAGAGGAGGATTTACCTTTGTATACGGTGTACTGCATTCTGTTAGAGAAGTAGGAATGCAACCAATTAGTGACGCAGGACTCAGTTTTCGTCTTAGAGAGCTTATTTAGGAGGAGACATCTAGGTATAGAGTCGAAAGCAGAAGTGAAGTTGAGAAACGTGCAGCGGACGTATTCGGCACCTTTATCTAACGATGAGGATGCTGACCACTTCATTTACTAATGAAGTTGCATCAGCCCAAATGGACTGATTGTTGACGAAATCCCACAACAGATGCAAAAGATTTGTCTGGCATCTGTTGGCATGTGCCATCTTTGGCACAGGCACGATATTCAAGTATCGATCAAGCAAAGCTGTTTGCTGTGTTCTTCTTTATGGTTGTGAGACGTGGCCCGTGAAGTGTAAAGTATGAAGAGAATAAACGTCTTTGATCTTTGGCATTTACGTCCCAATTCTTGTGTTACACGGTATCATTAATAGTATTAACGATAAACGTAGTGATGTTAGGTGTTACACTTGCAAGGTAAATATTTATAAAAAAGAAAAACAGATAGAAGCAACATCTTACCTGAACCCAAAGGAGTTGTGGATTACAGTCATTTCCTTTCAATAGAACACATTCGTCAAACGTCTGGTTACGAATGACGGGGTCCGACATACGCCTACGTTTTAAATATGGTCTGTAATCATCACCATATCGTATAAAATAATAATATGATACTAATCTGTCTAAAGGATTTCTAATCATATTGATATATACCGGAGTAAATGATGTTCCATATTTCTCGAAATTTATGTAAGCGAAATGACCATGAATCATTAGTGGATGCATACTTTTCCAATGTGTTAAATTATCGATAAGATATAATTCACTTATTCGATTTATATAATGTCTGTTTGTAGAAATATTCACGTGCAGCACATGCGTATGAATACGCTTTTCTGCTATTAGTCGATAGACTAAGTTGACCAAAGATGTACTGCCTGTTTTAGGTATTCTGTTGTAAATAACAACAGGAAAGGATTTGTGATTGTCATAAGCAACATCGAAATTATCACTAGTAAATGAAGAATCTGATACTTTCACTAACTCTTCCGGATGTATAGAACAATGCGTAAACTGACATTTTAAACGCCGTTGGTTCGCAAATATAAAAATGAATATTGATGAAATAACTATTAGTAGGAAGACAACGTAGAACCGACGTTTCGATAAAGTCCTAATAAAATGCAAGAACAATATTAGTAAAAAATATATGTTATGTATGAGGTATACGACGTTACATAACTACAGACACACTGTAGAACATTAAGGAATACTTCATGATCTCGAAGGAATAGAAGGAAATAGTAGAGAGAACTATATTTGAAGTCGAGGTTTTGCAGTCAGTGAATCAGTATGACTGACTGGCCCTGCAGATGACGGTATAGAATCAGTTCACAAAATCATCGATTTGAATGCAAAAAAAATCTAGAAGTCTTGTTCGTGTTTTACAAATCCACTAACATAATTGTAGAATATGCGAAATACGACTTAGAAATCGTGGTTGTATAGATAGATCCATACCTTATCCATGCCCTAATGAAGTTTCCATCTTTCTTTTCTTTTTGCGTACTTTGCTTTTTACAAATCTCAGTATTATTCTTACTATCAAGTGCCAATAACCACACCAATGATTAGACAATATGACCACTGCAGTGTTATGAGAGGTCTATCATAGGTTTGAACTCAACAGTGACGTGTCAGAGGGGAAGAGGGCCAATAAGCATGACACCTAGGTACATATTTTCCTGCCAATTGCCACTAACCAATTAAGGTTTTAACTGCCACTTTATGCATTTACTTAAACTGTGGAACATTAAAAATCTAACCCATGTCCAACATTTTTCATGACTGTTCGATAAATTCAAAAATTAGAGATAGTACCTTTACAAATACTACAAAAATTAGCTTCATAATTCTCGGCTGACAGTTTTCTGAACTTTGAACTAACAAAGCAGCAGCATGTAAAGTTATAATAGGGATGGCAAGAAATCGATTTGAACAAACTCAAACTCTCTGCTAATATACATAACCGGCAATTTAAGTTAGCAGATGAAAATGCGAGCAACCGCAAGACTCAAGAGTTACGACCACTTAAATTGCACTAACTACAGATTGCATCTCACTAATGATCGCTTCTATTCTCATCGAAATTTCAATCACTGCATTCAAAGCTCACAAACAAATTGACACAAAAAGGTGACCTTATTTTAATTTGCATTTTCACACTTGTGTAGACATTACTGCCTTATAAAAAGGGGATTTCAACCAATATAGGCACGCAAAGAAATACTGAACATTTTTCCATCTGGCCTACCCAAATTGAATTGCATTAAATGTAGTGTGCTTTCAAAATTCTAATCTAGAAAGTTACAAATCCTTATTCTTAAAATCGGTTAAAACAGGCTTCATGAAACATTTTAGTAAAATTACACTATTTTACACATATAGAGTTCTTACCTCATAGCATTGTGCAGCAATCTGAATTACATTCCTGGGGTAGTAACCACAGAGCTTCGAAGTTAATATTAAATACTGTACAACACTATAAAATGATAAGCAAACAGATAACAAAGCATAATCCACAAGTCAATAAGAAACTGGCAAAATGATGACATGTTTCACGGAAAAGTTAAATTAATTCTGTAAACTACCAAGACGTCCCTGAAGTTCCAAAAATTTATTTATATTATAACTCCTTTATTCAGTGAACAAATAGCAGTGAAAAAAATGGATTCATAAGTCTGTTTCATTCCTAAATGTACTCTGTGATTATAGAAAGCAAAACTTGGATTAAATCTCGGGGACACTAATTGTTTCGAAAGTCTACATACAGAGCTACAAATATATTTTTACGAATTATAAGCTCACCAAAACAGAGCAACAGAAAAAGTATAATTGATAAAAGCCAAAGCAAATATCCAATATGTTAATGAATAAACAAGATTTCACTTAAAATTTAAGTACTAAAAAGGAGTCATTCGTGTGACAGCCAAACTCCACTGAGACCAGCGACAGTAACTAAAACCGAGAGAATCGCTTCAAAGCTGAAACCCTACACAATCTCAAAGCAAAAAATAACTAGCTGATTTTCAATGTCTTTAAATAGGCAGCCTTCTTGTTTCAAAGTAGTGTTTTCCACTTGTAGTGTTATATTCCTGTATTTAGGTAACGTTATTATTCAAACAGCACAGGACATTGTTTCCATCATATTACATTCGACAACGACCGTACGCGAATAACTACTAAGAGGGATGAATAAATTACACTTTAGCCACAGATCAACTCCAGTTCTGCACCTTAAACAGCTAGCGAAAACGTTGGGTTCACTAAAGAAACATCTGCAGTGCGCCCTACCATATATATATATATATATATATATATATATATATAAACTAACTGATGTCACCACAACCACATACGAATACATGCCACATACGCTTCACATTCCCCTTCCAACATAGCGATTTATAGATATTAGAAGTGAGTGCGACTTGAAAGCCATCGAATTCAAAAGACTGAAAAATGTATTTAATGTTTTTGTAATGGGAACGGTTAGCAAATCGATCAAGTCTCGTGAGGAGCACGACATACAGCTTCCCGCATGCTCCATATCTTCCATTTTTAAATCTACGATATTCTAGAAATCAGGGAAATAACAATTACTAACGTACCAACGGAGGCCGTTGTCGTTTCCTCATTTCTATCATCAGCCTGTCATGGCTATGGAACCATAGGCAATCACCATCTAACTTAGCGTAAGGACTTTGACTCTGAAAACATTTCTTATTCATCCACAAAAACTATACCATTATCTTATCCGAAAGTAAGAACATTTGTGAGAGACTTCAATTACATGTACTTATATAAATATATATGTATGCATAACCCAGCAGTCGTTTGTGAAATCATCAATGAAACGCGGTTCCAATCCTGTATTTATAAGAAGCATAGGTATTTTTCTGATTAACTATTGAATTCAAGGGATAATAGTACCTTTCGTGTAGAAAACTTTGAGGGTGAAACACATATTGTTGGTTACAGAGAAATAACAGCAAAGTGCATGAGCTATAAACTATTGCACTATTCCGTTATTATTGCGATTTTACTTTTAAGTTATAACAATTTCATAGTCTCAAATATGTAGTCTCAGTGAAGAGATACCAACGGTACCAGAAATTGTTGAGTTATAATTGGTTTCATTTCGTATTCATTCCGTTACAGCCGTGACAGGCTGATAGTGGGAATGAGGAAACGACGACGGCCTCCGTCGGTACGTTAGTAATTTTCATTTCCCTTATTTGTTGGCTATCGTAGATTTAAACATGGCAGCTGTGGGTAAGGTTAATCTTTAGATAGACGACACGTCCGAACGCACGACTTATCCTTACACTCTGTGGTCAAAGTAGTCAAATCAAGTTAACAATATTGTATTTATAAAACATATTTTTTATTTAGTGTGGTGATATTAAAGAGAATTTTCGGTTAGTTTTAAGTTAGATTAGGGTGTGTTGAGGGAAAGGTTGAAGTTACAGAGTAGTGAACATTGGGCTAACCTAATTCGTGAGACACTGGTGTTGTTTGGGCGGTATATTATGTTCAACTTAGGCATACATACCTGTTAGAACCGAGGTAAAGAAACGTACTGCCCTTTGGCACCAGCTCTTATGAATTTCATTCACACGTCCACGGCAGTTGGGAGCCTACATTTTAATTTTACCAATAAGAAACATCAAGTTAACATGTTCCTCATAGAAATTCCTATCCCGGGTTAGCTTATAATAATTTTGAATTAAATCCCACAAATTCTGAAATAATTCTAACATTCTATAGTGAGTAAATTCTGAATCTGTTCTGAAATGGATTCTTTACTGCCCAAGCTTACAGCAATTCTGAACTTATTCTAACCTATGCCTCGATAATGCCTTTTAATAGTAAATGGAAATTCTATCTACCCAATATGTCCTGAAGTAAAGCTAGTCCGTGCTTAATGTGTCCTGTAAGGGCTGGAACAACTCTGATAAGCAAACCAAGTAGGTTCTGATCTACTCCTAAAAATGCCTAGAAAAAGAACACGGTGCTGAATTAGTTCCAGCCATGCTGGAAACCAACACTGAGTTCTAATCTGTGGCAGTAAAGAATCCATTTCAGAACAGATTCAGAATTTACTCACTAAAGAATGTTAGAATTATTTCAGAATTTGTGAGATTTAATCCAATATTATTATAACCTTGGGGTTATTTATTTGTTAATCTTAAAATAATTTCGCGACACTCACAGAAGACTGAGAAATACGTGTCAGAACGGGGAATAATCCTTTCGAAGGCTATAAGACTCCACAATTAAATGCGGAGAAACTCTGTCTACCTTACATTCTTAACCCTGACGTACCGTATACATTGTATTGCCGCTCTGAAAAGCTTGTTTCGGTTCAGGCTTCTTATTGAATACAAAAGTCATTGGGCCTTTATTATTTCTATATAATAAGTATCCAGGCACAGACACAAACTAATATAGGAGTCACCACAGTCTGTTCTGCTAGTCAGTGTTTGACATTGTAGCGGTAAATAATTCCCCAAAATTATTAACCACAGCAATCATCACTCAACATTGGATGCTGACCATCACTGTTTAAGTCGACTTGTTTAGCTGAAGGCTTACGGTCAAGCATCCCCGCCATTTGGTGCTTCGTCGTGTCACGTGCGTGCACGATTACTAGCTAGCTAAGCATTCATTCCTACCCGCGATTTGGTCCCAAAATATATATCGTATTTGGACGAGAAAATCTGGTCTTTTGCTTTACCATTTGGTACTCGAAGAACGAACACTATAGTGGTTGTTGGTATAAGATCTTGCGTTAGTATAATCCGTACAACACGCGAACGTCGATACCCGCAGCCCCTAAACTGGTGAGCCCAACCTCGAACTTCATCTTCAATTCACACGCAGATAAACCCGGTGAGTTCGTTCCTTTTTGTGTTTATTCTTGTACTATATTGTTGTCGGCATTGTCGTCATGAGTGACCCTAGCCCCAACGTTATTCAGATCCGCTCAACCGCCAAAACAATTCAGCTAGTACCATTTTGGCTAGATAATGCTGAAACGTGGTTTCAGATTGCTGAGTCTGATTTTTGTGAACATGGCATAACTGATCAACGTTCACAGTTCCTTGCAGTTATTCACGCCCTACCGCGGGAATTCAGCAGGTGCGTAACTCTGCAGATGTCGGTAAGTAACTCGTACGAGTTGCTAAAAGCATCCCTCCTGAAGAGAAACGTTCTCACAGATCGACAACGTCTGGATGAGTTATTTCGTAGCATCGAGTTAGGAGATCAGTCAGCCGTGAGCATGCTGGCAAGAATGAAAGAGATCATTGGCCAAAGTCAGTTCGATGAAGGACTGTTTAGAGAACTATTTTTATCCAAACTGCCACAGTCAGTTCAGACTGTACTTGTGACACTTCAGGGTGTTCTCATAGATGATTTAGCTGTCTCTGCAGATAGAATTCTAGAGATAACGAAACGGCCGGTTACTGAAGTATACTCAGTTACCGAACAGACTTCGAGAAAGGATTCTGCAATGATAGAGTTATGCAACTCCGTCCAGCAGATGCTTAGGTCAAACAAGCCTAGCAATTCCTCCTATCGTCGTTCTAAATCCCCTCAACGGCAAAGTGCACGTGGACGATCTAAGTCCAACACACGCTCTCTTAAAAATCCTGGCTGGTGTTGGTATCACAACACCTACGGCAAGGAAGCGAAATGTTGTCGAAAACCTTGTGATTTCGGCAAAGCCTCCAAGTCTGTGGGAAACTATCCCACCGGCACGCGTTAGCGGCAACCGTCGCCGGTGGCACTAGCCGCTTACTTTACATCCATGATGTAATGAGCCAGACTAGATATCTAGTCGACACAGGCGCCGAAGTCAGCGTCCTTCCTGCTACAGCAGCAGATCGACAGAAGGATCCTAACTTCAACCTACAGGCTGCAAATGGAAAACCAATTGCAACCTATGGTCGGAAATACGTCTATCTGAACGTAGGTTTACGCAAACCTATTCAGTGGATTTTCCTAATCGCTGACGTCACAATGCCCATCATTGGCATGGACCTACTTAATCATCATGATTTGCTCGTAGACGTCCGCCGTAAACGATTAATTGACAACACTACTAGTTTGTCTATCAAAGGCATAACTTACGTAGGCCCCAGCTTGTCAATCGTTAAGATGAAAGCAATCCTCGATCCAACTTTTCAACCGATTGTTGACAAATATCCGGAACTGAATTGCCCATCTAACGATCTTCCGTGCATAACCAGCAACGTTATGCACCATATCATAACCTCAGGACAGCCCGTGACATCTAAAGCACGACGACTGGCCCCTGACAAACTGAGAATTGCCAGAAACGAATGCGATCATATGCTCACCCTTGGCATCATTCGGCCATCGAATAGTCCATGGGCATCCCCGTTGCATATGGTACCGAAAAAGGATAGCAACGATTGGCGACCCACTGGTGATTACCGGCGAGTGAACGCCAAAACAACTCCTTATTGCTACCCTTTGCCTCACATACACGACTTGACGGCAACGTTATCTGGAGCATCCATATTCTCCAAAATCGACTTGGTTAAAGCATATAACCAAATCCCGATGGCAACGGAAGATATTCCGAAAACGGCTATCATTACGCCTTTCGGACTTTTCGAATTCCTACGTATGCCATTCGGCCTCCGGAATGCGGCCCAAACATTCCAACGCTTCATCAACGAAGTATTTCGCGGTCTCGACTTTGTATACGCATACTTAGACGACTGCCTCATTGCCAGTCCAGATAAGGAAACTCACCTTAGACACTTGGACTTGGCATTTGAAAGGTTACGCCAACATGGTGTTACCATCAATATACAGAAGTGTCAAATAGGCGTTGACTCACTCGATTTTCTGGGTCACACTATTGACTGTCAGGGTATACGCCCACTGGCTACTTCGGTCGATCACTCTAGAAAAACGCGTTCTGGACGTCACGTTAGATTCTCAGAATACCTTCACACCTATTTCACATAACTGAGTGACACATCAATTGTTTTTTGATGTTGCGTCATTTAACACAAGTAAATGATATTTTTCCTATAACCGTACATAAAATTAAATTAGATGCATATTTTTTTTCCCGATATTTTGCACTTTACATTATTTTACTGTATAGTAGATGCATGTCATATTTTTTTTGGTAAAAAAACGCTTATTTGGTACATTTTTCTTGACAAGGTTCTCAGCATTCTTGCTTTCTTTTCCAGGTGCAACGGGCACTGGACAGAAAACAAACGAAGCACGGGATCCAATGAAAAATACCGAGGAAGCTATGTACAGACACCCTATTAGCATAGGCAGACAGACCAGCAGGCTCCCGATCAAGCCGCTCGGAAGATTTTTTTTCACCCATCAGGGAACCATCGAGATTTTTTTACTTCCGGCTGGTCATGTCTTAGGGTCCTCACAAACCCACTAGGGGGGGAGTGAGCTGTAGCGGTAAATAATTCCCCAAAATTATTAACCACAGCAATCATCACTCAACATTGGATGCTGACCATCACTGTTTAAGTCGACTTGTTTAGCTGAAGGCTTACGGTCAAGCATCCCCGCCATTTGGTGCTTCGTCGTGTCACGTGCGTGCACGATTACTAGCTAGCTAAGCGTTCATTCCTACCCGCGATTTGGTCCCAAAATATATATCGTATTTGGACGAGAAAATCTGGTCTTTTGCTTTACCATTTGGTACTCGAAGAACGAACACTATAGTGGTTGTTGGTATAAGATCTTGCGTTAGTATAATCCGTACAACACGCGAACGTCGATACCCGCAGCCCCTAAAACATCATACTTCGTGGAGATCACACTCGTTTCTCCATTATGGATAAGATTTTAATTTGATAAATCACACAGTGTTATGCAGTATTAATGCAATAAAATATGCGAGTGCCCTGATATATCTGTGCTCGTGACGTCATCAGTTAATATTACTGTACAACACAGATTTATCAAAATAAAATGCAATCCATAATGCAGTTATACTCTGTCACAGTGCCCATGTAATGAAAACAAAACCTACATTATAACACTGATCAGTGTTTTGTTTTCTCTGCTTGCAGGAAGTTACCCGGGAGTCAACTGTCTAGGCCAAGAGGTACAAGAAATACAGAACCTAAACATTAAGGAGGACTAGTAAAACTGTTATACTCTTAAACTCTACCCCCGCACCTTTTAAAACTCAATTTCATGGAATAGACGCTCTCCTGCACAGCTCGTGTTCTGCTTCCATTACCTGTGTGTTTGCTGGTTTGCCTGTTACATCCAAGTTTTATACTTAAATCAATCAAACTCATATGCTTCATTCTTCCCCTATGTCTTTATAGAAGTTCCCAACCGGTGGAAATATAGGAAGAAGACAGATCAGGTTTGGAGGCAATTTTTGAAATTTCGGAACGCTGCTGCTGAACGTGTTTCTGTTATGTCTTAAGGATTCCGCATTTTAAGTCGTTGGTGTCAGGTCTAATAAGGCTAAACTCATTATAATAAAGGTTTTTGTATTTCCCAATGAATGAAAAACAAAACGATATTGTTTTTACTGATGTTTCGCTATTTAATGCTAATAGCTTTATCAAAGTGTTATTAAACCGGAATTTACAAATCTCAGCATATATATAACAAACAGTTAGGGGGTGAGAAAATAGACATAGGTCAAGTTAAAGGGACATATTGAAAGTAAAAATAGCGATGAAGATAACTATACCAAATAACAAAGGTAATAGTATGTCTGTTATGATATCGAAAAAAGGAAAGAAAAGTTTACTAACTTGATCATCGTTCGTCTGTCTGGAGCATTTTTAGTTGTTAAGTTGGTGAATTGGTAAAGATAACAAAATCATCATGTGTAGATTGTTGGATTTGATAAGTGTATGAGATTATAAAAGCAGCGTGTGTTTACATAATGAAAGTGCTTATCAAATTCGTGTTGGTTTTGTCACTTGATGGGGGGGAGGGAGGTGTTGTAACCAGGTCAGATTCTGTTTTAGTCCATCATTCCTATTCAGGCAATTTTGATTCCACTTGATATGAAGTGCTTCTGATATTAAACGTTCTTTGTGATTTCTGAAGTTTTTCTGGATTATTTCAACATTGTCAAAATCAATTTTGTGGCCTGATTCTATAGCATGTAGACCTATGGCTGATGATTTTTCAAGTCTTTGTAGTTCAACAGGATTCTTCGGTGGTCGGAGAGATGCTCTACGGTGTTCATTTCTTCTGATTTTGATTTCTCGAGAAGTTTGTCCGATGTATATCGCATCACATTCCAAGCATTTTATCTTATAGACACAATTAGATAGCGAATCTTTAGGGATTTGGTCTTTTATATGGACAAGGTTGCTTTGAAGTGTGTCTGATGTTTTGAAGAAAACTCTAATATCGAGCTGATTGAGTACTCTTCTGATATCATCTGACGTCTCTTCTCTATATGGAATGACGACTGTTGATATCCATGTTTTCGGGATGCGTTTTCGGCCATACTTGATGTCTGTGTTGATTTTGTTGATGAAGTTCCATGGGTAGTTGTTTTGCATGAGAGTTTCAGTAATGTTTGATATTTCTTCTTCTTTTTCTTTCTCGTCGGTTATCAGAGAGTGTGCTCGTCTAAGAAGACTTGAAACAACTGAAATCTTTGCGCTGATGGGGTGTGATGACTTGAAGTCTAAATATTTATTGGAGTGGCTTTTCTTCCTGAATATGGATATACTAAAATGTCCGTTTTCCTTTCTCTTAACTAGGCAGTCTAGAAATGGTAGTTCACCGATGTCTGACTCTGCTTCCGAAGTGAATTGGATTCTGGGACATACACAGTTTATTTTCTCCAGGAATGAATTGTGCAGATCTCGTTTTAGTACTACAAAAGTATCATCCACATATCTTAACCATATTTTAGGAGTGAGTATGCTTGAAAAGATGTTATTTTCGAATTTATTCATGAAAAGGTCGGCGACTATTGGTGAGACTGGTGAACCCATAGCAACACCATTTGTCTGTCTATATAAACTCCCTTTATCAGAAGAGTACTCAATCAGCTCGATATTAGAGTTTTCTTCAAAACATCAGACACACTTCAAAGCAACCTTGTCCATATAAAAGACCAAATCCCTAAAGATTCGCTATCTAATTGTGTCTATAAGATAAAATGCTTGGAATGTGATGCGATATACATCGGACAAACTTCTCGAGAAATCAAAATCAGAAGAAATGAACACCGTAGAGCATCTCTTCGACCACCGAAGAATCCTGTTGAACTACAAAGACTTGAAAAATCATCAGCCATAGGTCTACATGCTATAGAATCAGGCCACAAAATTGATTTTGACAATGTTGAAATAATCCAGAAAAACTTCAGAAATCACAAAGAACGTTTAATATCAGAAGCACTTCATATCAAGTGGAATCAAAATTGCCTGAATAGGAATGATGGACTAAAACAGAATCTGACCTGGTTACAACACCTCCCTCCCCCCCATCAAGTGACAAAACCAACACGAATTTGATAAGCACTTTCATTATGTAAACACACGCTGCTTTTATAATCTCATACACTTATCAAATCCAACAATCTACACATGATGATTTTGTTATCTTTACCAATTCACCAACTTAACAACTAAAAATGCTCCAGACAGACGAACGATGATCAAGTTAGTAAACTTTTCTTTCCTTTTTTCGATATCATAACAGACATACTATTACCTTTGTTATTTGGTATAGTTATCTTCATCGCTATTTTTACTTTCAATATGTCCCTTTAACTTGACCTATGTCTATTTTCTCACCCCCTAACTGTTTGTTATATATATGCTGAGATTTGTAAATTCCGGTTTAATAACACTTTGATAAAGCTATTAGCATTAAATAGCGAAACGTCAGTAAAAACAATATCGTTTTGTTTTTCATTCATTGGGAAATACAAAAACCTTTATTATAATGAATATCATATACCCAATGCCCAAATTTTTTCAAACCGTTAAAAGTCAACTTGGTTTGGACATATATAAGGCTAAACTCATTTCAAATTTCTGAGTGAATGTTTTGGAAATAGCTTGCCAGCTGAATGCAACTTTGGTCACATGATTGACTGACACAAATTGGACGCCATAGAAATTTCTTTTGTGGTTTACAAGCTATGGTCTTTAACTGAAAAGTCTTTTCTAGACTCTAAAATATGTCTTATAATGACACCTTCGTCACTAGGCACCTCAAATGAGTGTGTGAATTTTTCATTAATACTGTGTGTGGAAACATCTGTGTTCCCAATGCTTATGGTTGAGCACTTCAACACATTGATGAGAAGCCCCCACTTTCTAGTTTGCCCTTAAAGACAGTTGAAGTTTGTTTGCGTTTTGAACAGTTCTCTGCCATTTTTTAGCCATATTCAAATTTTAAAGTTATTGGCGTAGAGGGCCACAGTAGATGTGGTGAACCAAGTTAATTCACTGGTTCAGATGAGTAGAGCACGTGTGACTTTAAAACTTTCCAGCTTCATGAGAAATTTGGTATGTAGGGCCTTGTCAAACGTCTTGCTGAAATCCATAAAGGTGTCAAAAGTATTCTTGTTAACTACTGTTATTGCTTCCCTCTGAGAAAATATTCCTAAGGCAGAACAGGTTTCAGCGAAAAATACAGTGTGCTGGACAACGGACTGTCACATTTCTTATAAATCATGGCAGATTCAACAATTCGTTCCAGTTTCACAATTAGAGTGATGAAAAATCTGTGAGGGCCATTCTTCTAAGAACATTGCCCGGGCTTTCCTCTAAGCACAATGGTTACGACTTCGTCCAATAAACTGAAGATGGCAGTCAGCGTACTGGTTATCTGGACGACCAGCTCCAAGACAACTTTGGATGAAACCACAGAGTCTGGTTCATTTGTCTGTATCTTGTTCGCCTAAGATTTCGAACACAACATTTCATTCATCATCATCAGAATGTATTTTATAAAATGAATGGAAAAGGTCGGCAGGAAGTCTTAGACCTGTGTTTCGTGCTAGCTGGCACTCTTCTGCAAGGCGTATCTGAAACCTTGACAGAATTCATGTCCCATCTGAGATTCGAACCTGCGTCACCCGTTACTGCAGTCAGAGACGTTACCACTGAGCTATTAGGGCCCGCGGTTGACCTCCTGTAAGGCTGAACTGGGTAACTAATGTGATGTGTCTAGTCCTATCTATGGTGCAGAATGAATTCCCCCAGTCAAGTTTGCGATGTGTCTAGCCTAAATATACGTAGGTTCAAGGCTCCCTGCAAATTGCCTCCAACCACCTAATGCCAGCAGTTCACAATGCACTGCAATGACGGCAGACATACAATGGAAATCACACAGAAAAATTGACTGACCAAATTCAGTCTCTAGCATAGATCCAAAAACACATATTCGACATAAACCTTTCAACAGACTAGCTACTGACAAGTGTCCAATCAAAAAAGAATGTATTTCGTGATATGACAGGAGCTGGTGCAATATGTATTTATGACTGCTTTGTTAGGCCAAAGTTGGACTAGTCTCGTATTACTTCTACATCATCCTGTTTCTCCTGAATTGTGCTGGTGCCAATAATCAGGTCAGGGATCGCATTATGCACCTTACTCCAGTGACTCATTCACGCGAATCTTTTGTGATGTTTTATTGCATTTCTCCATGGGCTAGCTTCAAATCATGCTCGTCATCAAGTTGCTGCAGTAAGCTTGTTTCTAGCTTTAATATGCAGCTTTCCATTTTCTGAAATTTTGGTGGTGATAGACGAGTTCAGGCAATTGATATGGCCCAACAGGACCTTGAATTTCCCGGCCTCTTGTTGGAAGACCATAGCCCCGTTACTTAGAAACATTTCAGAGGAGTAACTGTTGGACCGTGCGAGTGAACAGATATATGAAATAACCCTAAGCATCTTCCAGTAGGCTCTTTTCACACTCCCGTCCTTTAATGTGACCAAAACACGACACTATGTATGTTGGCTTTCGTTACTTTTAATCGATCTGAGTTCTACCCGCCTTTAACCTGCGACACTGTTTGATTCAGTCATTGATAGGTTTTTCGGATGGATTGTTGAGTCACGAAAATCAATGAATTATGTGCAGAGCAATTTTAACCTCCATGCTTCTAATTTCTCTATGAAGAAATCATCCGTTTGCAGTGAAGAATTCTATATATAACCGCCATTTCGATAACACCTTCCTTTGCACTTCAGTTTACATTCGTCAACCGGATCACCCAGACCTCCGTATTCGTGAAAGGGACTACACGTAATTGCTTGGCATGCTACTAACTCAGCCAGAATCCTCTGCTCTACACAGACAAAGGTTTGGATACTCAGGCTTCTGACTTGTCTCCCGAAAATGCCCTCACTACGGTATAGATCTCCCTACTTTAGTTCTGAAATCTGTCTCCCGGTAGGGCACGCTGAACATTCATCCTCTTAGTTAAAGATATGCAATTAATCAAGAGTAGAAGTGTTTCTCAGAATTGCGTTTCTGTGCATCTTAAAGGTTGCTATGGCTTCGAAAAGCATGCGTACCACTTAAGCGCGAAGTTAGCGAATGTTTTCTTTACCACAGAGGAGGTTCTTAACCACTACCATGTAAGTGAAAACCAATTCCGGATACCGTTGCATCTGAGAATATCTCTGGCTTCAAACTCTGCTTGAGCGATTATATCCCAAACCCTTAGGGAGAAGACTACGAAAGCTGTTTTTAAAATAATAATAATTTATATTTTCATATAAACATAAATTTACATGAAAATGCAGACATGATGATCTATCACCATTGATTGTTGCCAAGTTTGTCCTCACTAGGCTTCGAGGGTTGAAAAATCTAGGCCTTCGAAATAAAGGAATACAGACCATTCAGCCTTCCCGCAAACCCGGAGTAATGACGAAATGTCTCGGGCAAGGTCATGTTCTCATTAGATGTGACTTTGCCATTTACCAATGTACCTCTCATGGAAACTGTTCACTATATATGTGGTTATATTGATGCACATAGTTTTTAAATAGGGTTACCGACAATCCACCTCAAAGAACTTTTATTAAGATGCAAGATGAATGTTCAGTTCACCTCCAACAATGAGATTTTTAGACAAATAGATGGCATTGCGATGGGATCACCACTGGGTCCTTTGCTGGCTGAATGACTTACGGCAAAGATTGAAAACTCTCAACTTAATCAAACCATCGGACATTTGGATATTCATAAAAGATACGCAGACGACAGTTTCGTTATCTGCACTGATAAAGTAATTCTTGATGATGTCCTGTTTGCCTTAAACAACTGCCAAAATATTTACAATTCGCCACAGAAAACGAATCCGAACTAAGTAATACGTTCCATGATGTGTGCCATAAAAAACGTAATGACGGATCTCTCGAAAGATCTATCCACCGGAAACGTACATGAAACGGACAACTAACTAATTTTTATAGTTGGGTGCCTATCTCCAGGAAAAGGAACCTAATTCATTCGCTCTGCTTTAGGATAAGAAACATTTGTAGTTCTGATTGCGTTGACCCAGAACCTGACTTCCTGAAAGCCACGCTTGCAGAAAATGGTTACCCGAACCGATTTATTGACATTAACACGAAAGATAAGCAGTCTAAACTGGTCACCGACTCAGTTCCAAAGAAAACCTTACTCCTGAACTTGGAATTCAAAGGTGATCAAGCCTCAGATATGCTCAAAAACCGTCTCTCTAAAGAAGTCAGTAAGACGTTCTTTCCAGCGGAATTACAAATGACGTTCACCAGCCTCGGGTCGCTCCATTTCTGTGAAAAGTAAGCTCCCCCGTCTGGCCACCTCCATGGGCATCTATCAACTCACCTGCTCTTGTGGGGCAAGGTACATTGGCCGTAGCCAGAGGACGCTTTCCACGTGGATACGTGAACAGTATGTTATTACGAGGGGGAAAGAAAGGGTGTGCGAAGCTCCATTCTAGAACGCCTGATCCACTCCAGTCACTCTGCCAACTCTGACCATGATTTTAAGATCTTAGAGGCTGAGGGTGTTGACGTTCACAGATAGTACGAGGTATACTATCGCAAGATCTTATATCCAACACTTCTACAGTATTCGTTCCATGCAAACCAAAGGCAAAGCAAAACACCAGACTTGACCGTCCAAATTACGAAGTATATTTCGGGACCAAGTCGGAGTGCGAGATGATTGCTCAACCAGCTAGAGATGGTGCACGAACGTACGAACGCTACACAACAGCATGCCAAATGGCGTGGATGCTTGACCGGAAGCCTTGAGCTAAACAAATCAACTGAAACAGTGAAGGTCGGCATCCAATGTTCAGTGATGAATGCTGTGCACAATAAGTTTGGGGAATTACCTACCACTACAAGATCATCTACCGAATCTATGTTAACTTGCCGCGTTTTCTTCGTTACAGACTTCTAAAGACAGAGGGGGCCTTGGCCATTCATGAGTTCAAGCCAGACCTATATGTACAAAAGAAGTATGTACAATCCCTACTTCTGGCTTGGCCCTAGAGGGATAGACATTTATTATTTGGTTGGTTTGTTAGTCTATGCACCTTTCCCTGATTATTATTACTATTCTCACTCTGAATTGCTTCCGCTTGTCCCACTTGTCATTCTAAAACTTAATTTTTTCACGATATTGAATTCTATATTATCAAACTTCACGTCTGCTATGTAACATTTTATATTAGCCCACTGATCCTGTAGTTGTGCACCCCTTTCCAAAATCTATACACCTCATGAATTATTCCATATATGACACTAATTGTCTTGCTACTTGACATTTAACTATAATTATAATCACAGATATTTTAATTGCATTTCATATTATTCTTATTTTACTTATTCACACCCTTGATCCAATTCCCTCACCGAATATTATTTCTTAAAAACCATACACATGTGATAATAAATTCGTCGAAAAGAGTCTCTTCGTTGAATATTGTATTCTTAATGTTACAATGGGAATTACTAAATTATTGAAAAAATGTCCAAACATATAAAAATTGTAAGATCTAATAGTGTGAAATATCTTCATATCATGAATTAAAAGACAATAATTTCTCTTCAGGTTCTTATAATTATAAAGTATAATGTTTGTTGTCGTTACAACTAGGTTGTGGACCCCCCTAGTATAGCAGACGAATTTTTAATTGATATCGAAAAGGCTGCCGCACTCTTCAATCCAACCAACACTCTTAGTTCAGATGGTATGTCTTCCGTCCTGCTAACAATGATCTTTCCTCATGTCTCCAATCTTGACTCGTCTTCCTAACAAAATTATTTGAAATGCGCTTAGTTATATCAGTTCTATCATCCTACTTGATTAATTTGCTTTATTTTGTGATTGATAAGCCTTTCCTTTTCTTGGTGACACATCCTTGGAAACATTTATTTTTTTGCTACGATACTGAGAATGTCACAGAAAAGAATGCCTCTTCTTTCTTCTTTTATAGCGCTGGACGCAGATTGTGGCGACGAAGGGTGTCAACCTTTATTCCTTACACAAGTGGTTTCAGCTTCCAATTCAGCATTCACGAAGTAAATGGATGCAATTTTTGATATTTAGGGAGACGAGGGGATGCCGATATTTACACAAAGTGCGCTGTGAACAAACGTAAGCTCCTGTCCTTCACTGCCTATAGTGCCTGTTCCGCTAAGGCCAGAGACAAATCAAAACACCATAATTGATCATCCAAAATATGAGGTACACTTCGGGATCACAAGTGTTGCGCAATGATTAGGCAGCGGGCGAGAGGTCATCCAAACGCAACACGATGGTTTAACGGATGGCGTGGATACTTGGTGGCAAGTCTTTAGATTGATGATTCAATTTAAACAGTGAAGGATGGCATCCAGTAGTGGATGGAGAACGCTGTAGACTATTCATTTTGGAAAATTATTTACTACTATAGCTATATTGTTTTTCGCCAGTTTAATAGCAGAGTAAATAGCGATCGACTGACTTTCTGTATAGAATTCAATTGCAAATAGCCTATTATTTTTCCTAACTAGTTGTTTAATTCTAATCAGCCGGTTTACCGTGTTGCAGACCAGTATGAACACACGCTGAGGTTTGAATGTGATAGATTGTTTTTCCTGGATGAGTACCTTGAACCTTTATCACCATGAAAAAGTAGAAAGGTGAAATGTTATTGGTGAACATATTTTCGAGACCACTATTTGGATTATAGAATTATGTTGCACTGACCACAGGAATAATGAATTTCAGCATGAACCGCGAATTTCGAAACTGAACTCAATATCTGTTTGAAGATATTGGTTATCGTAGATGCTTTTGCACCCAAGTTAGTTTAGAGCTCAAAAATAATCTTTCAGTTGTTAGGAAATTTTCCTAGATTAGCTTGTTGAGTTACGTAAGCATTGCTCATTGACTGCTATTCAAGAAGACCGTTGAAAAGCAGGAAAGAGTGCATGCAACACTACTCCTTGAAAAGTATATATATATATATATATATATATGGAAGAACGATAGTTCTTCTGACGACCCATATTTTTGATAAGGTCAACTAGGTGATTGATTGTGCTGTGTACCGTTACATATTTTATGTGTCCTGTTCCAGAATTTCGAGCATTTTTCCGATATACAGCAGCACCGCCAAAACATACTTTGTCTGTTTACCTTATAATAGAGGATTTCAATGGGATTCCCTTTCTTATGTCCTGCCATTTGAGATGTAAATAGGTGGATTACTTACAATACATTCGATGTCTCTATTTCGAGCCATTGTTTAGCAGAACGAGTGTTGTCGGCTTGGCTGCTTTTCTTTTCATATCTTAAATGACCAGGCCCACCCAAATAAAAGCATCCTGCCATTAAGTGATTATAGGCTTCCACGAGGTAACCTGCTAAGGATAGCACACCAGAGACCAAAGACTCGAGTTCGTTCACATTTCTTTTCGCTTCGAGTTTGCCGTCTCTGGAACGCTTTACCGGCGGCCGTGACTTCAGCGCCATCTGTGGAGACTTTTAAGCGGAAGCTGGAAAATCATGCAGAAATGCAAGGTTTGTGTCTCAATGGCTTATCCTCTTAAAATTTAAAACCCCACGGTTAATGGATAAGCATACAAGCTAAATTCCCACGACCCATTCTGTCTTCTCTCACTGTACCGACTACTCTATCTTTTCCTTAGGTCACCTTTATTATCTCACTTATCTCAACCTATATTATCTACACTACAACCTATTATTATTACTATTCTGCTTTTATGACTACACCGAATGACCACGGGAGTTAGGTCAAACTCCATTCACGGCAGCAACACAGTCCTAACATACTGCATACTACAAACCGGGGCATACTACAAACCACATTTTAACCAATCCCAGCAACACTCCTCTTGGAGTCTACCAGAGCTAAAGCAGTCGATTGGCGGGGTTTACCACGCATAAGTTCACCGAAGATCTGGAACCTCTACCTTACCATCAAGAAGCGAGCTCAAAGAAATCACTGGTTTATACTAGCTCGTAATAAGGATATTGGATGTTGGATCCGTAGCTGACACAACTTCTCAGTATGTGGACCTCAGTTGATAAATTTCTCATCTATGCGGAATGGTCTCTTAGTGTAAAATCCTTACTTGTGATTAAGTAGCAAATTGTGAATGTCAGTTAAACCTTGGATTCATCTTGTGATCTTGAGACGAAATAGAACATATACATATGTCACTAGTCATGCAAAGCTGAAGTTAAAAAAGTGGTTAGTTCTAACAATTTAAGCGCCTAACTGGGTTGACAATATCCGGTCTCTTTACAGGAACAGCTATTAAGAAGTGCACTTAAGCAATGTAGCTAGGTAAGTTGGCGCACTGAAGTTGAAATCCCTTTTTCTGGAACTCAAAATGAAGGCACCAATGGTACATTAATGTTTTCGGATTTTTTATTATAAAGTGTAGAATTGGCATATACTGGTTGGATCTTATATGACTAGCAGGCTTAATATCCTTTGATGTTGATAACACTGAATTAAAGTGCCGTTATCTAACACTAGCAATAAATTGCAAACCCAGTGAACGCTGTATGAAAATAACGTTCAGCACTAACTCGATATTGCAATCCCTTTTAACTGCAGTATACTGATAAAGTCGCCTTGTGTGCTGAAGGTAAATGTAATTTATTGTTTACAAAAAAAACTAGTGCCAGGACAAATTCGTGCAAGATTACAAGAAGTATTTGCAGCTTCGGCATCTTTATTACTCATCATATAAAATTGTTCATGAGTTTTACTGATTAAGAACATTAAGCAAAATGCATTGAAGGCAACGAATGTTTTAAAGGTGTTTAAGCTAGCCGTCATTGACTACAGAAATTCGCATTTCATCTCCCGTATCCGGAGGGGTAATGTGGTGAGTAATATTGAGATTAAGTGTAGAGTATTAATTAAGGAGGTCAGTCAGTCAGGTTACTCGTGCCAAACCACCTCCTTTCCCAACAGGTGATACTAGCTGATAAGATTAGGGCGAAACAGAGTTAATTGTGGTCAAAGCAAAAGCTGGCATCAAGTTCTGGAGTCTTTTGCTGTTGTCCTGAACTACGTAGGAAGGTGTGGGCTGACAAAGGAGTCCTCTGGAAACCAAGAATCAGTAGCTTTAAATTATTGGTAGCAAGAGCGGATACACTCTGTAGTCTCTCTGACTTGTTCAATCCTTAGGTTTTACCATGTTTCTATTCTGTCTCCAGTACATTTCCCCTCATTATAGTTCTTTTGAGTTTTTTTATTCTTTATCTTTGTGTGCTACATAGAGTGAGCTATTTGAAATGCTGAGCTTCTGTGCAAATTCCTACGTCTAATTCAGTCAAAGGAATTTACGAGTATTTTGACGTTTACTCGTGACAATTTCGAGTTTAATGCAGTTAGGTAGCAAAGTGCCTATCTGTATCCTAAACTAAACTTCATCATAGGTTCATCCAAAATTGTGAATTTATGATATGAGTACTTAGAATAAATCTCCACACTATCCACTGCAGGAAATGTTGGTCACATCCACGCAAGTTAAGACTGACATAAGCTCTTTATATATGCGAATTTTTTAATGAATTGTAGTTTTATCTCATCAGGCAGAGTGAATGCTGTCAGTGGCTGTATCATTTTTTGAGTTGGTTAGTAATATAAGCCATTCTACACTTCTTTAAGCGTGTTATTTATACTCTTCCAATCTGTTGTAATCATCGTTTTGTAGATTTAGAAAATGGCATCCACATGGAATAATTTATTACCCAGACGTATTTGTGTTCCGCGCAAGAGGTAACGTTATTTTTGTACTAATTGCTAGTGTTTCTTCTGATCATTCTTCTTGGGTAAAATCTTTTGGTCCAACAGGCGACTTACCACCCAAGCGACATTCTTCCAGCCGTCTGACAACTACTTCAGGGGTACAGAAAATCTCTAAGCTTTATGAAGATCAAAACTGCATAGATATTTCACCTCCATCATCTCCGGAGCAAGACGTTTTGGAATTTCGTCATGAACTGTTAAACATAGAGGACCCTTTTGTGAGTTGCTCTTGTGGTATTGCTTATCCTCACAAACTTATATCGTTTATAGGTTACTACTTTGTTTTAATTGGTAAATTTGTAAGACCTATAAAAATCTTAGTTTTAAACTTGAACTAGGAATGGAAATTCATTGGTTAGTCACTCCATGGTGAACGATGATGGGATGTGGTTGGGATTAGTATTCCTATGCTAATTGCATTAATAAAGCTTGTGACCACTTGCACGTAATAAAATGAATTTAGGGGGAGAGTGGCTATACTTATCAATGAATCAATGCAAGTTTTCCATATCAAAGCCACGTCGGTAGATATATTCTGACTTAAAAAGTACTAGTAATACTGACTACCAGCTGTAGTGTTATATACCATTTCTGGGACATTCAATAGGATGACTTATGTGAAAAATATTTGTTTCTTTCTGTTGTTATGATTTTAACTGACATTAAAAATTGTCAATATTCCGAGATTACTGAATATCTCATAACTACTTACTTTTACTTTTTACTTTACTTCGGCTATCTCCTACGGGGGGATGAGCCGGCTTCATGAACATCTCGAATCATCGCTGCCCAGGCGCGGCGATCTGATGCAAGAGAGTTCATGAAGTTTCATGGGAATTTGGTACGAGTGATGTCCCCAGAATCGCTCGGCCTTTTGTTTGAGAGTGCAGCTCTAGCCTTTACACAACCAAGTGTGACCTACAAGGCAGTAGGAGTGGAGTAGGGAGTCCACTGTCCATTGGCAGCCGGTGGCCGGAGTTCGGTTCATACGCCTTTTTGAATGGGGCCAGACATCCAGGACATCCAACAAGCCCTTTGTCTATACGTCTGCCGGTGAGCTCCAGTGAGCTTCATACGCCAGTCGTTGGAGGTTTGGAATCAGGGTTTAGCCATCTCCCCTAGACTGTCATCCAATGGACAGTCAACCCGGTGAAGAGCGCCGGGCATCCGCTTTCGCCCTCTCACTTTGGTGAGAAACACCTCTGCCACGTGAAGGCAGTGAGTAGGACTTCCTCAGGAGAGGCTATGTAAGACGCCCGGTCATATGGGAGCATTTCAAGAGGTGTGCGGAGGGGTGGCCAACCCGCAGCGCAAGGCACCCACCCCGACCTCCCCTAGTTTACTATCTCGCTAGTTTTCTGGACAGTCCCAAGCCCGGGCGTTGGGCTAGCGACCCTACTCCGGAAAACCAATCAAACTGCTACAGATACTTCAAAGCACAAGAAAAATATCGGAAATACAAAATATATAAAGAACAAACTTATTTTCTGCTGAAATCGGAGAAACGAAATAACGCGGGTTGGTGAAAGCCTTCGGGAAGCAGATGTCTTCTCTCGATGAAAGCAAAAGTAAGAATGGGGACGCGGAATGTAAGTACAATGTACGAGGCTGAGCAGGCTGTCCAGGTAGCCAAGGTAATGGTAATATCTCGTACCGTAATATATTCATTATGACGTTCCTAAAAACCTATGTTATTCTCTATATGGATTCATTTCCTATGCACTAATGGCGTGTTGAGAGTAATAAATAAATTAGTAGATTGTGTGCTTACCTGCGTTTGGTTTTACTAAGGATTCTTACGTCAGTAGAAATACTGCACTAGTGCATGATGATGTCAATGGATTTACAATTAGTACGTACTGCAAATGTGAAACTGGAAAAATACATAAGGTGGTGTAGAATAAACTGGTTTTTACGAAGAGCTAGTTGTTTATTTAGTTTACTTTCTCTTTTATGTAACATGATGTTTGTGTTTTTATTGATAATTTATTGATAACTTAAACTATTAAGGATTTGTGGTCGTGGTCTATGAAATTCTCTACGCATTGTGAACCTGTGTTGTTCCCACTGTTTTGCATTGTAGCCATTAGACTCTGAGTTACAGCAGCTGCAGAATTTGAGATCTGACCACTGTTCATCATCAGTTGTTTCACAAAATGAAGGTAGCACTATTTGTGAAAGTTCTCAGCCAGATTATGTGACAGAACTACAGAATACAGACGAACAAACAAATCTCGATTCAAGTTTTGAGTCTTTATGCTATCTTACTGAATTACAACGAGACAATACAGAGATCCCATATACAAGTCTGTGCGTCAAATCTCTTCCGCGTCGAGTTCCACCGTATGTTCGTTTTATTATTGCAGTCCTATTCACAGATTTTTTCATTAAGATAATGCAATAGTTAGGGATGTTAACTTGGTTAAAAAATTAACATTGGAAAAATAAGTTATGGGTTTGCTTCAAAGCTTTTCAGATAGCCTTTCATTTGAAGTACTTTATAGCATCCCTTATTGTGCATATTTCTGATACTGAACTTTGTTTAATTTCTTGAACTTATGTGACTAGGAAACTGCAGTAAATAATGTCAACGAAATTGTCTTAGAAAGCTACTAGTTAAGCTTGATTCTTAGGCATTACAGACAATAGGTTGTTTTCTAAACTTTATTTAGTAATTTCTATTGCTCTACTGCTATGCATCAAGCAGTTGTTAGATACAATTTTAAATTTCATGTGATTCTATTGTTGTGTAATGTTTATGCTTGTGGGATGATTTATAGTATAAAGAGTGAACAAGTTAAACTACAGAATATAAGTATTGTGTGTGCACTTCCGTATCTGTTGGTTCACTTCACTTACTTGGCAACTTGGCATATATTGTCCACTTTTTTTCCTACTCACCTCCTAACCTGAGGGACGGAAAAAAACAGTAAGTGGTATGTAATAGTATAATGGGATAGAAAGACTGAGTACTCTCACATCTTAAGTGATAGTGTAGATTATAGACAAGTGGTATTTATATTTCTATCTTAAATCCTTCAGCTACATTTTACGATTGTCAGTTGTATTATTTTTTGATAAATTAAACAAAGTATATCAACGCTTGCTAAGTGAGTATCCTGATAGTAATGTGGCGCTCAGCATAATTATATTATTGAGTCTGAAAACAAACTGGGAAAGAATTATAATGAAACTGTAACAGGTTATGTTATAGCGTATAAAACGCGCAAGTTCATAAGGTTTGAGTTAAGTGACTTTTCTATGGCATTCTTTATGACGAGAAATTTTACAGTATTGAGTTTTTCGCTAAACAACATTCGGACAACTCAAATGCTACTGCACACAATATTACGTTTTTTATCTGTTTAACAGTTGTACATGTTCTGGACAAGATTAGCCGGTTAGTCAAAATGTGCACTATTGAATAGTTTCTTTCAATTTAGAATGAATGCAACTAGGTCCCCGATAGTAATAACTATAATAATAATAATAATAATAATAATAATAATAATAATAATAATTCATCCTTTGCTTTTCGATTGGAGCATAAGGCTTCAGCGACACATCTCTATTTCACTCAACTTTCAGCCATCTCTTCTAGCTGGCTCCGTGTTTGCCCACATGTTTTCATTTCTTCTTCACATGACCTACATATCACCTTTGGACTCCCAACTCGTCTTCCCCATTCATGTCCCTCTCAAGGGCGTAGTGTGTGGTGTCACTTGAATATATCCCTAGTGTATTTTTAGTCTACCTCCATTTCCTTAATCATATTCTATGAGTAATAGAATAGGTTCTTGGCTGCTTCGCTGACAGAGTCCCATGGTGTTTATCCTTTCTAGGCATCTGATTAGTATCGAGGCAACTAGAGCAGGTGTTGATGAACGTCTGTGGTCTGTTGGAAATGCTTACTGTGATACGAACGGCTAGTCTCTGGACCATATAGAGGTACTGGTTTCACATTAATATTAAAAATTCGGAGGCTGCTTATGCTAAGTGATGTGGATCTCTACACCGACATTAGAGTAAAGACGCCTGTTTTAGCTGGCTTTGACATCCTTATTAGTGCAACCCGTAGTTGAAACGATGCTGCCGAAGTGGTTAGTGAACGAGATGACTTCCTTTAGATTTTTCCCATTCATGGTGATTGTTGTTGGTTGGGTATTTTCATCATCTTCGTTTTCATTCGTTTCGCCGAGCGTCTCTTGACCCATGATGAGTTCTCCTCCTGAGTTGTCTTCTCTCAGTTGGCTTGCATTCATATCACCCATTAGGATTTTATTGTTGCCATTTGGGGCCTTATCCATTACTGCTTGCAGTTGTAGAAGTGTTCCTTCTCTTGACCTGCGTTGTTCGTGGGGTAATACCGTCGTAGATTTGTAACTTTCCTACCTTTCGAGCCAAATTTTGCTGTCATTTTGCTGGAGGAGATTAGTCCTCACTTTATAAGAGCTTACGACACTGTTGGTGTTAACATGATAACCACACCCTCAAATGTGCTTGTGAATGTCGTCTGGGTGACTTGAGTAAATTACTGGCTCTTAAGTTTTCAATCCGGAGAGTCATCTTTCATTCTAACTGCTTCCACAGACTGCAGCACTTTTGTCTTATATCTTTTTTCGTCTGCAATCTTAGCAGCACTGTCAACCTCAAACGTGGTATGGAATTCCCATCTCCTTATTCTTACTTTTGCTTCCATCGAAAGGACATGCATCAGCCGACTGGCTTTATGAAAGTTTTCACCCACCGAGGACGTTATATGTCCTCAAACTGAGGAGTCTTCTTGATTCCACTTTATTTTTTCCGCATTTTGAAGTTTCATTGGCGGTAGGGTTGCTCAACCTTTCCCAGTACCGCCTAGTGCACTAGGCACTGTTTTATGGCTTATTAGTCACTAATGTCTTAAAATTAAGTGAAAATATTTTATACTTCAATTTTTAAATTATTGTAGGAACAGCATGCTGCGCAAGCTACATCACTTACTCAAAAGGAAGTCTTCAGAACGCTGTGTTTGGTTGCATCAACGGTCTACACAGAGGACTCAAGGTAATTTTCCCATAAAAGATTTTGTAGTTGAGGTATTAGTAGTATCGGTAGTGGTAGTATTATTGGAATTGAAATCGATTAAGGAAGTTGTAAAGATAAGTTATAAAACTTACTGGTTAATTGATATGAGGACTTCAAAGTCTGGAACGATTGACAAACAACTCCGAAATTTAATTTTTCTCCATTCTTGCAACCAAAGAAAAATCAGATGAGCAAGATGTGATCCACCAGATTATATCATGCAGTAATACAGGTGAATATAATGAAATGCAAATCTCCTGTGTTAACCAGTCGCAAAAAGTGTTAACAAGAAAGGTGGTTATCATTCATAAGCAATTCAAGAAGCACACTTCATTTTGAGGTAAAAGCCCTAGAGATGTCATCTGTTAAGATGATAAGAGCATCACAATTAATCTGTTTAGTCCTAATCACACGACAGTATCCAAAACGTCTACATGAGCTATAAATCTTCATTATTTCAAAGCATTTTCCCTGGTGTCAGTGAAGTTTTTCTTTATTCTCGAAAAAAATACTTACTATGTAATCGTGCGGATTCAATTCGTGAGATTATAGTGCAAATCGTGCATTCTACTAAAAAGCCTCAGAACGAGTAAATTCACTGCCTATAATAGTCCTGGTTAGTTTTCGTTTTGCGCAATGTTATTTATATTTTTAAATGAATTGTCGCAAGTAGTAAAAAAGACAGAAGCCATTTAAAAAGAATATTATCTCGATGAATGTGCCTTCTAGAAATTCGCACATTTCAAAAGTGGAGTCGTTTATTCACATCCTTTAGATGCTGAGTTATTCGTCATGTAAGTTTACGGTTAGTTTTTTGTCGTTAAATAATCTCATCTAACTGTCACTCACAATTTATTCATACCTATGTGTAAAAGATACAATATGTATGGTTTAAAATTTTTAATAATTTTATTGTTGGCTGAGCTTAAAATTTAGCTGGCGGGGTAGCCAAGGGGAGTATTTCTGGTGACTAATAAACTAATCTTGAAGGCTTCTCTAGTAAATTTTAAGTGCTGGTGAGCAACAAGCGACGTCAAAATATGACAAATAAATATATAGTAGTGTATGTTTCTTTTTTTTTACAGTCTCTTTTAATCATGTCTCAAAAGCATTCCAGATTCTTAAAGTATTTCGTAGTCCAAATGGTTTATCGGGATTGGTTGCATTCGGAGTGCGTGAAATTATTTCCAACTTAGAAGCTAAGATAGAAAATCAGAATGAGGAGCAAAAGGATGAATCAAACTGCTTTGGTGTTCTGCTCTTACCTACCTCTGGCATCCCTTCAGGTATGGAGGCGGTATTTTCATCCACAACCAGAAACCCGTTTCTGGGTGATAGTTTAAAGTGTGGAGACTGTGTCGCTGTATTTGGTCCATGGTAAGTCATCATTAGTCTGACTTTCCTGAAGACCATTTCAAAATATAAATTAAACTGGAAACTGTTTCCGTTATTTGACAAATTAATCTTTTTCTTCACTGACAACATTGCAAATAGCAGTTTGGCTCTTCATCGTCGAGATGCGGCTTGCTGGTGTGTTGTCTTAAGTTCCAGTCTTTGAGTTTCGCGTTTGAATATCACCCCACTTACTCTGGCTTCGTAGTACCGTAAATCCCCAGATATTAGGTGTGCCTGATAATTTATTACATGAACATGCATTCTCTGTAAATTCTGTTCTTATAGTTGTTATCATTACGATGGTTAAATATGAAATAGATACATTTTTATTTAGAATAAGATTGTGATTTTAAAATTAAGTCAGTTTCATTGCATAGAACTTGATGAACGACTTATGATATTTGTATGTCGAGTATGATGAGTTGAATGCAGGTATGAAAAGTGTAATTAATTTATTTCGATATGGTAGCGCATGTTTGTTAGTTAGTTAGTTTAGAAATAGTTTGTATAAAACGAAAGATAATGTATATCAAGTGTTATATTCATCATTTAATTATCAGTACGTTAAGTGATGGTATAATACCGGAGAGTAAGAATGGGATGATCAGTAAATAAAATGTATCGAAGGAGGGGACTATTTTCAGCCGTTTCACCTACTACATATGTACAGTAGCGGTTATATACAGTTTTTTTCTAATATAAATGCGCTTTATAAGTTTTCATTTAACAAGCAAAAAATAATTACAAAGTTGTTCACCGCAAGTTAGTAGTGTTAATTTGAATATGCAAAGAGTGTAACAAAATACTCGAACATTTGCGGTTTTGACAAATCCAAAGCATTTGATTACTAACATAATCTTATATTAGTTTAATACTGGGTGTTATCCCATTGGTAGTTGTGAGTTACATCACCACACTTAAATGGGTGTTATTTCTATCCTGCACTAGTAGACTGAACATACTACATTTCAATTGGGATACCGTTAGCTTCTTTCTTAGTTGTTTATTTGTCACATGAATTATCGTTCTCCATTATTTCTTTAGGTCGACATATCATTCTCGTGAATTTGATAATTTACCTGTGATGCATTCTTTTTTCTGGGTCGAACGGATAAAGTCGGAAGCTCTGGTCGGTAATAATTTTCCTGATTTTCACACAAACTTCGTGGAGCCTCAGCTAATAACATGTCCGTGTTTATCATCATGTGAGTTGTTTAAAATGTTCTGTTGCCTATTTCTCTGAATGTTTTACACTGGTGCTTTTACATATCTAAGGATTACTGGATAAGCATAAATGCATAGTATAAGAACAATAAACTTAAGGTGTTGAATGCCTGTCTCCTTTTCTGTTGAAGTTTACCTTTAAATATTTTTGAGAAGTATCATTTACACATCTAGTATTAGGTTTATCATACCTATAGTTTCGATTACTGTGTACTCTGTACTCTTTCTTACTGCTCATTTGTGAGGAGGAGTGTTGGCACAAACTCTTGGCAATAATGAAACAGTATTCCGTCCTTGTACGGTACAAATCAAACAACACCTATGGATACCGATTTAAATGGTCTGTATGTTATCGGATGGTAAGACGATTTTGTATGCGTGCTGAAGGTCCAATAGTCGTCCATCATTAGCAGATCTACACTACCAAACACATCCTTTAGATATCTCCAGAATTTCGTTGATATGTCAAAGAGGGAAGGTAATATTAAGTGACCCTGCCTAACCTCACTGCTGGTTGAGAGTAGTTGGTTGTATGCCCTTAGTCTGCTTGAGTTGCTTTTGTTAAGAGGTTTCGCGATGTTGACAAACATTTCATGGATATCTTTGTAACAGAGAATCCCAAATAATATTCCAGTTTGACGAATAAAAGACAAAAACAATACCAAGAAACTTTAGGGTTCTTGGCGTGCAATACTTGTGACGGGTGGACACGTGGTCAGCGCATTCACGATCGGAACGAAATTCAATATACTCTTTATAAATTAATTTTCCATGCGTTCTAGAGTTTTTGGTGCCTAAAAGCAGCCAGTAATTTTGATATGCCGGGTAACAGACTAATACCCCGGTAATTATCACAAGTGTCATATAGCCTCTTTTTAAAGCGTAGCATCATTTTACATTAACGGGACATCCATTCTCCCATATCTTCCCAAATAGTCTAGTCAGGGAACTTACTAGAGTCTTGTTACCATCTTTAAAAAAACTGGAATCAATTGTCTAGACTGGGTGATACTAGAGTACTCGTAATTTCTTCCGGACCTCCGTCTCCATGTTAACCAACTGTACAGCTTTGTGATTACAACTGTAGAATGTTGTTGTTGAGTCAGCTAGTCTGTTTTTCAAAACACTCTGCCTTTACGACTTGTTAATCAGTGTATCAATTTCTTCACAGACTGGTTCATTGGCAGATACAGATATGAAGTTATTTTACAGTCTGCCATTTATACCTACCTCGCAATGACATTAACTAAAATGCCGTTATTTACTTTGTGTGAACTTATGTGCGCATGTTTTAATCAGTATATCTTCTCAGTTTTATGTGCTTTGAACTACTATCTCCGTATTTTGTCTTATACTTTTTACAGGTGATCCACATACTGTACTCAACTGTCCCAGTCGTTTTAGAGTGAGTAATTTAGGATTTCATCAATATCATGTGTTAAATTTTTATGTACCGCTGATTATATGCCTATTTCATAGTTTATACTGGAGTTTGTGAAACTCTTTCATAACCAACTTTGCTCATTCACCTATGTGCAATATCTTGCGGTTGTTTGTGGCTTATTACTTCTTTAGTATGCAGCATGTAACTGTTTTTGCTTATTCTCAGGAAGACATTATATGGAATTTTAAAGGTAGCATCCCTTGCATATAGATAAGATAGTTTAGGATAGTCATAAAAATGCCTTTCAATGAAGTATACTATTTATCATATTGATAGTAGTCACTGTATTTGCAATAAAATTTCGGCCTACAGCACTTGATTTTCGGCATGTGGTATTGTAAGGGATTCAGCCCAGGTACAAGTCTTTCAACTAAAATAAAAAGGCAGTTCTAGTTGATTATAACAGTAGCAGGAAGAATCCCAATGTAAAAGAAATGTCAAGCATGAAAGTGGAGATTCTTTTACATTTACAAATCTGAATAATTAATCATTTTCTTGAGCTTTCTTTTCCTTATAGTGTGCAAATTGAATTTCCATATTTACTTTTACATACACTGTTTTATGTATTTGCTCTTTCTGTCGTCTATGAGGACAGGGGAACAGTTAGGTTTACTCTAACTCAGTATTCCAGACTTATATTATCCATCATTATTGTCTGTAATTCTCGGAGAAAATGAGAAGTGAAAAATTTAATTTAAGAATTCACACTTCATTAAATTTGGTTATAAATAATTTATTACAAGTTGTTAACAATCTACCTTTTTTGAAATTAAAATTGAAAATGTTATATTTTCATTCTGTTCTAAAATAAGTTCTTCTCAAGGACATCTTAGACATCTAGCAAAAATGACACGCAACCGCTAAACTTTTGGTTGGTGCGAAAAATCTATATTCATATGATGCACGAGTTTTATAATTTCAAGCCTAAACTACTCAAAGCTATATTGTAAAGTAATTTGATTCTTTTGCATATTTCCCTTCTCATAAGCACACTACTTACTAATTTTTAAGGCAGCATGATTGCATTTTCAAAATTTTTTTCCTTTTCAGGTATTATCAAAACGAAATCTGTTAGTTATTTCAGGATTTGAAGACTCTTCTCAGGATGTATCCGCAACACTTTTTGACAGAAAATGCGTTTTAGTCCTTGGCTGTCATCGGTTTTGGCTTCTAAACAAGTTAAGGTGTGTTTTCTGAAATGAATTTATGATATGACTTTGGGTGACGCGGGTTCGAATCTCAGAAGGGACATCAGTTCCTTCAAGGTTGCAGATACGCCTTGCTGATGAGTGCCAACTAGCACGAAAGCTAGGTCCAAGGCTTCCTGCCGATTGCCTCCAACCATCTAATACCAACAATTCACAGTGCACCGTAATGGCGAGCCACCTAGCATCGTGGCCACATTGCAAACATGACTGATAGAATTCAGTCTGCACCGAAGATAGGACTAGACGCATTACACTAGTTACTGACTAGTGTGCAACCAAAAAAAAATACAGAAATAGTTCGTACTTGAAAACTTTCATAATCTTGGGCAAAGAAAATCTGGTTAGGGATGGTTGGAAATAAACTGAGGTTAAACTAAAACGCATTGAATAAGTGCTTTCATAGGAAATGTAAAAATAGTCTTCAATAGTGTTGGATAAACAAAATATAAGACATGGCTCGAAGAAGGTTAGAAAAATAATTCAGGTATCATAAAATAAAAGAAAAGGTACTGGTATATTCAGTTTAATGATTTCCATCAGTATATGTATTGGATTTTGGTTATAGGTATTAACATACTACTCAAAGTAATTGACTAATTTTTAGTGTAGAACTTTGCACAAAACTGCAGTTCAAGTTGCCACACTTCATAAATACACAAATGTAGAGGGAAATACATACAGGGGATCTACAATGAAAGCTAATGTACTGGAGCTAGAATAAACAAATGGAAGGTAATGCGAATTTGTGAGATCCGGAAATGGAAAAAGGGTGAAGGGATCTGCGCCATTGAGAAAGATTCTGAGCCATGTCACCAGAAGTTTCCAGCCATTTGTTCTTATCGTCTCCAGGATTCTAGTCAGACAGTCTACACCTTACGTGGCTCTAAGTAAACAGTCTAAGGCTTCATGAAATAATATCAGGTTTTGATTTGACCACCCGAACTCTTCCAATCTAATCCGTTGTCAGCTAGCACCACTTGATGAGAAGGAGAATCTCTGAGCATGTGTAGCATTTTTCTCAGCCATCTCACTCTATTTAGCTTAGTAACCTCACCAGTCAACTTTAATTCCTTCCCTAACACTCTACGCATTAGCTGAATATTACTAACTATTTTACTGTGCAACACGAGGAACAGAACACGAATATCTGTGGTCAAAGACAGCTAGTCTCTTCATATCTTCCAATTTCAGCGGTCATGCGTTACAGACATAAAGGAGGGCACAGTGAAGTGCTGTGCACTGCACACGTCCTTTGATCGATAACTGGATATCACATCTACACCAAAGATGACATGGGTTGGTAAACGCCAAACGAGCCTTTTGTATCTGTGCTGCGATTTCGTCTGAAATCAGTCTGTTAGCAGTTATTCAACTTCCCAAATAAATAAAGTAGTCAACATTCCCAACTACTTCACTTTTTTATTTAAACTAGGAGTCTGGTGCAGACCAGGTCTGCAGCACCTTTTTACATCTGCCAGGGGGGGGGGGACCAGATACCGAACACTCAAAGATTTCTTCTGTGTTTAGAAGAGTCTGCATTTTTTCAGCGTCTTCACCTAGAAAAACTATATCATCCCCAAACTGTAAGTCGACCAAACTGTACCCTGGCAAAAAAGCAATTCCTAAGTCGCCAAAGTTGTTTAGAGTGACATCTAAGGTCATATGAAATAAAAATGCAGATAAGTACGCTTGTGTTGGAGAATCTGTCGAAAGGTAAAGGTATTATCAAAACCCCATCTTCCGGGTCTAGAGCCTATTCGGTTTTCACCTGTTTGTTTCTCCCAAGCGGCGCTTAGTCTCTGCAAGATTATAGAACCTGGAATTTTAGATGCTATATTCATCAGTCTGGCGCCCCTAGAATTCCTTTTTACAAAATTGGATAACGAATGACTTGTACCAGTTCAGTGTGACTATCTCAGATTCCCAGGCACTAGTTAACAAACAACAGACCATCACCACCGTCCTTAAACACATCTGGAGTAACACCATCAGGTCCCTCTGCCTTGCCTTGTTTTTAGTTAGAGACAATTTTTGGAACTCGATTTAAAGTTGGAAGACTCATGTCTACATCCAACTCAGGTAGGTGTTGGATGCTGAACAACTTCAGCTTGGCTGTAGGCCAGTCGAAGTGCTACACACAGTGTTCCCTCCAGCATTCTTGTTACCCATCTTGGAAAGTAATGAAAATACTGTTCTCCAAGATTGTTTTGCTTTCGGTTGGCTTTTTGAATCCCGTTTCCCTAATAAGTAAATAGTTGTCTGGTATTACCTGGCACCGATGTCTTTTCCATATCTTTGAATTTGTCGTTGCGAAGGCTTTTACTCAGCTTAAATCCGAACAGTTTCAGCTCCTTATCGCGTTTGGAGCCTGCCGAAGTCAGTTTTCCTGAGTCTAACGGTTCAGACAAGTCGGCGGAAATCCACTGGCATTTGCTAGCCCCTGGCTTCAGGTTCTCAACAGGTTTCTACAGCTGACTGGATACTATTCTAGGCTTCCTCGGGATGGGTGTTACTTCCAATCTCAGATGCTCGTTTAACTACTTCTTCCGCGAATAAAAAAGGTTGTTCTTATCAAGTTGGGGTCCTGTTGACTTCTTAATTGTTTGGTTTGTATATCCGTTCAGTCATAAGCATACATCTTTCTTCAGGTCTGTCTTGAGTGACTTAGATTGAGAGTTTGAGTTCTTATGAATGACTGTTAAATTTTGCTCTGATTTACATTATTAATTTTAAAAAGGGATGGCAGTTTGTCCTGTGCAATAGAAAATAAATATTTAAGCGAACGCCTTGGAAACGGTCATTTTTGGGACTTCATTTCTCTTAAAATATAACGACAAAATACCTTAGTAATTTTAAAAGGCTTTATTACATTATGTTTCATACATATATTAACAGCTAGAAATGAATAAATATTTAAACGTAACTGGAAAAGCAAATTTACATACCCTTTTAGACCTATTTTGTTAGTTTGGCATTTTGGTGGATATCCTGGACTAATTCTATTGCCAAATCGCGAAGATTTTACCGGGAATCTTTCAAAATGTGATATTACTTATCAGGATTTCAGGCTTGGATACGTATACACAACCGAAGCGCTGTTACAACTCCCTAGCGAACAGTTACCAGAAGTGTAAGTGTCATTGATTGTTCACAGGTAATTTAGTGAATATTGTCTCACTTTGAATTAGATACTATTTCAATTATTTTAGTCTTAATTTCCTGAATATCAATTATTATTATTTATTTTTTCCTTTACGTTCCCAGTGTAAGGTAGGGCTTCAAGCTAGAGCTTTGAAGCTTCGGTAGCAGTGGTGTGTATTTTTACGGGGTAAGGTTGCTAACATCATGCTCAACTTTCCCTCTTTACCGGTCTTACTACTGACTTAGCGAGGTAAAGGAGTGCGTCGGCCGGCGATCGAACCCCGGACCACATGCATGGTTGGCTCAATAGACAAAGCGTTTTGTGAACAAACCCGTGACCTGACTTTCACCTAATGGGTCACGGGTTTCAATCCTTCCCCACCTAATTCAGCCTGGGTATGTAGACGGCATCATCAGCCGTCACACGAAAAGTGTGGCTGTAAGCCTGGCACATTAAAAATCCCTTCTGGATAACTTAGTTTAAACAAACATCCTGTCATTGAATTTATGAGAACATTGGAATTAGAAGTATCTAGACTACTGCATAAACTTGTTTCGATACCCTTAAAGTTGGAGGATTACTTGGTCTTGTTGAAAAGGTGGTTTCTAGTGGTTAACAGCATTTTTTTAAAAAGTAAGTACGATCTATCTAAGGGTGCATCAAAACTAATTAGATTGGATATTTTTTATTTAAATGACTTTCTTGTATCGTCTTTAATTATTAAATCATTAATTTCTCATCCCTAACTTAATTTAGAATGTGATTAATTGTCTAAATGTTTCAGAAATTATCTTTAACTTAATAGCAGCAGTTTTGTGAAAAGTTAAAGGTTTTATTTTCCTTAACTTCAGTGTACACAAGGAAATAATTAATCGTCTTAATGAAATCGAAAGTTACTTGGATAAGAAATATGCCAGCAATGTAAGTCCTTTGAATCACTTTTACAGTTTTTGATAGTTAGGTATGGTTTGAATAATTTTTGGTTGGGACCATCCACAAATAACTTGCTCCTACGGTATGTTTTAAGTAGATAATATTTAGTATCGTTAGATGTGATAGCAAATCATGAATTTTCCAGCGAGCCATCTGTTAACTATGGAAAAGTGTAGTTTGATATGTGTGTAAAACTTTGGCACTGCGGTAGTATTTAATTCAATATTAGTTTGTTTATTACATATATTACACAGTGAAACAGTATTATTTACTGGATGACGTTTCGAACACACTTTATTGTTCATAATTATACCAATTACAACTGCACAACTTCAAAACCCTTCATTCTATAGTTTTTTTATAGGATAGAATAAGGAAAACTATAAAACGAAAGTTTCGAAGCTGTATGGTTATGAGTGATGATATGATTATGAACAATTTTGATATGGTTGTGTTCTCTGAGCTGGATGGTTAATTTGCGAAGCTTTCATCGCCCTACCAGGCGACATCTTCAGCGCATACTTCAATGAACAATAAATTGTGTCTGAAAAGTCATCCAGTAAATAATTCTTTTTCACTGTTTGATATATCTAATAAGCAAATGAATTTGGAGATGTATAGATGTTTTGGATATAGTTCACGAAATAACTGAAGTTAGAAACTGGAGACTACTAGTTAAACAATCTGATGTCTCCATATTTAGGGGCCAGAGTTACGGTCTGTCGTCCATGAACGAGAAACAACTTCCTGTGCTATCTGCTTAACATCAGATAATAGTGGAGTGCTGTCTTTGGAATGCATTGAATGCATATTCTTCTCCTATTCCCTTAGTATTATTGTTATAATGATTCATGTCTTTCCTTTTTTCACTTTTGTTGGTATATCGGATATTTCGCGTGCCGATACAATTTAAATGACCAGTCTTGTGTGCAACTTAAATCGGTATCGGGCTAAAAATACCGATAAAATGGCTAGTAGATTACACAGTCGTCTTTTTGTTTTGTATATGGATAAAATATCACCATCAAAATCGGAGAATCCGAAATGTTGTAGGTTTTTGGTTGTAAATGCTTATAACCCCTACTACTAAGGTCACGATGTGAAACACCATTTTTTCAATTTGTATTTTTTAAGTTAGGTCTGGAATAGATGCCAATTAACATTATCGGTTCATCTTCTGCGACACACTCATCCATCGTAGTTGAACGTTAAAATCACCTGTTATTATGTCTTCGTTTGAGAGTTTTTCTTTTCGTATCAAACTGGATTGGTTTTTAGTAAAACCAACCTTTACTTCTTTCTACTTTGGTAATTCAGCCATTTATTGCGTTTTTATCAATGTGTCAAAATGGACATTAGAAACAGATATGAAAGACTTATCCTTACTAATAAATTCGGCCAAACAATATACAAACCACTATTTACTGGGATTCATTCCTCTAGGGAGTTTTCAACTTCAAAGCCTAAAAAGTTCATATGAGTTAGTGATAGGACAACTAAACACTTGTCGAATACATTTCATAGATTTGAAACACTGTTCAAGTGAAATCAAGTGGTTCAGTGAAGAGTCTCTTTCAGGCGAATTCATTTTCATAGCTGTACAATCGCAAATATATATGGTTGTTTTGTATGTGTGTGTACATTAAATTTATCAAACGAAAATACAATTAGTAAGTTCAGGTGAGTTGGATGTTGATATAACCCTTGTGCAATTCCGTATATTCTGTTTCCATGTACACCCTGAGCACAACTCTTTCATTAAACTATTCATGTTATTACGCAACTCTTCTTTAACAATCATTTGTGACAACTCATCACTTTTGTTACTACTCTCTTATTATTATTATCATTATTGTTCCCTTGGGTTCCTAGTGGAACATAGGGCTTCAACTGCACGCCTCCACTTGCTTCTTTCTTGTGCTGTACTTTTCACTTGCATCCATGTTAGTCCATACTGTTTCAGTTCCTCATCACACGATCTCCTCCATGTCACCCTTGGACGTCCCACTCGCCGCTTCCCTTTCGGGTTCCACTCGAGCGTTGGCCTGACGCGCAATGTCACCCAACGGCCTCCTCAGCGAGTGTCCAATCCATCTCCACTTTCTCCTGCATATTTGTTGGGCGATTGGTTCTTGTTTTGTTTGTTCCCATAGCTTCTTGTTTGTGATTCTTTCCGGCCATCTAATCTTCAGTATGGAGCGAAGACAGTTGTTGATAAAGGTCTGCATCAGGCTGTTGGAAATATTCTTTGTGACCCTCCAAGTTTCTGATCCGTATAGAAGAAATGACTTGACATTTGTATTGAAAATCCGAATTTTGTTGTTGATGCAGGCTGAGTGACGAAGATTTCCAGATTGGTTTCAGGTTGATGAATGTGTTTCTCGCCTCACCGATTCTCGATTTGACATCCTCGTCCGTTCCTCCTGTGGTTGAGACAATGCTCCCTAGATAAGTGAAAGAAGTAACCTCTTTCAAATCCCTCCCGTTGATGGTGATTGGCGCTGGATGTTGCTGTTGTTGTTGTTGGTTGGTTATTTTCATAACTTTCGTCTTGTCTATGTTCACCTGGAGTCCTGTCTTTGCTGCTTCTTCGACGAGTTTGTCGGTTTTCGCTTGTAAGTCTTCGATTTTGTGTGCCATCAAACATAAATCATCCACGCGCGAAATCCAGGTCTTCTAGGTTCTTCACGTCCGTCCAGGATATCCCTGTCTTCTCGTTTCCCACTGTCTGACGCATAATCCAGTCCACCACAATTAGGAATATCATTGGTGATAATAAGCACCCTTGTCTGACTCCTGTGCTTACTTTAAACGCCTCTCTGAGTTTTCCGTTGTGGATCACTTGGCATGTGCCGTTGTCGTACAGCTGTTGAATAAGGTTGATGAATATTTGGGGTACGCCGTAGTACTCGAGTAGTTTCCAAATTACTTCGCGGTCAACGCTGTCGAAGGCCTTCTCAAAGTCTATAAAGTTGAGGTAGAGATTTGATTGCCATTCCATGCTTTGTTCTGTGATGATAATGCGTAGAGTTGCAATTTGGTCAGAACATGATTTGCCTTTCCTGAATCCAGCTTGTTCTGGTCGGAGTTCTGTATCCAGTGCGTCCTTTATTCTCTCCAGGATGATGCGACTCAGAATTTTACTTGGCGTCGACAGGAGCATGATTCCTCGCCAGTTCTTGCAGAGTGAGGCCTAAGTCGCCCTTCTTTGGTAGTTTCACGAGGTAACCTTTCCTCCAGTCAGTAGGCACCTTTCCCTCTTTCCAGATCTTTTGCAATAATGGAATCAGCATATCTGCTGTCGTTTCTGGGTCCGCTTTCAGTGCTTCAGGGGGTATTCCATCTGGTCCAGCTGCTTTTCCAGTTTTCAGAAGCTTGATTGCATTCATGACTTCAGTTTTCGTTGGAGGATTGGTGTCCACTTGTAGTTGTGTACGTGCTGTTGTTGGTATTTCTGGACGGGTTGCAGGTGGTGGTCTGTTCAAGAGTCCTTTGAAGTGGTGCGCCCATTGTTTAATCTGTCTTTCTTCTTTAGTAATTGGGTTCCCTTGGCTGTCTTTTATAGGTTTCATTTGTGTTGATAATAATAATAATAATTTGCTTTATTCCAAAACAGTACTTGTGATACAGAATGGAATTCTCAGCATTTTTACTACAATATTGCATCCAGTTAGTACATTGTCAATAAATAGAATTCTACATAGATTGAGGAAACCACAGTTCATTATTACAACAATACATTGGCATGTTCAGTAGCAAAGGTAAAGCTGAAACAGTGTTTGAAGGTGTTAGAAAAGTGGGAGCTGTCTTGTTAACTGGCGTAAGCGAAAGAAAGAGACAAAGCAGCACATAACGGAAAAAGAAGAGAGAGAAAAGGAACAGAAAGAAAGGAAATGTTGAACCTATTGATGAAGTGGGTTGGAAAGATGAGATCCCGGATAGAGACTTGGTTATCTGATATAGTGTCCTTAGGTCCCTTTTGCCTGCTGCCTCCTCAGCTTCAGTGGCCAGGTTGTCGTAGAATTGTCTTTTGTCCTTCCTGGCACTCTTCTTCACTTCTTTGTCCAGTGCTGTGTAAGTTGAGCTCAGCGTCTCTTTCTCTCGTCCGTCTTTGCATTGAATCATTTTCTCTTTCACCATTCTTCTCTCCTCTATTAGCTTCCAAGTGTCCGTTGAGAACCATTCTCTGTCTTGTTTCTTCTTTCTTCCTAAAACCGTTGAACACGTTTCGTTGAAAATCACCTTCAGACAGTACCAATGGTCTTCCACGGATGATTCCTCAGTGGTGCCACGTAGTGTTTCCTGCTTTGCTCTGACCGTTGCAGTGAAAATGTCCTGTGTGATTGTGTCCTTCAGTTTTTGCGTGTTGAACTTGCATTGTGGCTTATCCCCAGCTATCCTCGAGGCTTTCAGCTTCACCTTGAAAGTCCTTTGTACTAGATAGTGGTCTGAACCCACATCTGCTCCTCTCCTCGATCTTGTGTCCAGTAGACTCCGTCTCCACTTCCTTGAGATTGAAATGAAGTCTATCTGGTTTTTGGTGTGTCCATCTGGTGAAATCCATGTTGCCTTGTGTATATCCCTGTGTTTGAACACACTGCCACCAATCACCAAATCATTGAAGGCGCAGAAGTCTGAGAAGATTTCCCTGTTGTCGTTCATTTCACCGAGGGCCTCGCGACCCATGGTGAGTTCTCTTCCTGTATTGTCTCCTCCCAGTTTCGCATTCATATCACCCATCAGGATTTTGATATCGCTCTTTGGGACGTTGACTGTAGAAATCCTCCTTCTCTTTTTCTGAGACGTTTGTAGGTGCGTAGCATTGAATGATTGTAACCTTCCTTACTTTTGAGTTGAACCTAGCTGTCATTATCCTGGAGGAGATTGGTTCCCACTGCATGAGAGCTTTAGCCGCTGTTGGTGACATCATGATGGCTACTCCCTCGGTGTGCTCGTGATCGTCCTCTGGGTGACCGGAGTAGATTATTGTCTCTCCAGTTGGTAGTTGGCACCTTCCGCATCCGTTCGATCTGCTCTCTCAGATTCCCAACACTTCTACTTTATATCTCCTCATTTATGCGGCTATCTGAGCAGCCTTTCCAGTTTCGTACATTGTACGAATATTCCACGTCCCCATCCTTATTTTTGCTTTCATCGAAAGAAGGCACATCGGCTGACTGGCTTCCCGAAGGCTTTCACCAGCCTGCGTCATTTCACTTCCCCGATTCCAGCGAAAAATAAGGTCATTGTTTGTATTTTTGGAATTTAAAATATATTTGTGCGTTGAAGTTTTAGTAGCAATTTGGTTAAGTTTTGGGGGTGGAGTTGCTAGCACCACGCCCCAACCCTCCCTCTTTATCCGGGCTTGGGACCGGCTAGAATACTAGTGACCTAGTAATCTAGGCGAGGTTACTACTCTCTTATATCAACATCCAACTCACCTGAACTTACTAATTGTATTTTCGTTTGATAAATTTAATGTACACACACATACAAAACAACCATATATATTTGCGATTGTACAGCTATGAAAATGAATTCGCCTGAAAGAGACTCATCGCTGAACTACTTGTCTTCTGTCTATTAATGTTGGAATTTTTCATAAATCGAGGTATTGGAAATTGGATCATGTATTTATTTAATTTTGGGAACCACTGGAGACCATTTGGTAACGTGCAACTTTTTAGTCCTATGTTGGGACTCTTCTGCAGTGCGACCGCACGATCTCACGATGAATCGAACTCATAACATTCGGGTTTCAATTCGAATTCGTATTCCACTTATCCACTGAGACAGAGTTCAGCGGCACATCAGTTCTAACTTCTACCAATTATTAACCACCAGCAGCCGATGTTATTAGTGATTATCTTTCCTCATACCCGACTTTTTGGACACCGCTGATCACGACTTCCCACCACCCACTACCAATTGTATCCCTGCAGACTAACACTTGGGAGCTAACCTAGTGCTTACAAGTGACTCGATACAAGATGAAGTTTCTTGAAGTGCTAGTCCTATTATTATGGTATAATAGAGCGAATATATAATTGCAATGCATGCCTAAAGTGTGTACACAAAAAGTTTGTGTTAATTACGGAAACAAAGTAAGCTCCAGTACACAAATTTGTTAGTACTTTGTGTTATCTTACTCGCTTATTTTATATATAAGTTGAGTACATCATGAGCACCAAGTGATCGATATTTTCATCGTTCTAGCAATCTATAAAGGCACTTGATTACTCAGAGAATAATTTTTTAAACTATCAAGCATATGATTCATATCCAAACTACATATTCAAGTGTGTTATAGCTGTCTGATTCTCTATAATTTATTATTTTTCAAGTTACTGTACAATTTCAACGTTTCAAGTATGTCATTTTTTTCTCTCGTTAATTTTCAGTTAAAGAGTTTCATTCGTGGTTCTACAGCACACAACAATGACATTACTGATGAGTTATTTTTTGGAAATACTGAATGTAATATAAATTTTTGGGAAGCTCGTGTATCTCATTTCAACTTAGTGGAATCTAATTACATCCATCTGAACTCGTCAATTTCATACAAAGTATGTGTCTATCATACTTGCACTATACATATCTGTAAATTTCTATTCTTCTTAAAATTAGTAGGAAGCATGTTGGGAAACAGTGTTGTTTTTAATTTAATCCTCTTTTGGCTTAAGTCTAATATGCATAGACTTAGATATTAGAGTAGAATTTTGTATTGTGGTTGAATGCAGTTTCATAAAATAATATAATTTGGTATGACACAGTGGTAGGGCATTATTTATTTATTGATAATGTATCGATAATGATCTGCTCCGGTCACCCAGAGGATAACCACATGCACACCGAGGGCGTGGCTATCATGATGTCACCTACAGTAACGAAGGCCTTGATGCAATGGAAGGCGATCTCGCCCAGGATAATGATCGCCAGATTCAACTCCAGAGGAAGGAAAGTGTCAATTATACAATGCTATGCACCGACAAACAACGCAGACCTCGAAAAGAAAGAAGAATTCTACAGACAACTACAGGCAACAATGGACAATACTCCAGCTGGTGACATTAAAATACTTATGGGAGACATGAACGCCAAACTGGGACCAGACAACACAGGAAGGGAACTCATCATGGGTAGAGAAGCTCTCGGAGAAATGAATGAGAATGGAGAACTCTTTGCCGACTTCTGCGCCTTCAATGAACTAGTGATTGGTGGCAGCGTATACAAACACAAAGATATCCACAAGGCTACATGGATGTCACCAGATAGGCGAAGCAAAAATCGGATTGACTTCATCTCAATCTCAAGGAAGTCGAGGCGCAGTCTACTGGACACGAAAGCAAGAAGAGGAGCAGACGTTTGCTCAGACCACCATCTCGTACAAGGGACAACCCAAATCAAATTAAAAGCTTTAAGATAAACAGGAGCTGCAGATAGACCACAAGCCAAGTTCAATAACCAAAAACCAAAGGATCAGGATACAAAGGACATCTTCACTGCAAGCATAAAGGACAAAGCCGAGACACAAATCAACACTAGCCAAGAGGTCAGCGTCGAAATGCACTCTGCGTCGGTGGCACAGTGGTTAGGACTCTCACCGACCATGCACATGGTCCGGGGTTCGATCCCCTGCCGACGCACATCCGATATCTATGGTCGGCCTGCAAAACTTGGGCTACCGATATCCATGCTGAAAATTCCATACTTGTACTGAAAATACGGTGTGGCATCAAGCTGTAATCAAACTCAAAACAGTGTAAAGTCAAACCAGCATGGAAGTTCTAGGCAGAAAGAAGAGACAGGACAAACAGTGGCTCACTACGGACACTTGGAGACTGATAGAAGAGAGAGGGATGGTGAAACAAAAGATTCTACAGTGCACCGATGAGCAACAAAAACAAGATTTGAATGCAAGCTACGAGACACTGAACAAATGAGTAAAGAAGAGTGCCAGGGAAGACAAAAGAAAATATTATGAAGCCATGGCAAGTGAGGCAGAACAAGCTGCAAGCAAAGGAGACCTCGCAACACTCTACCGAACAACTAGGTACCTATCGGGCAAAAGTTTGACACAAATTGAGCCAGTGAAAGATGACAATGGAAAGCCACTCATCAAAGAACTGGAGCAAAGGAAACACTGGGCTGAACACTTCAAAAGACTCCTAAATCGACCACCACCTACAACGCGTCCAACGACGGAGACAGAGCTACCAGTGGACATCAACCCCCCGACAAAATCAGAAATCCTGAAGGCAATCAAGATGCTAAAAGCTGGGAAAGCAGCAGGACCAGAGGGAATCCCAGCAGAAGCATTGAAAACGGACCCAGAGACAACAGCGGACTTAATGACGCCACTACTGGAGAAGGTGTGGAAAGAGGGCAAAGTACCCGAGGATTGGAAGGAAGAATGCTTATTCAAACTAACAAAGAAAGGAGACTTAAGTCAATGCAAGAACTGGCGCGGAATTATGCTCCTGTCCATCCCAAGCAAAATGCTAAGCCGCATCATCCTGGAGAGAATCAAACACGCCCACCTGGATGAAAAACTTCGACCGGAACAGGCTAGATTCAGGAGAAACAAGTCATATATTGATCAGATCGCCACATTACGGATCATCATTGAACAAAGCTTGGAATGGCAGTCACCTCTCTATTTCAACTTCATCGACTTTGAAAAAGCCTTCGACAACGTCGATCGAGAGGTGATTTGGCAACTACTTCGCTACTACGGAGTGCCACCGACAATTATGCATCTCATCCAACAGCTGTACGACAATGCTGCATGCCAAGTAATCCACAACGGGAAACTTACGGAATCCTTCGAAGTGAGGACAGGAGTAAGACAAGGCTGCGTACTATCGCCAATGATTTTCCTGATTGCAGTAGACTGGATAATGCGACAAACAGCGGGCAATGAGGAAACAGGCGTAAAATGGACTCACACAAAAAACTTGGAGGATCTTGACTTCGCCGATGATATATGTCTGATTTCCCACAAACTGGAAGATATGCAAGCGAAGAGCAACAAGTTAGCAGAAGAAGCATCAAAGATAGGAGGGACTTCAGGTGAACATAGAGAAAACAGAGGTAATGAAGATTCCCGGACAAGAACAACAACAACAGACAACGATCAGCATAAATGGAAGGAACCTGAAAGAAACAACCTCTTTTACCTACCTGGGAAGCATCGTTTCAACTACAGGCGAATGGAATTGACGAGGATATCAAAGCAAGAATCGGAAAAGCAAGACAAGCTTTCACTACTCTCAAGTCTGTGTGGAGGTCAACAGCACTCAACATGAAAAATAAGATCTGGATTTTCAACTCCAATGTGAAGTCAGTGCTACTATACGGATCAGAGACTTGCACTGCGCGTCATAAAGAGCATCTCAAACAAACTACAGACCTTCATAAACAGTTGTCTTCGCTCAATACTCAAGATCAGATGGCCAGTCAGAAAAGATCAGCAACAGAGATCTCTGGCAATGAGCGAACCAACCAGGAACCGACTGTGCAACAAATAGGCAGGAAGAAATGGAGATGGATTGGCCATACTCTGAGGAAACCATCAAGTGACATCACTAGACAAGCCATTGCTCGAGTGGAAACCGAAAGGGAAGCGGCGAGTTGGTCGTCAGTGCAAGGGTGACTTGGAGGAGGTCATGTGAAGAGGAGATGAAAACGTGTGGGCAGACATGGAGCCAGGTGAAGACTCTAGCAGAGAACCGAAGGCAATGGAGACGCACGGCTGAAGCCCTATGTTCCTCTAGGAATTAAAGGAAACAATAATAATACTATCGAGCACAGTTTACTGCTAACATTCATACAAAGGTATGTAGGTTTCAGATTTTGTTCATATGGCCCTATTATTTCTCATCCTTTGATTATTTCAGTAATAATATTTTCCATGTCTCTGATACTAATGTTGTATCATTCCTACTGCATTTTTTCAGTTTACATTCCATGAACAAAGATTCAGTGGTCAGACTCTTCTTCTGCTGAACTATATAACTTTTTGAAACTGTAGCACTGCTCCATCCTGTTGTGTGTATTGAGATAGCTGAGGTTTTTCCAAGTCATTTTTAGAGTCTATCACTGTGAACTCAACCAAATTTGTTTGTCCTGATAACCTGATTCCAACCTGCAGGTTTTGCTTATGTACTTGACCTCACAGTCAGAGCAAGGTATTTGGTAGATTAGGTAATTTTGTTCAATGAAATTCTTCGGCCGAAATATTATGCGGGATTCTCGATAGAACTGGGATTCGGGTGGGATTCAAACCTACAAATGTACTCAGAAAGAAATTCTGAAGGCGAAAAGATTCTGTTCACCTGCTTGAGCGAAGTAAATCGCATTGTGGTTTCTCTGAACGCTCGTAACAATGGTCCTTCACCTTTCATAACTGTTTTGTGGTCTTACATCTAGACAGAGCCGCCTTGACTCTTAGTGGACATTTGGATATCTGGACTTCATTACAAGTGGCACAGTTTTGCAAAAGAAACGAATCTTATACAATCAGTGTTTGTCCTGTTTTTCTCTCAGAACTTTCTCGTATTTGCCAATTTCAGTAATACTGACATTTTATACAATTAATTCCTTTGAGAAACTTGAGCAAAGCAAGAAGAACACAGTGAGCAGGATAAAATGACGTCATTATATTTCATTAGTTCTTGTCAGATACGTACAACCATGACCAATCTAATAGCAATACACAAAATATTCGAATACTTGAGTTATTAAGCACAAATGTGGTGAATATAAGAATTTTTTATTTAGTTCCTTTGCGTTCTTAGTGGAGCATAGGGCTTCAAGCTTACTCTTTAAAGTTTCAGTAGCGGTGGTGTTGTCTTCTACTGGGTGAGGTCACTATCCTCACGCTCAACCTTCCCTCTTTATCAGGCTTACTACTGGCTAAGCGAGGTTTCAGAGTATGTCACCCGAGAACCGAACCCTTGATCATGGGCACGGTTGGCACGCATTCCACTACTAAACCACCGATGCACTGTTGGTATGCATAAAAGTAATTAAGGAATATTCTAGAATTACGAACGAATTTTATAGGTTGAATAAGGGTGTAAAATCAACAGTACGCCTATGTAAGGATCAAGTAATTTAGTCGAATAGAGCTCAAAGGGGGGTCTGGTCAAGAACAGAGAGATAAAGAAAAAAATTACAGTATCAAAACAAAATATAATTAAAATAAAAAATATAACAATTTAAAAAACAATTAAATAGCGTAAAGCATATTTCCCAGCGTAAGACAAGATTGACAATAGTTTCCTTCTGGATGCGTGAATTCGCTTTTAATCGTTTATTGATAATTGCTTCAATGATATGTATCATGTTTGAACTTTAATTATCCGAAGGGATTTCAGTGCATTGATTTGATGACTGCTGTCTAACAGGTGGCGAAAAGTTGCACTACTAAGGACTTTTGTGCTTTTCAGATATGCGGCCACAGATCCTTCTTTTTGTTCGTCCCATGTATGTGCTTTGGCGCGTAAATGTAGATTGGTGTGTGCAGTTGGAGGTAACATAAAAGAGGGACTTGCCAACCTTAGACTGTCACAGTGAGAAATTTATTCGGCAAATTGCGACTAATCTGGTCGCTAGTTAGGGGGGTTTTAAGGTCAACGAATCTCATACACTCGTTGTTTGTCCATTTTCTTTTCTCGCAAAACGTTCTAGCGTTTATTAGTTTCAACAATACCGACATTTTTGGGTGGCGGTCTATATTTCAAACTGTAGCATTATTGTTTTGATACGCTTCTTGTACATGAATAATTTTGGGTTCTTGTATGTTTAACTTGATTATTCTGCATGTGTCCTATTTTTTGACACTTCATTATGGCCCTTTGCTTTTTTTAAGAATAACTAAAAATGTATTTATGCTTTCATTTTCAGATTAGCCTTGCTGACTCTACACGTTGTTCCATAAGTGGTTCTCTGCTAATTGAGGTATTCAGTTTTTTACTGCAATGTTTACTACACAACGTATTGATAAGGTCATGACTTCATTGGGTTAATTATTATGTTTTGATTTGTACAGTCACAGTCAAATATATAGACCATATGATATTGGAGCATATTCGACTGTTGAAGACCATCCAAAGTAGGGTATTATGCAGTAAGGCTATGAAGCATACCATACAGTTTTGTTGTGCCTTCGCTTATATGATTTTAGATGTTGGGAAAGTAAGATGAAGTCTGATTTGTTTTAGAAAAACAGTGGACAGTTTCAACATGATTCCAAATGCGAAATATTTGTTTTTCCCGTACTCTTAAAGGAAACCAGGGAAAAATCCATTTGATTGAAGGAACTTATTACAACTGAAGCCTACAGTTAAAATCGCACACCAAGAATATAAGAATAACCACTGAGAAAATGGTAAAGTAGGCGAAACGATAGAGGTACAAAAATAAGGGAAATTAACTTCATTAGATAACATTCTTATTAGCATTAGTTTATAGTTGTTAGACGCTAGGCATTCCCCATAGCTTTAGTGGAATTAGACCAATGGAAGACGAACTGATGCAACTTGAAGATTCTGGTTTCAGCTGTATAGTCAGTTTCGAGTTTTTTTTACCAGTTTGTACACAACCTTAGACTTGTAAATGTATTGGTCATTTATTCAGCCTATAAGGACACCCTTTTATTTCTTGGAAGGGTGGTAGTCAGCTAACAACTGCATACTGGATTCGAGTTTTTATGCCTATTTCACACAAGAAAGAAAACAAGCGTCGATTTATTAAATATATGTAAAACTGAGCGAAATGAACTACTGAAAAGTTAACTGCGATATCTTAGGCACTAATCATTAACTGTCTGGTGTTATGTAGTTCATGAAGAGTAGAAGCGGATTCAGGTACCTAAAGTAAATCTGGTTATACTGTTGATTTATTTTTTTCCTTCACGTTCCCCAGTGGAACATAGGGCTTCAAGTTAGTGGCCTGAAGTTTCTGTATCAGTGTTTATTTTACAAGATGGGGTTGCTAGCCTCATGCCCAACCTTTCCTCTTCACCAGCATTATTTCTGGCTTAGCGAGGTAAAGGAGTGCGTCGACCGGGGATCGAACCCCGGACCATGTGCATGGTCGGCGAGCGTCTTAACCGCTATGCCACCGACGCACCTTACTGTTGATATGATTGATATCAAATAAACGAAACAACTATACAATATTTAAATCTGCACTATCTTGCTAGGAAACATTATTTGTTGATATGAGTCATTGTCTGCTTTTTATATTATTCAGTAGTATATGTCGTGTCTCATGGTTCTAAGATGACTATTCGAGGTGGTGGGTGCGAATCACTTGCTCACAGTTGGTGCCAGTGTCGTTTCATGTCATGGTGTAGGGTTGAAGCATTTTGTTATCTAATCAGCACATTTGTTTCAGTAGTGTGGTAGTATTTTGTCACCTTCAAATGATATAAAATGCTTTTGCAACAAACTATAAAATTGTTCCATTGGATAAGCAATTTTCTTAAAGTCATGGTTCGAATTTTAATTCTTTAATTATTTCTTAAAACTTCTTTCTTCAACCAATTAACTGTTATACTATTTTTTAAAACTTTTTAGCCGCCAGAAGGTTCTTTATCTAAAGATATTATTTTGGATTGCTTTAACACTGAATGTAAAAAACTACAATTATCTTCAAAGCATAATATGATACTTGGAGAATGTCTTACCGATATTCAGAAAGTTGCACGCGTATTCTATTTATGGCTTTCTGAATCTATTACGCCTATATTACTTCCATGTATTTGTCTAGTTGACATTGTTTCTCCTATGGAATTGATATATCAAAAGATGTTTACTATGTCTACAGTAGTAGATCAATCTTCTGGCTTTGGTGTTTATATGAGTATTGATCAAGCTATAGTTTTTGGCAGTAAGTTAATGTGAGTTAATTTATTGAATGGATAATCCCCATCCAGGCGTTAATCTAAACTAAACACTTAGTTCAGCGAAGAGTCTCTTTACGGCGAATTCATTTTCTCAGCTGTACAATGAGTTGTTTAGTATGCATGTGTACATTAAGTTTGTCGAACAAAATACAGTCGGTTATGGTTATTTTAACTAAACAGATGGAAATTAGTAAGTTTTGGGTGGAGTTACGTAATACAAATGCGGTCAAGAAAATTAGGTGTTAATGAAACTAGTGTAGTAACAAAGGTGATGAGTTGTCACAAACAGTTGTTAAAAAGGAGTTACGTTATAATATGAATAGTTTGATGATTGAGTTGTACCCAGGATGTAAACAAAAACAAAGTAGAGAATAGGAAATTGCGTAAGAGCTCTAAATGAATACAAGAACTTTAAGCAATTAAAAAAAAACAAGCAAACAAAATTAAGTCATCAAAAATCAACAAATTTGTTACCACGATAGTAGAAGTTGTTGAGTAATTCTCTTTTGTATGCACAGCTCCGGTTTTTCTGTGTGAATGGTCAGAGATTCAGTGATACAAAAAAGACTAAACCATATCACCTTTGGTAAGTTATTCTTGAGTCTGTAGATTACGTTTGTTGAGATGGAATGATCAATGTTAACCAAGTGTTCAGTTATCGCACTCCGTATAATACCACTATTACCTTGTCATAACCATGCTGGATATTGTTCTTGAATCCTCTAGAACAGGATGTGCGTCGAACGACTGATGTACCTGGCTCCACAGCAGCAGGTGAACTGATATATGCACATAGAAGTGGTCAGATGCGGGATCTTGTCCTTGAGGCTTCTGCAGATCAGTGGGAGACTGAAGAACACTATTCTTAGCGTTGTTGCAAAGAAAGTTCTTCTCACAAGTGATGCGACCCTTCTCTTGAGAATATCGCTTGTTAAATCTCCCATGAAATCCAAGTTCATGTAAAGTTTCTTTTTCGGCGGAAGTGAAGTTTCATTTCTCCAAATTCTTGGTTTAATATTTTTATCAATGATACTTGGTGGGTATTCATTTTGGATGAAGATTTCTCTCAAAAGATCTAATTCTTTTTCTAGAACATCTGGACTACAGATGCGTAGGATGCGGGTGTCAAGGAATTTAATTAAATTCCGATTTTGTTAAATGGGTACCGAGCTATAGAAGCTTGTTACTTTACTACCCCAAGCAGCTTTTCTGTGAATGGAACTTCTTAAGGTCTCATCAGTCTTTACTGATTTGATCTGTAGAAAAAAATCGTTATTGCTACTGAGATTAATTCAAAATGTAGTAAATCTATGTAATTCAGTTGACTGTATAGTAACAGACTTGTTCAACGGGTGTATGCTTTTTCTAACAGGCTTGCTATCTTCACTACAGGTTGTATCTAAGGTAGTAGGTCTTTTGATTTTACTCAGCTGCTCAATTCAAACTGGGGGAATTTGGTTTGATAAAATAGTTCAATCTGTTAGAGTTTTTCAAGCATGGAAAGCAAGAGTACTGAGGTAACTAACAAAGCATTGTCCAGTAGAATAGGCTACCTATCTGTCTATTTATGATAAGATATTCGTTAAGAAAATAACACCTTTTAGAGTTATTTTAGACATAGAATGTTGGTCTGACAGTTAGTGAATATTCCTGGCACCTAGTTCTCCAAGTATCAATTCTAATTTCAGATCAAATCGGATACTCTGTATTCGTTCATCACTTTTTTCCCAACTAGTACATCTGTACTTTTGTTGTTACAGTAACAACAGTGAAAAGTGTCATTTTCATATAATATCATCATTATTTGAAACAGTCAGACAACCGCACCAGCATTGTATCTTCATACAACTTATTTTGTTTTACCGTTTCAATCTGTGCTTATCGTTCAAATGCACTGTCAGACACATAGAGATGATTTACCAACCATAAATTAACATCCTGATCACAAACCAAAGTTAACCAGCATAGCATACTAGCCAAATTTTTATTCTCTTTCCGGCCTTGGGTTGACTATTGCAAATAAGAATATTTGACTCTGATACCCCATTGAGTGGTACCTCTTTCTCACTAAGATTGAAATCCTCTTAGTCAGTGAAGTGTAAATGAGACAAATGACTTCGATGAATGTCAGTAACGTAATTTATTTAGGAATGTAAGTAGGTAAATGAAAAAGATAACAATGAGTACATATACGAAAATTTTCTATTGTTATAATATTATGAATTCAAGAAAATGTGCATTTTCACCTTTTAATTATGGAAGTATGTTTCAATGACTTAGGTGCAGCACGCTTATCACTCAATATCATCCAGTACGTAAACTCGTACCGCCTATATGTAGTGAGTTATTTTTTTAAAACAAATAAAAATGCCTTCTAACTATTAGTGGTACCAACTGCTTTTTTTTGTAAATCCTATATTCCTTTCGATGAGACAAATTTTTCCGACTGTATAGTAAATTTCTGTATATTCTTTATAGGCTTCATTGTTTTGGATCGTTTCGCTTCACTTACGATTGAAGACCACACTCAACATGTACTGAAACATAGTTTAAGAAGTTCCCTTTGCAAACAAATTTATACCAATTCAATCATTTTACAGTCGTCAAAAGATCTAAACACGATACGTGTCCATCAAATGGTTTTTTTCTCTGGTATGTTTTTGGGTGTTAGTGTTTCACTGAGTTCGTATTTGTGTCACTGATTTCTTAGTATTCATTTTGAATTATTTTCATCTAATATTCAAATGATATGAAATGGGATATGCCTGTCAACTGTAGTAAATAAGCGATTGCACTGTTTTAAATAACTACTACTACTAGCTTTTATTATTTAACTTGAACAGTATAGGGTTCATGCATTTAGTTGTTAGCTTCATCTGTTATGAAAATGCTCAATTCTTTCTACGCTTCTGGTATGCTCGTTTTTTCACTCAGAACATTGCCAATGTCAAGATTTCTTCACAGTTTTACAGGTTTAAGAGTGGTATAATCCTGTCCATAGCACGTCTCTCTTGATTACGGTCAATATCAGTTTAGACGTTAGTGCCTACTATTCATTACCTATTTGAGATTATTTAGAATTCCATTTTAGGTACTGTAATAAATCTGAAATTATTGAAATAACAAAATATCCACTTATAGTTTTTTCTCTTAAGTAACTCACTATTTTACACAAGATTAATTCGTACATAATGAGTGTTTTTTTTTAAATGTTCCCTTTTTTTAATGGATTATTCTGACTGTTTCATGCAGACATAACAAGAATATCGTTCGCCTCTAAACGTCTATCGTTCCTAACATTTCCTTAAAATTATCATGTAAATTTATGTAAACTTATGTTTTTTTCACACTTTTCGCACTTCCTGTGAATTGATCAATTTTCTTGCCTTTTATAAGTTTCAGATTTTGTCATTTGTAAAGATTTGGATTAGTTTATGTGATTTTCATTAACCTTGTGTCTCTTTTTCTTTTTGTTTTGACTAAACGTCTATCTTGCCTTCTGGCAATGCGGAGACTATCGTTTTGTGGGAATCTGCTTTCACTCTTTTATTAATAATATTCAGGACTTTGCTACAGAATTACTTGTAAATGTACGAAATTATACACGCCTCACGCGCTGTTTAACTGTGTCGCATCACTGATCGTCAAAGAAAGTTTTTATACGCCTGGTTTACTTGATTACTTTGAACCTAGGATGAATAAAGATATTTATAAGATAAAAAGAGGTCATTTCATTGCCTCACTCTTATAAAAGTGTAAAAGACCACATGAATGATTACAGATAAATGTAAACAACACATAACTTCAAAATTATTTCATTAAGAAGAGCGTTTTATAGTTCTTGACATGGTATTTGAATTGGAAACATGAACACAAGATATTTAATTGAAATAATTATACAACCAGAGTTTTTTTATATGATAGAAATTTCGAAAAAAAGATGGAGAGGAAAGAGTTGAAATGCTTAAGTTAACTATCATGTAAGCAAACAAGTAAATTGAAAGTCTTAATCAGTTGAACCTAGTGAGTGAGTATCAAGATCGCGTAGAGGTTATGAAGCAACAGAAAATGCATACAATTACTAGGTTAATGTGATGATAATTACACTGTTTTTATGTTCACAGAGATTAGATTGTAGACGTTCGATACTAGTGGCTTTTTCAAAACAAACTTTTTATTGATTGTCATTAGGGTTATGAATATGACGACAGAAACAAGGCCTGAAGGTGAATCCACTGGAACTTGAAAATTAGCATTTTCTTCCATGAAGATAAAGTATTTTGGACTGTTGACATATGATTTCTAATATCTACTCTATCAGTTCACTCTTATACAATGACACTAGTCAGAATGGAATGTTTAAACGATCTAGTTTGCGAATAAATTACAGTGAATCTTTGGAAATATGGACTGCCAAATTTCTTCTAATTTGTTCCAGTTGCTATTACTACCATCGAGTCAGTTTTTTCATGGCGATTTCGCCATGTATGTTTGATTTGTAAACTTTAAATAGGCCGTACACAATCGGTATGCGGGAACCTTTTGTCTCGAGATCATTATGATTAAGCCTTCCGTAAGGAGTTTCTTAGGATGCTTGTGCACTCTATCTTATAATGCTGTTGTTGCATCATTTCTCGACCAATGTACTTGTAGTGTCATCGTATGAGTCTGAAGAATTTACATTGTATAAATGTAATGATCCTTCTCCTTCATTACGAGAACAGAACCTTTTTCTGATTTGGTTTAATAAACAAACCTAGCATAGGAGGACACACAATCGGGTCATACTCGTAGATGTTATATTCAGTGATTCTTGTTGCTCATAGTTGAAGTGTACAGTATTATGTATGCGAATAGTATTCGTGAATATTTTTAATTCCTGGCGTTACTGTTTGCTTCTAGAATTTTGAATGATACACCTCAAATGTTGTCAAGTACAGTCCGTGTAAGTTTTCATACAATCTGAATGTGTAGCAGTACAAACGATAAAGCTAGGGCTTTGTATTCAGTAAGATGTTGGAGAATAATTACGCTTCCGTTGATTGTCCTTAGACTAATTATTATTCTCTCTTTCCCTTGTTTCTAATTTACTATCAGTGATAATATTCCTGTGTGTATCATTGCATCTGGTCCAGTGCAGATATTTATTATCTGATGATCAACTATTCACAGAAATCTTACTATCTTCTGTTCAATGCATACTATTTCTGTGCGAGTTATTCACGAAACACATTTGAAAACCTTAATCCAACTTTTCAGTTTTCCGATCCCTGCGTTATATGACTAATCATCATAATCATCATCTGTTCCAAACTATCTTGTAATTGCAGTGAGCTTAGTACTATTACCACGCAAATACTATTTATCTCTTTCCTTACAGCTTGAAACTAGTCTTAATTATGTTACAGGATTTCATCATGAGCTGACATCAGTTAGAGAACCATTGGAAAACCTGGGAGTACTGGACAGCTGTTTCGTCCTAGTTTGGGACTCTTCAGCAGTACGCACCCACCGGGATTCGAACCCAGGACCTTCTGGTTACAAGGCGAGCTCGTATACCATTAAGCCACTGGGACCCGATCCAATGGTCCATGAATTCTAACTTCTGCCAATTCACGACATAGCGCGACCCCTAGCCAATGTCTTCGGCGAGTATTTGTCCTCACACCCGACCTGCTGCACCCTACTGGTCACGACTTCTCACTAGAACCCCAGGTGACTACCCACCTGAATAGGGCAAGTCGCTAGTGAGCATCTCATCCCGGTGGGTGCGTACTGATGAAGAGTCCCAAACTAGGACGAAACAGCTGTCCAGTACTCCCAGGTTTTCCAATGGTTCTCTAACTGATGTCAGCTCATGATGAAATCCTGTAACCAATCAAATCCCTACAAACCAACACTTGAAAATAGTCTTAATTATGTTCTACATAAAAAGTATATTCATCATAGCTTACTTGGCTATTATTTTAATGGTAACAAATTTTACCGAGTGAATGTGCCACACTTTCTCAGATAAACTAAGTCTTTTTATAACCATATCCATATATTATTTTACAGGTGTAAGAACCTGAAGAAATTATTAAAAAGACGGTTGCAGCGAATAAAATTTTCTTTTCGACGAAGTCATCATCTAGGCTGTACATTCGTCTATTTACAATAAATGGGTGGGAAAGTTCCAGAATAATTTCCGGTCAAGGGTCAAATTAGTAAAATTACAATTAGGAATTAAAATGCCATAATAAACAGGGGGAAGGACGGATAAAACGCAAATAGAGTAGCGTCATAATTACTGAGAAGATTGACATATTGTGCAATTGGGGGTTAGAAATGTAGAAATAATGAAATGACAAAGTAGACAGGAAGTTCGGATATGAAAATATGGTAGTGTAAATAGGGATTAAGAAAAGTTTAAAAATAACATGAATATACAGGATGTTTTAGTAATTACCATCCCATTGCCTTTCTTATCCAAACTTCCTGTTTATTCATGTTTTTTTAAAATTTTTCTTAATCCCTATTTACACTACCATATTTTCATATCCGAACTTCCTGTCTACTTTGTCATTTCATTATTTCTACATTTTTAATCCCTGATTGTATAAACAATCATTCGTCACAGTAGTTATGATCCCACTAGATTTTTTTCCAAACATCCTGTCTATTTTTGTTGTTTCTACATTTCTAACCCCCAATTGCACAATATGTCAATCTTCTCAGTAATTATGACGCTACTCTATTTGCGTTTTATCCGTCCTTCCCCCTGTTTATTATGGCATTTTAATTCCTAATTGTAATTTTACTAATTTGACCCTTGACCGGAAATTATTCTGGAACTTTCCCACCCATTTATTGTAAATAGACGAATGTACAGCCTAGATGATGACTTCGTCGAAAAGAAGATTTTCTTCGCTGCAACTGTCTTTTTAATAATTCCTATGATCCAATGTGTACATTCCGTAACCTGAAGAAAATTTCATGGAAAAGAATATTCTTAGTCCAGATGATTTAAAAAAAACTTCATTATATGTTAGTATTTCAGACTATGAAGTCTAAAATTATAACAATAAGTTCTCCAAAAGGATTTACTATGACAGTCATGAAAGAATGTGTATTTAAATGCCTTATTTTACATTTTGTCTAGACGGAGAAATAAAAAGCCATATGATAACTTATTTAATATTAATGCGGATATTTTCATTTAGAACTTACAGTTTTTGTCTTCCAACGTTTTCTTTCATGTGAGATTTATTACACATACTAGCTTTATATAATACAAATCAGATTGTATAATGTTTCCGTGGAAATTAATTATTTATAGTTTTCGCGTCCACTTTTATTCCATCTAATATAAATAATCTGACCGTGTTTTATGCATACATTTTATTCGTCTTGTTTTGTTTTACACTGAATGAAGGTACTCTGATTCGTGTAGATACAAGTCGGTCACATGTATGGCCTACTTGTCCGTACTGTGCATGCGCCAATTTCGAAATTCACTCTAACGTGAATGATAAAATCGCTATGAAAAGTGAGAGTTTAAAGTGTATCCGATGTTCTGCGCTTTTGTCCAATCCTCTCCAACAACTGGAGATAGAAGTACAAGTTTTAATTGATGGGGAAAATAATTGCAAACCTATGAGAAGAGTAAAAGAGGACAATTCACCAATGGAGATAACCTTAAACGTAAGCAGAATTTTTGTATTGCACACTTTTTACTTTTAAATAGTGCCATTAATATTTTCATGCAAAATAAAATGTGGGTTTTCCTCACATTAATTTCTCATACTGGAAATATTAACTTTTCTATGCTTGAAACATTAGTGATTTCGAACTTATAGGCTGTATTTACTCACCATACTGTAACTTCACTTGTATAGTTGTGTACTTATTAAGTGATTGTAGGAAACTAATAGGTAGCCTCTACCTAGTAGACAAACTTTAGTAAGGTGTTTACAAAATTGATGATACTAATGCTTTCTGAGAATTATAAATCCACATCTGTGGTCTGAATATTCTAGCACTAATGGCTCTGTAGTGCTGAATTTCGCCTAATTCACAACTATTCACAAGGATGAAATTGAGATTCAGGGCTTTGCTACAGTTAATTGACGTAAATTATTGCTGCAGTGTAATAGTGAATCACATTTCTATTCTTATTGTTGGCATTTCGCATAAGTGATTCGGTAGCATTATAGTAGCTACTTTCTAATGAGTAGTCGTTGTAAAGGTTTACTTTCTGAAAGAAAATTACAGAATAAAGGTAAAAACTGAGTTCAGCTTTTTTGAAATTGTAGTAATTTATTCCACGATAATGAAATAGTGTTGGTTCCTATGGTTGCTTGTACATTTGACTTTATGGAAAGTATTATTCCCGTCCCAAATCCACACGATCTGATTATGAATTGCTATCAGTTTTCAATGCAAAATTTATCTTTCAGATGGCACCTTGGAGACTTTGCAAATTGCTGAACGTAACCCAATCCAACTTGTTAACGGTAATCGATTTAATCATTAAAAATAATTTTTTCTCAGCTAGTATATTTATTCATTTATTTTGTGCCTTTTGTAAGATTCCTCAACTCATTGCAGTAATCTAATTTAATTGATATATTGTATGTCACTAATTTCTACGGTTTGGGAAGTTCGTAAGTTAGCTTATATTTCTAATACCTAAGACAAATTGAACCACTATACACTTCACAGATACAGAAGAGGAGATGAACTGACAGTGAATGATGCGCAGCCTATTCTCTTCTTTTGGTTAGATCATTTGCTTGGAACTATTCATCATAATTTTTACCACTTAGCAAAAAACACCTGTAAACTCGAAATAAAATAGAATCTAAGAGTTAAATATGTCGTCTTTTTCATTCAATGTTACATCAATTGAATTCAAATCCTATAGTGAATGTTATTCAGCTTACTCTAGCGCTTGATACTATGCTAATACCATAAAGTTGCTCTATAAAAAGTATAAAATGTATCTCTCAGACTAGTATGTGCAAAGAGCTTTTTTGTGACACTTCAGTGATATATTTCTTACCGTACATCATATGTGGAGAAGAGGCACATTGGTCTGAGCACTCGACTTTCAGCGAATATGTCCCGCGTTAGAATCTCGCTCTACCTACCTGAGCCTGGGCAACTGGGTTGTCCATAGTCTGGAACATGGAAAATTTGTTCCAGATAATTGAATTCAGAAAGAAGTGTATCATGAAAAAGACATTTAAGGGAGATTAACCTTGTGGTTAGGAAAATGACACATGGTTATTTCTGTATAAGATAAGAATTTTAAATTGATTTAGAGGGAATATAATGAAGGCATAAATTTTATTCGATTTATTGTAAGTGAGCTGTTATAGCGGTGAGGAATTGTTTGAATGTAAATTGACAATTCCTCAATCTTTTTTGTCCTTTCAATAGTGGCTCAAAACTATAGGCCATTTTAACAACGATATTTCCGAGAGATCAAGTTCTTCTAGCTTATTAATTAATTAAGGCATAATCCACTCTGCGCTAATCGTCATGGTAAGTTTTGGTCCACTTTGCTAATCCTATGGTGACAGTTACCCCCCGCCTCATAACACGAAGGCAGTTAACATTGTTTTATGTTAAAAGCTCCATGCACATGTTTGCATTTAGAAACATCTTACGTAGAGCAAATGTCTTGACTTAACCATTGTGCTGGTGATAATTTTTGTTTCAATCTATGTCATACACAAAATAATTCACAATATAGGTCACTGAATTCTTTTGTTTTCTAAACGAAAAGTGTTTTCAAATAATATGATGATGTAACTGACATTGCTGATTTTGCCTTTATTTACTTTTATGTGGATACTTCAGAATAATTTGTTAATATCATGATGGTGTTGTTTTAGCTTATCAACCTACACCAACAGTTACTTTCATAAAATTTTACTTTAGTTATTTTCGTTAATATCTTTACACATGTAATCACATATGTGTTTGTATCCTGGTGTATATTTCTATTCATTTTTAAAAATTAGGGAACTGGTCTCAATCCAAAGGATTTAATAAACCGACGTTTAGATAATGTTTGCGCAATTGTTGTTCATATTCCTAACAAATTGACTGTGAACGACGACTGTGTACGGAAACGTAACATGCATTTGAAGAATCTGTACGCTATCGAGTTAGATCAAATCAACATTAACAGGAAGTGTAACATGTAAAATACTCCTAAATTGTTTACACATATAAAGCTACCTCCTGTATGGTTGATTTCTACATCATATTCAAACATTAAGTATTTCTGGAAGATGTATTTTAATTTGTACTATTAACTAACTAATCCATTCAGCTTATTTGTAAATATTGTGAGCTGTAGTTTTAGTTTTACAACTAATAATAATAATAATAATAATTTCCTTTATTCCAAAACAGTACTTGTGATTCAGAATGGAATTCTCAGCATTTTTACTACAGTATTGCATCCAGTTAGTACATTATCAATAAATAGAATTCTACATAGATTAAGGAAACCACAGTTCATTATTTCAACAATACATTGGCATGTCGGTAGCAAAGGTAAAGCTGAAACAGTGTTTGAAGGTGTTAGAAAATTAGGTGCTATCATATTTACTGGCGTAAGCGGGAGAAAGAAACAATGCAGCAAATAACGGAAAAAGAAGAGAGAGAAAAGGAAAAGAGAGAAAGAAAATGTTGTACCTATAAATGATATGAGTTGGAAAGACGAGATCCAGTTGTACTACTGACTATTTAATGTATTGTAGATGTCACGCCTAATGCTTTCTTTATCACACAGAACACGAGCTAAGTAGGGTATGGTTGAGTTTTTGTACTTGCTGGTGCGAGCATATAGTTTTCTATATAGGCTTCTGGTTTTGCCTGATGAGATTCAAGGGGAGAGTTGTGAGTGAAGAGAGTGGTGTGAGTTAGATAAAATGGATTTGGCCCATTTTTCACATGAGTCCATGTGCCTGTCAACCAGAATATTAACAAGCTGGTTAAGTGGCACGTTGCTTACCCTGCTGACAACCTTTAACATCGTGCGTAATATGTTATAGTCTTTCTTCAGTAGCCCGGGAAAAACTAAGAGGGAACAATAGAGAATAATAGGCAGGATGCGAGAATTAACGAGTTGTAGGAGTATGAGAAAAAATATGAGAAAAAAAACTACATACTGTGATGTTTTCATAATTCGTTTTCACAGGACTGAGATTTCTGTGCAAATGTACTTTGTGTTCTGATAGGAAATGAGAGTGGTTAATTTTTATTGCAATGAAATCGTGCAATTTACTGATTAATATTTTTTGTCATATAGTTTGTCAAGGTTGCAGTGACCTAAAGGAGATAATTATTTATTTTTGTTTTTGAAAATGCTTCGAGATCAATTGATTCACTTTAACGAATCTATCACTCCCGTCAAGTGTCATTTCACTACACTCATCATTTGAGTGTATATTCATTTAACTGGCCAAAGATTAGAATAATCAAAAGACAGTGAATATGTCCCTGGATGTGATCTAACTAGTTACCAATGTCCTAGTTATGTTGGTGTATGCAACACAATACAGAATATTACTATCAATATTGTCATACCTTCAGGAGACATAAGTTTCATCATGAGGGTACAATCTCTGTATAATTGTAGGTTTAACTCGAAAAAAAGATAGAGTTGTGATAAGATCTATCCTTCGACTGTTGCTTGAAGATATCCTTTATAGTCACAATGTAAGACGATAATCTCTGGTTAACTTTGAAGTCAATGAATATATATATATATATATATGGAATACGTCTGAACTAGCATTGAACTTACACCTTTATATATTGGGGTGGACAGAAATTATGGTAACTTTAGACATTTTCCCGTCCGGTAGACAGATCGTCTTATCGACCCAGAGTTGTCAGAGTTCTAGGAGAACATTTAAAAATGACAGTCATTTTCTTTCACATATATTAGCATTATAGTATTTTGTGTCGGATTCATTGGATCAAGAATATCTGTGGCATCTGCTGACATGGAACAGATAATTATCATATCATCTGTACATCTCCTTTAAAAAAAATTCATAAAAAGTGAATCAACTACTTTAAATAAAACTATGAGCTTGTAACATTATTATGAGTTAATGAAATCCAGAATTATATTCAGGATGATGGTGTATACATTCGAGGTTGGGATTTTTCCTGTAGTAAACCGACTTAGAATTCGATTTTAAGCGAAGTAGGTTTGAGTTATCGGAGGAATAAGAGTACCTTCAAGTTTTAAAACGTAGGGTTTTGTACCAAATGAGTTATCCTTAAATCTAATATCAAGTCACTATGTCGTGTAATTTAATCTGTGATCATTACGTACATGACTAGAAAGCTAAATCAATAAACCAAATTCTCAATTTCTGAATTACACAGTTCGAGGTGGATTTTCAATACACTTTCCATTGAAAACCAAAAATTTTCAGGTCACAATGTGTCATCTTCATAACACAAGTAGCAATCAAGAAGGCAAGCATAACTGCCTGATGACATATGCTTTAAGTTGATTGATTTGATGCCATTCACATCAACTAGTAATGCTTTCAAATTGATCGAAATACTGAATTGACATTTTTCTCGTCTGGTGTTGAGCTCCTCAACGGTGTACGCTGTTTTGACTCAGCTCAGAAAGCTTAATCTACTCAAACCACTCGGACTTGTAGTATATTCCATCATACATTGACGCTTTATTGATATAAGTATAAAACTTATGCACTGTGGTAGATTATAACTCCATAATGGATAAAAATTTATTTTGATGAAATCATATGGTGTTGTACAGTAATATTTACTGAGCACAAATAATTGCTCAGTAAATAAATAACACTTGTTTTCTTGATCGCTCTTTATGGCATGAACCAGATCACATATTTATAATTTAAATATTTTTTACATTCCAACGAAAAACTGGTGAATTCTCACCTTGAACTGTATAATTTAAAAATTGCGAATTCAGTTTCATGCATCACCAGTTCACCTAAGTAGCTGGCGGGTATATGGTTGGCTTGAAGCGATTCTGCCTTCTGAAGTGAGTTCAATAGGATACACCTCTTATGCACCTCGATCCTGAACGAGTCAAATATACTTCCAATGTTTAGATCACTTCAATTTATCTCATTTTAATATGGAATATAATTTTATATTATTATTTATCAAGATGAGTGTATATGTTTCAAGAATTTCAAACAGGAGATCTGTGAGGAAATTAGAGGAATATTATTACATTGTTATTGTTCCCTTGGGTTCCTAGTGGAACATAGGGCTTCAACTGCACGCCTCCACTTGCTTCTGTCTTCTGCTGTACTTTTCACTTGCATCCATGTTAATCCATACTGTTTCAGTTCCTCTTCACACGATCTCCTCCATGTCACCCTTGAACATCCCACTCGTCGCTTCCCTTTCGGGTTCCAATCGAGCTACGGCCTGACACGCGATGTCACCCAGTGGCCTCCTCAGCGAGTGTCCAATCCATCTCCATTTTCTCCTGCATATTTGTTGAGTGATTGGTTCTTGTTTTGTTTGTTCCCATAGCTTCTTGTTTGTGATTCTTTCCGGCCATCTGATCTTCAGTATAGAACGAAGACAGCTGTTGATAAAGGTCTGCAACAGGCTGTTGAAAATATTCTTTGTGACCCTCCAAGTTTCTGATCCGTATAGGAGAACTGACTGACTTGACGTTTGTATTGAAAGTCCGAATTTTGTTGTTGATGAATTAGAGGAATAGATTCCTCTAAATTTGCAAATGGTACGATATTGCTTTAGTTTAGAAGTCAGGTGGTTCTCTGTCTCTTGAAACCCGAAAGTACTTGTAAGTTAGGGTGCTTCTATGAAGTAAGATTGCTTTGTGAAGATTCTGTAATTACCCAGAGAAACCTTTAAAAAAAGATAAAGTAACCATGAGTTCACTGCTGGTTTCTAATCGAAACAATACTATTAGCTATATAGAGGGTTTTTAGGTCGTTTTGAATTTCTAAAGATTTCAAGATAGATGCTGTCGTAAAATTACATCAGTTTGGGTCAAACTGAAAACCAGGTGCCATCAAAAAACTTCTTCATCCCAGTTTGGACTCTTCAACTTTAAAATCGCTAGTGAGGATACTTGATGACAGAATGTGTATGCTGTCCTAGTTCAGCTAAGTTCATATCTGTATATGTACTAACGTTTACATTTGATTTTTCTCAAAGATATATAACATTATACACAGGTATTCTCAAGAATTATATCGACTTTCACTTTCTACCAATTACTTTAAAGAAAAAAGTAACACAGCTAGTGTGCTAATCAAAAACAAGATACAAATAACAGTCGATTTATAATAACGGACCAGTGCAATAAAATAAGGAATCCTATCTATAAAGGTTATTGGAGGATAAAAACTATTTCATTCTTTGTAAAATTTTGTTCAAATCAAGTATTCATACATTCATTTTGTTGGGGGTATTGCAGGCAATCAGTTGGGCTTCATACCAATGTAATATGAAGCCTACAATAGTCATTATGGTACCTTAAACTCCTGACAATTTTTGTTTGTACATCAAGTAGGTAACAGATAATGGTGAGCGGAGTAAATAGTTATATCCACGGGTATACTTTTAAGTAAACTTGCGTACTATATCCATCCTCTCATTGGGTAAGTAAAGCACGGAAGGTAATCTAGTGTTTTGACGTTCAAGCAATTTTCAAAATAGGCGTATTTTGATGTCTTTAGTGGTTATTGCAGAATCAGAACATTTTGAACCAAAAAATAATTATTCTGTTCAAAAGAATTTATAATTTTTACAGGAATACTATAGAAATTTATGTATACCTACGTACGAGTCGCAGATATCCCATATCATTTCTAAGTTTTCTGGCGTATCAGTAACATCTAAAAACCTCGCTGTGAATCTCGTTTAGGAAAACTCATCATCTGTACAATCAAACAGCCTTTCTCTAATTTCAGTATTCAATTTTATTGGTGATATTCTAATTTTCGTTTTTATTGCAGATATTTGCTAAATATAATCTTCCGAGATTTAAAAGACAGTATTACCAAAAGATAAGATTTATATATATATATATATACATTACTTTGATGATTGGTTGTTTTATGTGTAGCAGTCATTGCATAACTGTTATGCTTAGTTTTATTTAGATATTCCAAATGGAAATTTTGTTGTACACTAATGTATCTACGCAAAAAGCAGCAGCTATAACAGTACACTGCAGCTAAACACAATATAAGAATTTTTATTTCTCATGAGGATTTTCTTCAGCTACTTACCAACCCGTAGCTTTTATATTATAATAAGAATAATTTAACAAATATACGCACAATTTCATTAAATTTATCAGTGAAGTAAGCATTCAAACGTAATTGTAAATTTAAATTAAATTAAAAATCTTGTAGAATTGTTTATAGAAAGTTGATTATATAATCCTGTCGGAGAAATTAAAGACTGCTGAATTACTAATAAAACAACAAAGGAGACTTTTAGACATTCAGAGATAATTTCATATCACTCTTAATATGTAGTAGGCGTTGTTAAGCAAATCCATACAAAATAAATGTTTGACGTGCTAGTGCTGCGTGTTCTTAGCCTGCTTTTTTTCGTTCTATAACTGAGGTTACAAGAGTTAGTTCTGAATTTGTTTTTAAAAGAAGTTTTTCCAATAAAAGTTTCGTGGTGAGGTAGGGAATACACCGAAGCAATTAATTTATGTCAGATGGAAAATTAAACATCCTACCTTTCTTAATATCAGAAGTAAACTAATAAACACTATTTCCCAGAAGACTTCTCTACATATTTTGTTGTCACTGTGAAAATTTCACTTAATACACAAACTCCTTATATTTGGCAGATAGATAGGTTGTTTTCTGTGTACCAGTGCGTCCTATCGTTAATGTTTCTGACAGGATGAACAATCACTTATCTGTATTAGTCCCACAGTAGTTGTTGTTAAATCTCTACGGTTTTGTCAGTGCTTTTCCGTAGCTTGGTAGATGGAAATTACTAATATTAAAATAAAACTAGATTGAATATCATTGCAATTCTTATATCAGAAATATATTTGTGTGTTAACAATATTAGAGAGAACACCAGTAGTTCAGCGAAGCTCCTCTTTTCATCGAATTCATTTCCACAGCTGTACAATCGCAAACATATCTGGTTATTTTGTGTGTGTGTGTACATTAAATATGTCAAACGCAAATACAACTGGTTAGGGTTGTTGCAAGTAAGGGGTTGAAAATTAGTAAGTTTTTGGTGGTTACATAATACAAAAGGCATTCAGAGGAACTGGATGTTGATACAAAATAGTAGTAACAGAAGTGATGAGTTGTCACAGTATTCATCATGTTCAGAAGAGTTTTCTTCACTAAAGTCCACTTTTACTTATGAGCGTTGATAATTTCGTTATATTAATTCAGTCACTACTGTAAAAATACGCCATATCTAGTGCACGCTGTGAAATAAGTCAACCATTAGAGGATAATCTTTTGTAGATGTGTACAAGTGAATCGATGTTAAGCACAAGAATCCTATAAGCCGCCATAAATGACATTTTACATTCTAGGATGAAATAAGTATGCCTAGATGTTTTTATTGTTCTTCTCATCACTTAATATATTTCTTTTATTCATACTGCTGTTTTATTAATTTTGTGTGTCACATCTCTCAGCATCCATATTACTCGAGTGTGTTGTAAATAAAATAATTATGGTTTGCTAAAGGTGAGATGCACCTTTTTACAATCACTCATAAAAAACGATTTCGTTGAGGCTGTGTACCAGTAGCTGGCTACTTAAACGGACTTCTCTCGTGATCTGCAAGTCCTTGGGTTGGATAGCCGGTGGGGTAGCGGGCGCGTACTGCTAGAGTCACAAATTATGATGAAAAAGTGCATTGACAATTCAGTGGTATAATGCTTGTCATCACCGCGGGAGGTTTAGGTTCGATTCCCAACATTGTCTAGTTTACTAGCCCATAGTAGGCCAGGAAAAGAGGGAAGCGTGAGTGTTAAGCTAGTAACCCCACCTGATAGAAATGCCACTGCTACTGAAACTTCAAAGTGTGAAGTCCTATAATTCACCTGGAACTCAAAGGATGAAAAGACGTACCGACTTTGGACGTGTTCATTTTTTCCAAGCATCATTTTATTTGTGAAATCTTTTTTCAATGAAAGATATTTGTCAAGTAATGTAACAACATCTTTTTTTCTACTAGTTAGCTGTGTACAGAATTAAACTTATCAATACATTATATGCACACAGTGAAGTAGAGAGATGAAATAGAAAATAATCTTGTGGCTATAGGAAGATAATGAACCGAGATGTCATCTGAGAATGATGATTAAAATCAAGATGATAAATGTTCTTCAATAACAGTTTACAATGCTTGGCGCTCACCACGCTAATCTTAGGTAAACACCTGCTCTGCTCACGTCATTAAGTGTTTGCATATCTTAACATTTATGAAGGAATCTCTGTATAATGGCGGAAAAGTTCAAAGTAAAATACCTAGGAGCTTTTATGGAATGGGAAAACTAAGTAGGAAAAATCAACAAAAGGAAATTGCTTAGTCTGTTAAGATTTGTTGAAGTCTATGCTAGTTAGTGTTTTCTTGATGTGATGTTTGTACTCAGAAATAGGCTATAAAAATATTAATCTATTCTCAGTCATATCTTATTTCTAATAAAAGTCACTTTGATAGCGTCGTGCATGTTTATAATTTATTAGTTGTTTCATAACTTCCTTTTCTTATAATTGTGTTCAACTGACTTTTAAAAGTTTGTAGGATTATTCTCTCTGATAAAGTACAAATTGTCACTGATTCCCACGATACTGTGTCCTATTTTAATAATTCATATAGTTTTGACTTTATATTTCACTGTTATCAATGCATTACGTCTCTTGGTCTACGTATATATATATATATATATATATATATATATATATATATATACTTATAAGCCGACTTACTTTCCAACATCTCATTTTTACTCATTTTTTTTTACAACACTATACTTCCATCTGAATAACTAGAGATAGACGCAGTTAATTAAATATGCTCAATACACGTTAGCTATACGAATGAATAAAATTTGTTCTACGTTAATTACATGAAACTATATACTACTGGTTAAGTGAAATGAGTAGTTGTACACCACTCCCACATACCAATGACGCGTTCTAGTCAGGTCGAGATGATCTAAACACCGGACGGCCATTTTGCTCGTTTGGTGCTCAGCTCATCGGAGGTGTGTCCGGTGTAACTCAGCTCAGGGAGCTACTTGGGGGAACTGATGATACCATGGATCAAATTTACAATTTGCAATTTACCACAGTTTCCTTTGGAAACCGATGCCATAATGATAATCAACAAAGCAACGATACTTGCAGGAAGCTGTATACTACTGACTGGTTCAGATGAATGGTTGTATAGTACTCACATCAACCAGTACTACGTTCTAGCCAGATATCAGTGATTTAGGTTAGGTACTCCCTGATTTTAAGACGTGTCTAGGCGACTGGAATTTATTGTATACCTATTGAAGACTATTAAAGAAACGGTAGTTGGAGAGAACGATAAAGTTTGAATACAAATGAATTTTCGAAATGAAAGTCATTTGATACTTACAACTGCTGGCATCAGCAATTGTGTCCACTATTTTTCCTTTCATCCCGATGGACTTTGTGACCGGGAAAAGAGGCGAGTTAGTCAGTGTGTGTTCATCACTTATGTAATAGGAAAAGGAAGATGTAAACAGCAAGGGAAATTTTCTCTCCGACGAATCAAATGTATTTTCATATAATAAAGAATTCATGAAACCAGTTAGATACTGGTAACCTTGTTCTATATGCATTACATAGTGTCAGGTGTAATCTAAAAGCGCATGACTGAGTGAAGAGAAAGGGGCAGGAGTTGAAATGACATAATATGTGCGGAAAATTCATGTGAACTGTGATGAAGATTTGACCGAATAGTTCCCAAATAAATGGACGCCAGGTGGGAAGTAGACATATGTGAAAATTATATTTGTAAAATCTCAGCGAAATTGAAATGAGTAATTCCAACGTTTCGTTCGGTAAACTGGTCCGAATTTCTTCCGGGAAATTAATCGAAATTAAAATAACACCGGATTATTTTTACGAGCTGATCACGGATTGATATCAGTTAGAGCAGCATTGAGAACCAGGGAGTACTGGACAGCTGTTTCATCCTAGTTTGGGAATCACCGGCAGTATGCACCCACTGGGGTTCGAACCCGGGACCTTCCGGTTACAGGGCAATCTCGTGTACCATTCAGCCACTGAGACCCGATGTAATGACCCACGATTTCTAACTTCTACCAACCAATTTCATCGGTCTTCAAAAACAAAACTAATCCTTACAAACAAACTATAGAAAATACAGGATTATATTTGAAAAGGACATCTTTTGTATTTTAAAATCTTCGAATAATCAAATGAGTCATGAAACAGGTTTCAAAATACAGTAAACAGAGTTGGTCAAACTTTTTACTGACATTAACATTGCATGAACTGTGATCAAAATTTGACCTCAAACACACAAATATTAGAATAAGGCATTAAGAAGATAAATTTCGTGAGGTGATATCATTTCGTAGTTTCTTTACAACCGCTTTACAACTAACATGGTTAATAATAAAATAAAGTTCATGACAATTACTCAGTTAAATAAAACAAAAGTGCATACTAATGACCAGTCATATTTAAAAGGTCATGTAGTTCATGGTAGGCGAAGATTGAAGACTATTATTTTTTGTACACACAGTTTGGGCTGTATGTGATTAACCAAAGTGCTTCCATCACTTTCAATAACCTTGAATTAGAGTTATGTGAAATAATTGTGAAACAGTCATTAATAGTGATTTTGTGACCTGACACTAATAAGTTTTGCAATAGATGATGCTGGATTTCTATTCAGATTACTCGTATTGGGATTTTCTATATGATTTAGTAGCCATTTTTGAACATGTTCTTTCCGACAACATTGGAACATTCTGTTGGTTCTACCTATATAGGTGTCACTGCAGCTGTAGCTGAATTTGTAGATACAGTTTGAAGTAGAGTCCATAGAATTTCGTCTTTTAATCGTAGGTACAAGGATCGAAAATGTTCGGCAAGTGAGAAAAAGAGATGCGGCGTAGAATGTGCGTTTGATGGCTGACCGAAGTCTTTGAGCTGAGCATCAGGTCTACTTTTTGTTAACACTTTAATCAGTGTGTTCATGAATTTTAGTCGAACGTAATCACAATATATCCTAATGAAAAGTACACTCTGTTTAAAGTGTTCAACAAAAGTACACTAATATTTGTGAGTTTGAGGTCAAATTTTGATCACAGTTCCCGCAGTTTTTTTTTATTATATTCTTATGCCTGTTTCATGACTCATATGATTGAACAAAGTTTTTAAAAGACAAGAGATGTCCTTTTTATACACAAATCTGTGTTATTTTAATTTCGATTAATTTCCCTGAAGAAGTTCGAACCAAATTGCCGAATGAAACGTTGGAATACTCATTTTAAATGCGCAGAGATTTTTGCAAATATAATTTTTACAAGTGTGAAATATGCCTGATTAATATAAATGGACAAAAGCTAATGGAAAAGTGGTAGCGTTTGTATAAAATCTGTACGGAAGATGCAGCGTTATTAAAAAACGATAATGGTGACTGTAAAATAATAACAGTAAACTTCAAAAATAAAATCACTCATGTAATGCAGAATTACTGACTATTTCATTAAGTGATAATTCTAAGTTTTCAAGTGTTGGTTTGTAGGGATTTGATTGATTGGTTACAGGATTTCATCATGAGCTGACATTGCTTAGAGAACCATTGGAAAACCTGGGAGTACTGGACAGCTGTTTCGTCCTAGTTTTGGGACTCTTCATCGGTACGCACCCATCGGGATTCGAACCCAGCACCTTCTGATAACAAGGCGAGCTCGTAGACCATTAAGCCGATTCAATGGTTCTCTGCACAATGTCAGCTCATTATGAAATCTTGTAACCAATCAATCAAATCCCTACAAACCAACACTTGAATATCGATGAGATACTCACTGGCGACTTGCCCTATTCAGGTAGGTTGTTCTAGTGGGAAGTCGTCACCATTAGAGTTCAGTAGGTTGGGTGTGAGGACAATTACTCGCCGAACACATCGGCCAGCGGTCGCGCTATTTCGTGTTTTGGTAGAAGTTAGAATTCATGGGCGATTGGATCGGGTCCCAGTGGTTTAATGGTCTATGAGCTCGCCTTGTAATCAGAAGGTGCTGGGTTCGAACCCCGTCGGGTGCGTACCGATGAAGAGTCCCAAAACTGGAACGAAACATATGTCTAGTACTCCCAGGTTTTCCAATGGTTCTCTAAGCAATGTCAGCTCATGATGAAATCCTGTAACCAATTCTAAGTTTGTATAAGTAGTCTGTTATGGGTGCTAACAACTTAGTTTGTTCAATTAAGAAAGTCACCCTAAGGAAATAAAGAATACCCTCCCTGTTATTTTCTTATTTATTTCAGTTGTGAATAGACTTATAAAAATTAAATTACCTACTCAAAAGTCTTTCAATTTCCAAATTTTTTTTTGTTGACTAATGGTGACAACAGTGTATAAATGTTTCAGTTAAATATTTCTTAGTCCGGCTATGACTTACATTTTATCCAGCTTCATTCATCTTGACTTGACAATTTCATTACTTTTTATTCCCTCCTGTTTCCCTTAACATTTTTATTCTAGCTCACTATTCACTACTGCATCACTGTGTAGAGTGATATTCTCTTAAACTCACCTCTTTATCTAATTTTAATCTTAACTGAGATAAGAATTTACTTGATGCCAGCTAGTTTCTATCCTATCCAAAGAAAAATTCCATAAAGGAGTGTAAGTATGTGTGTGTGTGCGCGCGCGCGTCTGAGTTTGTCAAACAAGTTGTTTCTTAAATAAACAAGTAAGTAATCATAAAATATTTAAATTGTAGTCAGTGAGTGGAAATCAACAGACTAACAAGCTTTTTGTTGCGCTCAAAATAATATACACGTGTTACGATGAAAAAAAAGAAGTTAAGACGTGACCAGTTACAAACTGTGAAGAACAAACAGAATAAATTATTCTATGGAGATATATTTAATCTAAGGACTGATGAAACTGAGTTGCACTTCAATTATGTGTATCCTTTAACAGTCAGTCCTCTGATTTTCTCTTACTTGTAGATGTACACACTGTCTCTGCGTGTTCTTTAAAAGGTCCAGTTGAGTTGGATACTTTCCTGGTTAAGTTAGAAAATGGTTCATTAAAACAGATCATAGATAGAGTGCGTTCCTCTATTATCCGAAGAAATTCAGTGATGTTCTCCCAACACTTGTAAGGAAAAACATTAAAGCTAATTAGTTGCTAAATGTTTTATTGAGTCATAATTGAAAGTATAGAACATGGGCATTGTGTTAGAATTTAATTCCATATTAGATAAGTTATTTAATATAATGCACAGTGATACAGTACTAATAACTGGATGCCGTTTTCAGCACAAATTATTACTCATAATCCTATCAGTTTAGTCACACCGCTTCATAATTTATCTTATACTGGAGGCCTACTAAAAACTTGGGCAACCGTAAACCCCCATCAATATATTGCTTACAGTTTCTCTTATTCAGGTTATTTAAATCTAGTAAAATATGGCCTCTTATAGTGTCGTTTACTATGGCGAGTATTTATAATATATACAATCTGCGGTTTCGCAAGTTTGTACTAAGCATGAGAAAAAACATCATCGTCGATGACAGTATATAAGATGACCGTCCCTAGGTTGTGTTCTCGGTCCATGAAATGTACTCCTGGACATTTTATAATTGCCATTCAACAAAATGTCGTATATCTCTCATATGAGAAAAAAAGGAGATATTATAGTGGATTGGTTTGTGCGTCAGGTCAGATAGAACTGTGGTCATCCAGTCAACACCAAACACATACAATTGGAATTATACAACACCTATACCGGAGATATAGAAAGTGGGAACAAACAACAAGGGGAAAAAATAATAATAACTTTATTCTCGAACAGTGTTTACATAGTGTACAGAATTTACAGAGTAATTTATTGCATGACACTTTCTCTTCGTCCAGGATCTTCAAATAAAAGATTAATTGACAGTAGATCGTGTGACAAAGATTCGGATATTAACTTGTCTCTCCACCTAACCATATTACTTTTAATGCTTTCACCCTATTTTGTGATTACATGCAAGTTATTGGATTACAACAGTTGAGCTTTCTTTTAAGTCATTTCACTTAACAAGATGAATCATTCCTATCTTCCAATCATCTAATTGAACCCGATCTACTAGTCTGACCCATACATTTGGCGTCACAGTCATTGTATGGTGTTTGATAAATTATATTATTTTTCTTGATTGAATCTATCAGGCCCTTTAACCAACAAAGTTTGCTTCTGAGTGAGACAGACTTTAAGTTACATCCACTATAAGCCGTCTGAAATGGGTTGCCCTAAACCAATTAATAAGAGACACATGAACGAAGTACGCAATAAAATGAAACCAACCATAGTAAGAAATGAAACGTTTATTCATGGTTCTTCATTTGAGTGAGGTAATGACCTGTAAATTTCTTCATTGAAGACTATCCAAAGCCATAAAACAACTTAGATTTCCTCCATCCTGTGTATATTATTGTTCGGTCTACTGACAGTTATTGCGTAGGTGAAAGAATAACTTATTTAACTGTGCAACTTCTATGTACGTTTAAAAATTCACTTAGACGTGTAGAGAAAGCTGAGTATTGCTAGCGACTAATCAACATAATGAGAATGAGAAAGGCCAAAAAAATTAGTATGAAGACCGTTTTTGTCCCGTCTGGTTGATATTTGTCAACAAGTGGACAGGGAAAGCTCTGTCATGGTTATTTATTGTATTCCAGATAATTTGTCTTTTACTCGTTACTAAAATTTTGGGAATTCAGTCTGTGCATTCAATAGAGGTTTATCCTACCTTCCTCTTCACCCTGGTGATACAGATTAGTGCCACATATAAATTCGCTAGTAAAACTTCTCACTTCTACACCCCTATATGCATTGGTAACCTGTAACACTCAACTTCTGAGCTCAAAGTATTTTAGCCTAAATAAATTATTGAAATTCCTAGTGGTAGATACGTGAGGCACTAAAGGATTGCCACCTAATGCAAGCGCTGCAATCTGCTGTCGCGTGGAGAATAATTTTACAGTTCATCTATTGTTGTGACTTCAGTCCTCTTTCCATCATTCAATACCATTCAGATTTTCCACAGTCCATTACATCGTCAACTTCGTTCCCTTTACATCTTTTACTGTTATGCCATTATTCCAACTTGCTTTCATGATATATATGTCATGTGGTGCTTTTCGCTTTGGCGAATTCTTCACCATCATCAATTCTACTTTTACCTTGTTTATTATTATCCCCTTGTGCTCCGAGTGGAAGATGAAGCTTCAACAACACATCTCCACTTTGTCCTATTTTCTGCCGTCCTCTTCAACTGGATCCACGATTGCCTGTAATCTCTCATCTTATCGTCACACGATTTCCTCCACGTAACACTCGCACCGATGACCCGCTCGTCGCTCCCCATTTGGATTCCACTTGACCGATGACCTGGCACGCGATATCATTTGACGACCTCCTCAGCATATGTCTGATCCATCTCCATTTTCTCCTACATATCTGTTGAGCAATCGGCTGTCGCTCAATGGTTTGTTCTCAACCAGATTTATTTGTTGCTAATTCTTTCTGGGTGACCATTCGATCTTCAGTATGGAGCAAAGGCAGCTGTTGATAAAAGTCTGAAACTTGTTGGAAATCCTTTTCGTGATGCGCCGGCCAAGTTTCTGACCTATATGGGAGACGTGACTGACTGACTTGACATTCGTGTTGAAAATTCGAACCTTTTTCATAATGTTGTGGAGTGCAGGAGATTTCCAAACTGGTTTCAGATTGATTCTGACTTTAACATCTTCATCCTGGCCGAGTACCTGTAGTTGAGACGATGCTTCATAGATAAGTAAAGGAAGTAACCCATCCTTCAAATTTCTTTAGTTGATGGTGATTGGTGCTGGTTGTTGTTGCTGTTGGTTGCCTTCATCACCTCCGTTCACTTGGAGTCCTGTCTTTGCTGCTTCTTCAGCCAATTTGTTGGTCTTTGCCTGCAAGTCTTCGAGTTTGTGGGACATTAAACATAAATCATCTACTCGCGACATCCAGATTTTCTAGAGTCTTATCGGTGATCCAGCGTATTCCTGTCTACTGGCTCTTCACTCACAGTTTGACGCATAATCCAGACTACCAGAATTAAGAATATCATCGGTGATAATAGGCAGGCTGCCGTGTCTTACTCCTGGATGCACTTCAAATACCTCGCTGAGTCTTATGTTGTGGATGTCACTGTCTTATAGCTGGCTGTTGAATGAGGTTGATAAAGATTTGGGGGCACTGCATGCCGTAGTGTTGAAGTGGTTCTCAAATTACTTCTCGGTCAACGCTGTCTGTCGAAGGCCTTTCGAAGTCGGTGAATTTGATGGGGTGGAGAGAGGTTTGACTGCCATTCTACGCTTCGTTCTGTGATGACGATGCGTAGAGTTGCAATTTGATCAGCACATGATTTGCCTTTCCTGAATCCAGCTTGTTCCGGTGGGTGGCGATGCAGTGTACATTGCTGTGAACTCAGCTTCTCCTTCTGTTGCTATCTTTGTACTGAACCATCTACCATTTCACCTTCCTCCTCTCCTCTCTTCTATTAGCTTCCAGGTAGGTGTCCGCTGACAGCCATTCCTTGTCTTGTCTTTTCTTTATTCCTAGAACAGTTGCACACGTTTCCTTGAACATCACTTTCAGAGAGTTAGTTCCAATGTTCTACCACGCAGGTTTCCTCAGTAATACCACGTAGTGTATCCGACTTTGCTCTAATCTGATCTGTAGTGAAGGCATCCCTTATTGTTTTGTCCTCCAGTTTCTGAATATCCAACTTGAATTGTGGTGGTCTATCTCCAGTTGCTTTCAGGGATTTCAGCTCCACCTTGAAGGTGAATCAAACTAGGTGATGGTCTCAGCTTCCCTTCTCGACTTTCTGTCCAGCAGGCTGTGTTTCCACATCCTTGAGCAACATTGACATGAAATCTATCTGGTTTGTGGTGTGTCCGTCAGGTGAAATCTATGTAACCGGCCTTGTGTATATTCTTGTGCTTGTACACGCTGCCTCCTATCACCAAATCCTTCCTTTTGAGTCGAATCTTGCAGGAGGAGATTGGTTTCCACTGCATTAGGGCTTTGGCTGCCACTGGTGACATCACGATAGCCACTCAGTCCCTCAATGTGCTCGTGGTCGTAGTCTGGGTGACCGGAGTAGATTACTGACTCTCCAGTCGACAATTTTGATAAACAACATCCATTCCATCTACTCTCACAAATATTCAGCACTTCTATGCCATACCCTCGCATTTCTTTGGCTACCTCCGAAGCCGTCCCAGTCTCGTGCACTGTGAGTACATTACACGTCCCCATTCTTATTCTTGCTTTCTTTAAGAGGAGACACATTGGCTGGATGACTGGTTTCTCGAAGGCTTTCACTGGCCCGCGTCATGTCGCCTTTCCAATTTGGGCGAAAAATGAGTTTTTCTTTATATATTTTGTATTTTCAATATTTTTCTTGTGCTCTGAAGTGTCTGTTGCAGTTTGTTAGCTTTTGTGGTGTAGTGTCGCTAGCCCAACGCCCAATCCCCCTCTTTTTACCGGGCTTGGGACTGGCTAGAAAATTAGCCGGCTAGTAAACTGGACAAAGTTACTCTCACTTTAGATTATTGAAATATTCACATTATTATCCTGTCTTCATTCTTTTTATTCCCACTTGTTTAAATACTTTTTCTGTTTTTATTATTGATATTGTTTATTTATTTAATATTATTTCTCGTATACGCATGAAAAGCATTTCCAGCTAAAAAGATTGAAGAGAACAGAGTGAAATGGCGATGTGTTGCTGAAGCCTTATGTTTCCCTTAGCACCCAAAGGAATATTAATACTGTTAATAATAATAACAATAATAATAATTGACTACCAGGTTATGTGATTCGGTGGCACAGCGGTAAAATGCTGGCCAACTATGCATGCAGCCCGGGGTTCGATCCCCGGCCGACGCACACCTTCACATCCACCGGTAGTAATCCCGGTAAAGAGTGAAAGTTGGGCATGAGGGTAGTAACCCCATCCCATAAAAACAAACACTACTGCTACCGAAACTTTAAAACTCTAGCTTGAAGTCCTATGTTCCACTGGAAACGTAAAGGAATCAAATTTTCTAAAAACAACGAGTTTATAGTCATAGGTTAAAACTATTCAAAGCTCATTAATTTAAAGTCTAAGGAAGGTCTAGTTAAGAACCATGCTGTTCGTTTATAATGTTTTTAGAATGAAGTGTCAATTCAAATCAACCCAGAATTAAAAGCCATAATATATTATGGATGCCCAAATTTTATTCTACAACCTTTCCATCTTCCTATTTAATGTAGATCATTATAAATACGAGCAGATCGTTGAAAAGTAAAAGAAGAAATACAAACAGTAGTAAATCATACTAATTCAATTCAGTTTGTAAAGAGATAGCGAAATCCTTTCCAGATGGTCAGAAACTGGAAATGCAGTTAACTAGCATAGCCACATGCCACAAAAACTTTGTGGTAATTCACGTGGTAGTATTTTTCACTTCTGTTTGATTGACAATTATTTTCTGTCACCAGTCTTACTACAAAAATGTTCAGTAATATTTTCAATCAACAATCGAACAACAGTGCTTCAAAACAAAATGGGAAGTCATTCTTACGAATGTATAGGTTACGATTAAATAACAATATGTTGCACGGTGTCTACTATTACTGTTAGTTAACAGTAAGTATTCGTAGCATAAAGTAAATAAAATAAAAGTTATAACACAGTTTGTAGTACTTTCCACAGAGAACAATCGATAAATTCTTACCCTAATAATCGTAAACACTACGTATGTGGCTGATTACGAAACTATTTGAAATGAATATAAGAACAAAAAAGTTCAGCGAAGAGTCTTTTCGGTGAATTCATTCACTTAGGTGCACAACCTCATTTATATATACATATAATTATTTTGTGTGTGTGTGTACATTAGGATTGTCAAACAAAAATGAAATAAAAATTAATTAGGGTTACTGTTTACGTCATTAAAATGTTTCGAAAATGTGATGAATAATCAAAATTGTCACTTGTGGGAGGGTTGGAGATTGGTCATTATTGGCAAGGGTTGCGTAATATGAAATATGATGACAATGGAGACACATGTCCAAGAAATAGACTATGTAATAGGTAGAAAGAGTAAATAAGGGATTAGTTAAGAAGAAGATGTTACTAAGATTCCATACAAAAATTCGAAAAACAAAGAAAACGGAAACAAAACATTATTAACAGAGTTGTAGAACTTGGAATTCTACTCAAGGCAGAAGGAGGGGGTGGATAAGTTTCTTCTGTGCGCACCAATCAGGGTTTTCAATCCGGATAGCTAAGTCCTCGGCAATGCAAAGTATACGGAAGCTTACCGTTTTCGTGAGGCTTCTATTGACTTTGTAGATAACTTTGAATGAACTGTCCGCGTATATTGAGTGACTAGTGTTGACTGTATGTTCAATGGAATGAGCTAAATTCATTATTTTCATCTGGTTGCGTTCTCCTAGCTAGGTGACTGAATCGCAAAGTTTTCATTGTCATTTTAGAGAACAGCTTCATCGCACACTTCAATATGAAGTAGATTTAGTTAAATTATCTATAATGATAAAATTGTATCCCCTGTCGACCTCTGTCGTGAATAGTCGTTAATTTGCATCAGTATTATTATTATTATTTCAGCATCATTTCAAATTAGGTATTCACAAGACAAACAATTTATTCTGTTCATTAAAATTATTCTTCATTTGACTGTGCTGTGTTAAATAGACACTGTAGTGAAAATAATTTTCTCAATTGATGAAGTTTTCTTCAAAGTTTGTACAATGGTATGTGGATTTAATCAAACACACAACAATTTACTGTTATTGTCATTTCTTCACATAATTCAATGATAAACTGTTATACCTTTTTGCCATTATACAAATGCCCTTGCACAGCCTTTGAAGAAGACTCCGTCGAAATAGAGAACATCCTTCGATTAATTTTCTTTTGCTTTATGCATAACTGAATTATGTTGCGAAATTAAAAAAAGTACCTTCTACTACCAAGAGATGGAAATCCTGCAACCAATAATTCAATATATTTCATCATCGAATTGATGCTCACAAATCGACAAACCTGATAATTACAGTCCTGTCTATCTCAATTAAATTAATTCGATAAAGTAGATAAAATAATTTTGTTCGCTTCATTTGGTCTTATGTCAGTCAAATTGCTTACACCTGCCTGCATAGAGTGAGACAATGCACGCCAAAAAAACACATCGTAAAACAAATGAATATGTCACTGTTGTTAATAATGACACTGATATATGCATCACAGAAATTATAACAGGTGGACAGAAAAGAAGCGCTTACTTGTTCTAATGATATATGCTCACTTATGCAAGCAGTCCATTACTGAAGCCACGTAAAATATCAGAATTGTTTCATAGTCTAAATATCATCGGAGAAAAGTTTTTACAGTTGAATGGAATAGTTTGTGTTTCCATATAGTAAACTGTTGATGTGGTTGTATTCTCTCAGTTAGTTGATTTAATTACTAACCTATAGCTGTCCTTTAAGACAACATCTTCAGCGCAAGCTTCAATGTCAAGTGAACTTATATGAATTCTCCATGAATGATATAACTGTATCTCCTGACAAACTTTGTCATGTTTGGTTGTTAACTTGCATCAGCATTTATGGTTTCGATTGATCTGGAATTTTATTTTATTTATCAAGCGGCTTATTCTTTATTAGTTGAAACATTTGATCTATAGTAGTCTGTCTGTAAATTGATGATTCGTCTTAGTATCAGGCTTCAAACAATCACCTGGCATATTTAGTGATTTTCATATTTAAAATCTCTACATTTTCCCAGTCAAATTGGTGTCCGTAGTTATCTACGTGTATCGGTATGAAAGAATATTTACCCTGTCGTCTAACAGCAAGTTTATATTATCGGATTTGCAGCCGATGAGGACTCCCACTTTGGCCAATATAAGGCTTATCACAGTTCACGTAATTTATTTTGTAGATGGTATTGATCCTTTCAAAAGCTTATGACTTCCTTATTGCAAGCATGAGAAGTACACTGCTTTCTTTCATAGTATCATCTGATAATTACATGAATATGATTCTCCGTCCACCATATGATCATTGGTTTGGAACGTTTATGTGTAAAGTATTTCAGCAAACAGTATGGTTTTCCTCAGGCTATACAATGCCGAGCTTTCTGTCCGAATGTACACAGTTACGGCTCTTATGAAAAACTGTAGTCAGGGGAATCAACAAACAGGCCTAAACTATACATTTAAAAAGGTTCATTCAACCTGTAGTCTGCCATAGCCTACGATTCAATACAGATGTAATAATTTCATGTCTTACTATATCTCTCTACGCCTTAATTACACTCTCCTTCTTTTCTTATCATAACCGTTATTTCAAAAATACTCCTTTTATATGGTGTGATGAATTTGCTTGTAGTTTTCAGGATGATTTCTTGGTTTGATTCGAGTTTAAAAATTTTTGATGAAATTGTCGAGGTACCCGTTTTTCTTGAAGAAAGTTCATTACTATTTCTCTTCTACTCTCCTCAGGACTGTAGTGCTGTAGCGGGTTTTAGCTATTTGGAATGTCTCTACATAGATTCTTTTATGTGCTGTTGGATTGTTGCTGTTGAAGTTGAGTATTCGGTATGTGTCGGTTGACTGCCTGTTCGCCTGTGTTTGTTCTCTTGACTGAGATACGTAAGAAAAGAATTTTGTTGCCTGATTCTTATCTTCTGAGTATGTTGTATGTTGTTTAACTTGTAAGAGTATTCTATTTCATTTCTTCCAATTGCGACGTATGTATCATCGACATAACTTATCCAGATTTTCTGTTTGATTATTAATAAATCTATTGCTTCCAGTCTTTTCAGTACGCCCCCGGCAATCAGTCCTGATACTGGCGATCCCATCGGTGTTCTTTTCATTTGTTTCTATATTTGGTCGTTGAACTGAAAATTTGTGATTAAGCATAACTCTACGAATTCCGTCCTAACTTAATGTTGTGTTTTTGATTGTTTGTCACCATAGTGTAGCTATGAATAGTTTCTCTTGCCAGTTTTTGTACTACTAGAGTGTCTAGTGCTGTGATGTCAAAAGACACCATGATTTCACTGTCATCTATTTGAATGTTTATGGATTTTTTCTAAAAAATCGGGTCGGCGGATTGACAGAATGGTTACCTGATTCTGTCGGACATTTTAGTTTTTTTGTGGAAAGTTCTTTGGATAGATTATATGCTGTTAATTCTGATAACAATACGACTGGTTGTAAGGGGATGTTCGGTTGGTGTATTTCTGGTCTACCGTTAAATCTGAGTAAAACATGTCCGTCAGATTTCATTCGGACGGTAAACAGTAACAAACCGCTTAATTACAATAGCTACCTATTTTAGTAGACATTCATTGATTCTAGTCTTTTCGTTTACTATAAAGCTATGCAGTGAATGTCGTTACCAACTCGCTGTCTCAAAAGGAGATTACACCTGATTTACCTATTAGCAATAAAACTCGTTAGTTCTGTCTCCTCTCAAAATGCATATTTACGGCTCATACGACAAACAACACAACAATTTATTAGTCAATAAAACGCAAGCATAAATTTCTACGATTTAAAAGCATTCTAGTGTAAAAACGTTGAATACATCAAGCGTGATCAAAATGGAATATTATATTACTTTCTAAAGTTTTTTCTAAGGCCATCACGCAACTCACACATCATCACAAATTAATGTGTACTAAAAAAAATGCTGATTGGAGTATGGCTTACAATCAAACACAATCTAATAATCATTTTCAAGTGACTGTATACCAGTTTGTTAAGTTTGGGGGAAAGAGGTTTAATATGCTTATTGTGAGTTAGGTATAGTTTGATTATTCAAATTTCTACCAGTGAGTTAATTTTTTGAGATCATAAATGTCTGTACATAACCTGACCAAATGTAATGTACCTAAAAAATTTATAATTAAAGAATAGTGCAAGAACAAAACAAATTCAATAAAAAGACAAATCCCAAAACATTCAATGTCGGTGAAATTTCGAAAAAGTGAACAGAAGATAGAAAAGGACCGAGCAATAAACAAAAATAACATCCGTGGGCTGACGATGAAATAAAAAAACTCCTTGAGAAACACAGAAAATAATGAATCCTTACTTCGTCCCTCATCAGAAGACACTAAGAAGAAAACAAACACTGAGTAGTGCTCGGCAAAGATTCTTTTCGATCACTTTTTTCTCAAGATCTAGAGTTATACATCCATTTTTATACTACTTTGGAGTTTAGAGAGATGCGTGATGGGTTCGAGTTTCAGTGAGGACATCAAAGCTCACTACGATATCGGTACAGTCGGCTAACAAGCCTCAAACAGAACGAAACGCGCGTACTGTATTCCACTGTTAACCAGAATCGACTAGATAAAGAATTACTATTGTCAACAGCACTAGTGGTTTTACACACATGGGATCAAAGAATCCGACAGTTTTGTATCGAAGTTTTTTTCGTTAATAAATTGCATGCATGTATACGATAATATGCATAGATATACCATTAAAATACACGTCAGATTAAAAGATTATGACAAATACCGAATATATTCCTACAAATGCTCATGATTACTGTTTACAATGGATTTTATTCGGTCTGATTATAAAGTTCATAGGATTGTATGTTAACACCACAAATAGGAAGAGAAAGATTATGTGGGCGTATGTTGGTGCATCAGTGAATGTGGAACTGAATAACAAAACACTAATTGGAAAAAAAGGTTTATTCGTACAAGCTTCAGAATACTAGAGTGAGTGGAACAAGCAAATTTTTCAGAGGAATAAGGGGTGGGGATACATGTCTAAGGGATGATCAAGCTTTTACTTTCATATTCACAATTCTTAAACTAAATGGACGAATTAGGTGTCTAGTACTTCCTGGTTTTCAATATTTCTCCAACTGATATCAATCCGTGGTCAGATCTTGTTGAAATATGTTTGTCGGTTATCCCTTTCCTATTTCACAATGTATCTGATATGCTGACCAATGAGTTTAATTTAAATATTCTATGTTGAAACAATTGTGGATATGAAAATAAAAGCTTGATCGCGAAAATTTGTTATTATTATGACTGTCGACATTAGAGACCACAGCTTAAGCAAATAGGTAAATAAGCGTCCAAAATATTTGGTGTCCTAAGTTTTAGATTTCTCTGCACCATTTTTCTACTTTTGTCATCACTATTTTTGCAGTTGCATTTATTAGTATTGCTATCAACTTGGTTATTATCCTCTAATGGAAATATTTGGAATCTAATTCCAGTGATCCTACTTTATATGCGTGCTGAATAACTTCAGTGTGTAACTGTTATTAAGTAAAATGAGTGTGTATTTCTCTAAACTATGCTTTTGATTATTTCGGTGGAAATATTTAAGTATGTATTGTATGTTATGTGATACGGAATTTGAGAGACAAGATGAGCAGAATAGAAATTCATAAATTCAAATATTTGAGGCGTGATTTTTCATACCTCACCTTCGCTTCTGCCAACCGCATACTTTTTCATTCTCAAAAGACAGTGCCTTTAGGTCCTCTGAGAGCAGCAAACTGTACCTTTTCAGCTGCTTCACGTACTGAACTATTCATTGTCAAACTTTCATCTTAGCTCATTTTTATACCCGTTTTCAGTAACATGGTAAGGGAGACAACCCTTAGGGAACATCGCTCTAGGAGAGGAGATAGTTCCCACCAAGACCTATCAAACCCAATACTGGGCAGATGGAGCTCATGAGTCCAGAAAGACAGTCCATCTTCGGGAGACAACCCTGAGGAAAAATCGGTCTTGGATAGGAGATGGGTGCCACCAAGACCTGTCAAACCCAATACTGGGCAGATGGAGCTCATGAGTCCTGAAAGACAGTCCATCTTCGGGAGACAACCCTGAGGAAAAATCGGTCTTGGAGAGGAGATGGGTGCCGTCAAGACCTATCAAACCCAGTGTAATGCTATGATGAGAACAATATCAGTAAACGCCATGCCGGATCGGTCGGGGCCCGGTTTAACAACGACCGCGCTTTCTGCTGCCGTGTCACAGGGCAGAAGTGATAAGTTAGCTACTGAGACACACCGACTAATAAAACTCCCAAATGCTGACACAGTCATAGGAACATGGAATGTTCGAACGCTTTATGCCTGTGGGAAAGTAAAAGAACTGACCCATGAACTCAGTAAATACCGATGGGACATCCTAGGCTTATCAGAAGTTAGGTGGACAGGCTCGGGAGTAACAACTACAGAAGAGGGTCATAAGATATGGTACAGTGGGGACGAAGAGAAACACCAACATGGTGTGGGTTTCATCGTAAACAAAAAACAAGTTAACTCTGTAATAAGCTGTAGACCCGTAAACAATAGAATCATTTCTCTACGAGTTAGGGCTCAACCACTTAACATAACAATAATACAAGTTTATGCGCCTACATCTGAATACCAGGACGAGGAAGTAGAATGCTACTATTATGAACTAGAGGAGTGTATTAATGAGGCTCCGAAAAAAGACATTCTTATTGTCATGGGTGACTGGAATGCTAAGGTAGGTGAAGATGCATATGACCAATGGGCAGGCACAGCTGGACGTTTGGATTAGGTGAAACCAATGAGAGAGGAATAAGACTGCTGGAATTTGCAAGCAGCCACAAGCTCACACTGGCCAACACTCTATTCCCTCATAAGACATCAAGGAAAACAACATGGCACTCACCTGACAACAAAACACATAGCCAGATAGACTACATTCTGTTCCCAGCAAGATTCAAGTCAAGCATTAACAAGGCTAAAACCAAAACTTTTCCTGGAGCAGACATAGGCAGCGATCATGACATGGTTTTAATGACTATAAAACTAAAACTAAAACAGAACCGCAGACAAATAAGCCCTCTAATCAGATATGACCTAGAGAAACTTAGGGACCCAAACATAGCAGAAATGTTTAAGGCAAATGTAGGGGGCAAGTTCGCTGCACTTACCTTGATTCACGACAATATCGATTCACTCACTGAAACCATTAAAACAGTGCTGCATGAATCAGCAACAGAAGTTCTGGGTAACAAAAGAAAAAAAATCAAACCATGGGTCACAGACGATATTTTAAACCTGTGTGATACAAGAAGAGAACTAAAAAAGAAGAAAGGACTTAATTCCCAGTACAGGGAAGAGTATAGAACAGTAGACAAAGAAATACGCTCCAAAATGAAGAGAGCAAAAGAGGGCTGGATTACTGAGCAATGTAATATCATCGATAATAGCTTAAGGGGAGGCAACAATAAAAAAGCATTCGAAACACTGAGTAAGCTGACCAATACGAAACTGAATAGAGCAACCGTAATTGAGGATGGTAAAGGCACCCTCTTAACAGAAGAAGCAGATATCCTTAGAAGATGGACAGAATACTGCAAGGGACTCTACAATCATAAAATAAGCCCTAATTATAGCCTAATAAACAATTCATGCTGGGACAATAGGGAGATCGGTGATTCACCCATACTAGAGTCAGAAGTAGAGGAAGCAATAAAATCACTTAAGGGAGATAAATCACCAGGAATTGACAACATACCGGCAGAACTAATTAAACATGGTGGACCACAAACAGTTAAATGGCTGAAAGCAGCCTGTCAAAAAATCTGGCAAGAAAAAGAATGGCCTAAAGAATGGACTCAGTCACTAATCATTCCAATATTTAAGAAAGGGGACGCAAAGCAGTGCGAGAACTACAGAACAATAAGTTTAATCAGCCACCCAAGTAAAGTCATGCTGAAAGTAATATTGAACAGACTCAAAAAGAAAGTAGAGGAAATACTCTCAGAAGAACAGGCCGGGCAGAAGCACTGCTGAACAAATTTTTAACATAAGGGTACTAAACGAAAAATGTCTACAACACCAAAAAATGCTAGTACACAACTTTATCGATTTTAAGAAGGCCTTTGACCGTGTGTGGCACGAAGGCTTATGGCAAGTCATGAATAACTACAATATAGATAAAAACATAATTGAGGTTATTAAGTCTTTATATAACAAATCTAGTAGTGCAGTATCTCTAAATAATCAAACTGACGAGTTCTTCAGAACAACTATAGGAGTACGCCAAGGGTGCATTCTCTCACCAGTCCTCTTTAATTTATTCCTCGAACATATTATGACACAAACCCTACATGACTTTACACCGACACTTAGCATAAACGGAAGACCAATTTCCAACCTCAGATTTGCTGATGATATAGCCCTCATTGGGGAAAACATTGATCAAGTTCAGGACCTCATCTCAAGACTTGATGTTGCAACCAAATCTGTGGGCATGGAAATCAGCACAGAAAAGAGCAAAATACTCATTAACGGAGGAAACAACTCAGATAGATGTATCAGACTTGATGGACATGTATTAGAAGAGGTTGAAACTTTCAAATACCTTGTGTCTACCCTAACAAAAGATGGAAGGTCCACTAAGGAAATAAAAATTCGACTAAACCTAGCCTCTGCCACCATGTCCAAGTTAGGGAAAATATGGAAGAGCAACATCAGCGTCTCAGCAAAAATGAAACTCTACTCGTCACTGGTCCTCTCTGTATTCCTATATGGATGTGAGAGCTGGACCCTGAATGCAGAGACAGAAAGAAGAATACAAGCCTTCGAAAATAAAAGCTATAGAAGGATCCTAGGAATAAGTTACCTTGAAAGGAAAACTAATGAATATGTCTTACACCAGGTCGATAGACTGGCAGGAAAACAGGAACCACTCCTTTCAATCGTAAAGAAACGGAAACTACAATGGTTCGGCCACACGGTAAGACATGACATATTGTCCAAAACGATTCTACAAGGCACAGTAGGAGGAGCACGAAAGAGAGGTCGACCGAATAAGAGCTGGCTTGACAACATAAAAGAGTGGACTGAAATGCCCTTGGATACGCTACAGAAAATAGCATTAAACCGAGAAGAATGGCGAAGACTGATAGCGCGAACTGTCATAGCACCCCCACGACGAAAGTCAAGGGACTGATGATGATGAGACATGTATCCCCACCCCTTATTCCTCTGAAAAATTTGCTTGTTCCACTCACTCTAGTATTCTGAAGCTTGTACGAATAAACCTTTTTTTCCAATTAGTGTTTTGTTATTCAGTTCCACATTCACTGATGCACCAACATACGCCCACATAATCTTTCTCTTCCTATTTGTGGTGTTAACATACAATCCTATGAACTTTATAATCAGACCGAATAAAATCCATTGTAAACAGTAATCATGAGCATTTGTAGGAATATATTCGGTATTTGTCATAATCTTTTAATCTGACGTGTATTTTAATGGTATATCTATGCATATTATCGTATACATGCATGCAATTTATTAACGAAAAAAACTTCGATACAAAACTGTCGGATTCTTTGATCCCATGTGTGTAAAACCACTAGTGCTGTTGACAATAGTAATTCTTTATCTAGTCGATTCTGGTTAACAGTGGAATACAGTAAGCGCGTTTCGTTCTGTTTGAGGCTTGTTAGCCGACTGTACCGATATCGTAGTGAGCTTTGATGTCCTCACTGAAACTCGAACCCATCACGCATCTCTCTAAACTCCAAAGTAGTATAAAAATGGATGTATAACTCTAGATCTTGAGAAAAAGTGATCGAAAAGAATCTTTGTCGAGCACTACTCAGTGTTTGTTTTCTTCTTAGTGTTTTCTGATGAGGGACGAATTGCGTTTTTATAATAGTTGCTTTTTTATCTGCCATGGAAGTCACAATGAACGTTTGTGAGGAAGGAAAATATGCTAATGAGGATAAATGGTTATATTTCTTTCTAAGGTATGAATAATTGAAGATAGGATAAGCTAACGTATTCGAATATTTTTCTGGTGCACAATTTGCTAAACCAGGTTTATCATGTGAATTATTTAAGACTGAAATCTGAAGTAATCTGTTACTGGGAATTTTCTGGCTTATTGTATAATACTCATTACATAGCTTTGCATGCCATTTTTGAAAATACATGCTAAAGTATATCTAGATACCGGAAGACTCATTTCCATTCATTCTTACTAAAACCTTCTTAGGCCCTGCAGTTTTGAATTAGATAATCATTTTGTATATATGAGAAAGTTATTCATCAGTTTTACTTTGACATTTACAAGTATTAACTATTGATCAGTTTAACAAGTTTTATAAACAGTATGAATTGTTGGTATTAGATGGTTGGAGGCAATCGGCAGGAAGCCTTGGACCTAGGTTTCGTGCTAGTTGGCACTCATCAGCAAGGCGTATCTACAACCTTGAGGGAACTGAGGTCAATCGCGAGCCTGAATAGCTCAGTGGCAACGTCTCTGACTGCAGCACTGGGTGACACGGGTTCGAATCTCAGGGACATGAGTTCCTTCAAGGTTGTAGATACGCCTTGCTGATGAGTGCCAACTAGCACGAAAGCTAGGTCCAAGGCTTCCCGCCGATTGCCTCCAACCATCGAATACCAACAATTCACAGTGCACCGTAATGGTGAGCCACCTAGCATGGTGGTCACATTGCAAACATGACTGATAGAATTCAGTCTCCACCGAAGACAGGACTAGACACATTACGCTAGTTGCTGACTAGTGTGCAATCAAAAATATCAACAGTATGCTTCTATGTTATCTTCATTGGTCTACTGTTTCGTCTTTTGTTTCTCATCTTCCAACTAAATGGCATAATTATAAAACAAATGTTCCGTTTATAAGTATATAACTTGGGCACTGTGGTAGAGTGTAACTCCATTATGGATAAGATTTTATTTTGATAAATCACACAGTGTTACACAGTAATATTAACTGATGACCACATTTCGAACACAAATTATTGCTCATAATCATATCAAGTTACTCACACAACTTTTTCCTTCATTTATATATATGTATGGAATTGACTAGATATTTTTTTTATTCAAATATTACTGTTTAACACTGCGTGATTTATCAAAATAAAATCTTATCCATAAATGTTCCGTTTATTCCGACAAACATTTGTCGAATGATATTTGTATCACATTTTTTCACGTACCATTTTTATCTCTCCTTTTTTACTGTAAGAATGCTGAAAATTCTTCTTTAATCTGACATTTATATCAAATTTTGACACCATTTTAATTTTATTTTAAGCTTAGTGTTACGAATTTAGCTAAGTGACCATTGAAATCACTGGTGATAGTTACTATGCACAGCTGATTTAACACTGAAGAAGAATATTTTGAGGTCATAATTCCTATTCGGATATCACATCCATATACATCAGACTGTTAGTAAAATAAGAAGTGGTTTGAAATTTCATTTATTTGTGACAAACTACTCCATGTGAGTTTATTGATGTTCGCTTAGTCCTTGTCAAGACAAAGCATTTTATGTCACTAAAACTTTTGCATTTATTTATTTTTCTGTAATTGTCATACTGGAATAGTTCTGACGATTTGTTTATTTTAGTTTCCTAAGTTACCTTTATCGTTTTGTCAATTGGATATTTGAAATCGTGAACTCAAATTATTGGTCCATAAAATATATTCAGCAAAAAAACATCAAAAGAAGTTAGTTTTGCATAATTTTGATTAAGAACCTATTGTGTTTATCTTAGCATCACTGGGTGAAGGCTAAAACCTATGCAAAAAGACTGAGAACCTTTGATTAATTTCTTCGAAGTTAATTTGAGTGGAAGTAGCTTTCATGTGATGTGTAGTTTCTACTATCCATACGTTATATATATACATATGCTTAGTCGCTGAAATCGATACTTATATCACGATGGGCCCAGCCATCGCTATTTTCACTCTTCCCCATAGTTAGTCTGAACTGAATCAAAAGGAGCGCTATTATAAGTAAAGAGATTCATACTGATAAAAATGCATGTGATGAAATTGTTTACAAGTACTTGATTTCTCTTTATCAAACAATTTTATTATCACACATATGCTATGCACTTGATCTTTAGTTAATTCTTCTTATACCAGGTTATTAAGACTTCATTAGATTCTACTTGATCCTTTAATTTTCCTTAAAGTTGTTAATTATTCATTCTATATGTTTCGACGAATAATGTTTTGAGGTGAAAACCTTATTTCCTGTGACAATACTCCCGATGATTATCATGCTGAGAATTTCTCATGGAGAGGTACATTGTAAAAGTTCTCCAAGATAAAGTTCCTTGAAGCAGATATTCCTGTGAAATTTTTATCAACATTTTTGAATGCACTGATTTTGACGATTTCCCTCTGAATTTATTCCAACTTTTTTGACTGCCGGTTGGATTTAATCTTTTTTACTTTCATTTATTTACTTGTTTTCCAGTTTGTTTTCCAACTGTCAACTAAATACTATCCTAATGGATATTTTTGACTACTGACCAAAGAATTAATTGTAAGTTACAAGTGGTCTATAGCATAACTAGTGCCGCTTATGAATAATGAAGCACTGAATTATCCAACAGACTGCCTACATCATAAATCAAATCACATCGAACGGAAGTCAAATGTGTGATGGTGTGAACACACTGGTTGCTCATATTTGCATACTTACAACAACATTTCTAATCGAGTAAATTCCACATTTCTATTTGACAACAAAATTTGGAGGATGAAACAGCAACAAATGGAACTGTTTATCGTTTATTATACTCTAAAACTTGATCTTTGATGATCAGATACTCAGATAAAGGTTGTGAAGTTGTGAAAACAACTAGGATGACAGCACAGAAAATGGTTGAATTTTTCATATATGACACAATTCGAAGAGTTTACTAGAAACGAAGATGACTGAGAATTAACTTAACTAAAGTGAAAAGCTTTTTTTTAAATTCTTGAATTAACCATTCCACATGTGGAAAAATCTAGAAATTTAGACCAGTTTATCAGTACTGCAGCATAGAAAAAAAGATCATTAATCCTAACCTGATCAAAATCACCAAAACGGAAGAACTAAAATGTAAACGGTTTCTAACCTTTCTGATTCTCTTCAATAACTGATTCCGAAGCTGTAAAATTGCATACGTATATTATTTTAAAGAACTAACTAAGAGAAAATGTCTTCGCATATTTCATAGCCAAATACAGTTCAAAATAAATTCTGAAATCTAAGTATAATAACTACTTGATAATCTGTCGAGAGCAGGACAAGCTTTAGCAAACGGGTTAAATGACCTGTTCAGTAATGAAGAAATAAAGTTGGATTATAGGAGTGAATATAATACAGAGAGATTTAATATGGCTGTAAGAAAGTTAAACAAAAACATTTTAAAGCTAAAATGCAACATGTTTTAATGGCTACGCCCACTGCAATTTTAGTAACTCAATAAGAAAACTTTTGTCTACATTGTCTAAACCCTGAAATATTGTTAGCCAGGTCTTATGCAATTTGAAGCAATTCTACTCATATCTTTTCTGAAAAGTTGTACAAGTACCTTGCAGATTATATCACATTTGATTAGAAACTGAATTGTAAGAAGATTATATTTCTTCTTCATATGATCAAGATGGTATGTTTTCAATGAAACGTTTAGAAAGTGAACACCGGTTATAGCCAATATACCTTTCTTCATACGAGTAGGTAAACTGACAGATAGACATTGAGGGGGTTAGCAGCGTCAGCTTGTTCCGTAGGCGCAGTAAAGGCCTTGGTATTTGCATAAAATGTGTCAAAGTTTAGCCACATTAAATTTTTTTACTGAGAGAGACAAACAGTTCCTTATTATCTCTTAGATGCCTTTGAACTGTGTATTTAGGAAAAGTAGTATACTGGAGATCAGAGGTAAGTGTTTCTATCAGTTCACAGTTTAGTAATCCTTGCGATGAATCATCCAAACTGGTTGTTCTCCAGTGGGAAATGTTTGAGAATATTTATTTTATGTGTAATCACAGATAGGCATTTTGAGAAAAAAATTAAGACTGGATTTCGTTTTATGCTTAGTAGTACCCCACTTGGCAATTTATTAGGTCGTCCATTTCACATAGACTTCGTAGAAATAGAATTCAGAATTTTGTCGCTACGTCTCTTTAATTGCATACCTAAAAAGAATACTCTTTCTCTGAAAAGAATGGATCTCAGGATAACTGCTACTGCCCTGACTGTTGTAGTCTACCTTCTAAGTTAACTATATTCTTATACTATTAGCATCATCATTATCCCTTTGGGTTCCGACAGTAACATGGGGTTTCAGCAGCACATCTCCATTTCACTCTCTTCCTCGCAGTATTTCCCTTAATTTACTCTAGGGCTACCCATGAGCTTCCATTTACTTCTCAGACGGCCTCCTTCGTGTCATCCTCTCGTTTTTCCCATCCGAGTTCCTCTCCAGGTCCTGGAGCCTAATATTTCTTGGTAGTTGCTTCAGTGTATGTCCAATCCATTTCCATTTCCTTCTGTACATTTGTTAGGCGACAGGTTCTTAAAGAATCATTGCTAGAGTTTCTCATTGCTTACCCCTTCTACATGACCATCTAATCTTCGTTATGCTTAGATATGACCAATGTAAACTTTCCATTTCTCTTGCGAAAATTAAAATTGTTGACCACTTTCCTCAAGTCTGTGTTCTTTAGACTTCACATAAATAAATCAACAAGTAATGGGCTTAGTAAAGAACTGATTGTCGTATCATCCTTTTTTCTGCACATTTCCTTACTGAAGGAGATCTGGACATTTAAGTTGTATCTAAATAATAACCTGTTTAAGGAGCGGATATACATTAGATCAATTATAATGATTTTGATTTACAAACGTTACACACTGTTTTGTTAAATAGGGCATTCGTAAACGGTTAAATTAAATCTTATGTGAATATGATTTTATTGCAGCAGCTGGTGTAATCAATGGAGGTGAATAAAAACGGAAACAGAAATAAGCATTCTGTGGATAACTATTCAAGTTCTGTAACTTGAACAGCAATAAGGCTAGTCGCATGAAGTGAAGATCAAGTCCCATGAATTGAAAACAGGGTTATAAAAATTCATTGCTGACCTATGCTTATTTGACTTATGTCACATGGCTATTTTTCAGACATTAAAAAAGAGCAAGTGTCTTCAGACAGGGGAAGAGCGGAACTGTCTTCGATGTCCTTCCCTCAGCCTTTCCTAAGTAAATTCAAAGATTTATTCTCTGGAAGACTGCATTAATAATCATAGTTATCCGAAATATTTCTGGAGAACTCTTCGTAGAATTCATATCCATCTACACCAAAAGAACTCTAAAATGTCATATCTTGAACCTCATTGATGTCCTACGCTCATGTGTATTCACTTTGGAACACAACGTCAATGTGAAACTTTGCTCACTTCATGAGTTATTTGTTGATGAACGAACAGAAATCGAAAATTATGTCGCCACAGTTACTGAGAAACATACAGAAGGAACAAAGTAGAAACTTTTATGTGCGGTGAGGCTGGTTAGAGTAGCTGGGAAATTTCCCCTGAACACAGTAGACTTAGTTTTTAATTTATCCAGTGTAAAGCTTTCTATGCGACTGCAGCAGGCTTTATCGCTTGGCACTGAGTTTTGTCATAAAACACCAAACAAAGCATCTCTTCACACCGAATCAGAATTTGAAAGTTTTGTTTGTCGAATAAAAGACTTGGTTCCTGCCTCTAACGAAGAACTGCGACATTTCAGATCTAGTTGTTTAAACTCGATCATCGCACGTCTGTTAAATGTGTCGAAGTTTTATCACTAAACAGATCCGATTATATTAAAAAGAATTCTAACAATTCCTAGTGGTGGCATCAAGTTTACAAGGCATTTCGAGAAAAAGACAACAATACTCTAACAGAAAAATAGATGAATAAAATTCTCTCAAAATAAAAGGAGAATTAATAATCAACATTCCGATTTTTGATAAAGTCAAAACTTATGCATCAAGAATTTCACGCCTCTATGGTTTGTCACAAGGGAAGGTTGCCTATGCGTCGAGTTTCTAGATATGTCTAGATCACTTTACCATTAAGTAGCCTAGTGACTAGCAGACTGCTGGAACTTTTTAGAAAGATGATAGCGTCACTTTCGAATTCGCTAACTCAATAAAAGAGATTGACGTGTTTGACAAGGTTATGAATTCATTGGCGTCATCTTTGTATTCCTCAACTTTCCTCTGAAAGAAACAGTATGCTATCTATGTAAATGTATTAATTCAAATGATTAAATTGTTGGAATGCCCACTCAATGAACTGAAGAACGTGTACTAAGATGCACGCTAAACATCCGAAGAGTGTTCATTGGTGAATTATATCTTTAGTAGGACGGCGTAGCTGTGAAATCATCCTTTATTCCACTACCAGCCAACCGTTTCTTGGCTTACTTAGAATTGAGTACTGTGAAAACAACCATAAATCAGTTCAAAGTCTATAAGCGTCACATGAATGATATTTTCATCATTGCCGACGAAAAGTTTGGTCTAAATAAAATCCTCCGACTGTTTAGTAACACTCATTGATCTGTTAGTTGCATTGCAGAAGTTGAGTCAGAAGGAAACTTCTCTTTCTCAGATGTTCAGCTTTAGAGAAGAAACGATGGATCAATCTGGAGATCGATTTACCACAGATCAAAAATGAACTGGAAGATGAATAATTTCAACAGCTGTGTCCTTTAAAGTAGAAAAAGAAATCTTATTATAATCCATCTCACGAGAAGTAGTCATATATGCACGGAGCCTTTTTTTAATACCAAGGAAAAAGTCTGTGGTAAACCTGAAATTCAAAAGCAACATAACGGATGAAATACTAAGAAACAGATTTTCAAGAACGATTCCAAAAGCATTCTTAACCATATCAACTCACTTGCTCCTGTTGAGCGGAGTATGTATGCCATACCAGCAAGATATTGTCCGGACGTGCACATGAACATCGGTCAGTATGGATGTCAAAATGAGAAGTTGAACGAGCTAGCAGTTATCTTCTTGAGCATCTTGTTCTTACAAATCATTCCACGTCAATAGAAAAGTGTTTCAGAGTAAAATATAAGGCAAGGTTATATTTTTCAAAGGGTTTCCGGCTATATCTGTCCACAGAAGAAGCTCTTGTTATACAAAAAGGAAACCTTGAACTGTGTATGCAGAAGCAGTTAATCCTAACTATTATACTACCGTGCCCTTTAAATTTCTTCACTTTAACTCGCGCAATAACTTGATATGTAATCCATTTTCGTGTGGTTTTTGTTTTCGTCTTAATTCTTCCTTCCGAACCCCTAACTTTAAATTATACTGTGTATGTATTCTGAATCTCTTACTCTTTTGAACAGTGTTCTTGTCTCCAGGCGCTTGTAATCTTTCAAATATTTTTGATGATAGTTATTTCTGAACGAAAGTCATCACGCACTATATAAATTTGCAGCTTCATAGTGAAGTTGCGAAAGGGATATTATATAGAGGAAAAGACGAAGAGTAACTGTTTTCAGTGATATCATCGTCAACCCGTATAATCGCACACAGATATGGTAAATCATCTTGCCAATAAAAGGAATGTGTTCAAAGATGTGCGTTTATATCTGTAAATTTTAGTTAGCAGATCACGTAATATAAAAAGAGCTAATCAGGTGGAAACTATAATAGAGACAGATAAATAAATTCAGTAAATTATTAATATTGGGTAGAATTCAACTAGCATTTGAGTGAGAGGTAGGTTAACAACGGTAGGGTAGGAATTTAATGGGGGAAGGGGAGAAAATAATGCAATAAAAAATCACATCTTTCAGTGTTAAGATGGATCAGATCCATTATAGATTTGTTAACTGAACAAACTTCTTCTGTATGCAGAGTTCGATATTTAACCTGTGAACTGCCATTGCTTCTGTTGTTTGAAGAAGCTTGATTTGTACTCTTTCAGCAAGATTCTCACGTATTTCGTAGATGGCTTTGAAGTTGGTTATCTTGGTGTCCAGATTCGATCAGGTGTTCCAAGATAGAGCTGGAGGATCTTTTTTCTTGTTTATAAAACCATGAGCCTGAGCGTTCGATGATACGTTTGGATAACAGACTCTGGACACGGATATTCTTCGCTGACTTACGCCTTTCTGAATGGAATGTATAAGAAATAAGAAATTCATAACAGCTTTTAAATAAAAAGCACAAACACATTGTGGTAAATACTACTGGTTGGTATAATTGGTTGGATACCATACCTCATATCAAACAATGAGGCTTTTTAACCGGATGAAAGTAATTGAAATACTGGGTAGTCACTATACTTGTTTGAAGCTGAGCTGTGTACCCGGTTTGACTGAGCTAAGGGAGCTGAAACAGTTCAAAATGTCTGACTTATGGTTAGATACCTGGATGAATCAGTATTACATGGAGTTGAATTAGTAATTTGTGATTCACAGTAACTTGTTCGCTCGAATATGAGAAGAATGGAATTTTGCGTCTCACACCTCACAATTTCAGAATCGTTTAGATTAGCTTTAAACTAGAAAGGAACCTTGGGCATATAAAGAGTGGAAATACAGACTGTCTCACTCATCTATTGACAACTCCTTACAATAATAGAAAGCTTGCATAAGTGAACATATATCATTAGAACAAGTAAGCGCTTCTTTTCTGTCCACCTATTATAATTTCTTTGGTGCATATATCAGTGTCATTATTAACAGTGACATATTCGTTTGTTTTACGATGTGTTTTTTGGCGTGCAGGCAGGTGTAAGTAATTTGACTGACATAAGACCAAATGAAGCGAACAAAATTATTTTATCTACTTTATCGAATTAATTTAATTGAGATAGACAGGATTGTAATTACCAGGTTTGTCGATTTGTGAGCATCAATTCGCTGATGAAAACCGTCTATTTATTATTTGCGAATGCTTTTGCATATATTTCGCTCAAAACATTCTTACTTTACTACAAATTCCTATAATAGTGAAAAGTAATTCCTGTGTCACTATTTTCCTTTTAGAAAAGAATTATTCCTACACTTTTATGGTATTGTTTCATTCTGAAAAGTACTGTCAGCCTTATATGTATATTTTGAATCGTAGATATATCTGTTGTACACTAAAAACGTTATTGTGAAGTGTTCCAATGTTACCTTCTGGCTGCTTACATATTTCATACAAATTTGTGCTTACTTACCCGATCCAACTAGAAGTTTTCACTGGACATAATGCTTCGAATAATATGCACTTTATATTATTGCCAATCCATAGTGGATTCTCAATTCGTCGTGAAGCAGTACATAGTCACATTGTCTCATGCTATCAGTAAGCATATGAGTTCAGCAGAGACTTTGCACATCTTATCAAACAATTTTCTAATAATAGCCTTTTAGCAGAGTAAACCTTTGGTTATCTTTTGTTTGCTTTACATTATTATTAGACGGAAATTATTTATTATGACTAATTACTTGTCATTTGAGTGTTGACTAGTGTAGTATAAGTGGGAACAAGCATATTGTCTCCCTCGCTTCTAAATTTTCCGTCATTACTATTTTAGTGGCTTACTTGTAGGCAGAATTTTTCTCGTCTAAATATATCAGTCTTTCGTAAGTTGTTATAAGTAGCATTTGTTTATTAATATCACTTATCTACACGATTTAGCAGTCTTTGTCTAGAACCTCCTAATACCAATATTTAATTACATTTTATCTAATTTTAAACTCAGTTAATTAGATTTTTAAGTTCATAATGCGGTGTTCACATCATGGTTATTGAAACCAATGCATAAAACATAGTTCACATATTATGACGAATTTTGTTGCAAACAAAATTAAAATATTTCTTTTTAGTCAGTCACTTTGTTTTCCGTCATTTACCAGCTATGCAGTATCTTCAGATTAACTGATTTTTCACAAGACTTGATAATAAGCAAAGTCACTTCAAAACACATTTGTTTTGCCTAAAGGAAGTAGCGCACTCAAAAAGCGAATAATTTAATTTATCTATTACAATAAAATGAACTTATGATCGAATATACATCGTACTATTATAGACTGTGGTTAATTAAATAAGTCTTGGCACACAAGCATACAAATATCTAGATTAGTAAACCCAAATAAGATAAGAAACCTAGATCTACATTATTACAGCTGCAGTTATACACAGTCGATTGTGTGGATTTCGTCACGAGCCGATATACCTTATGGTATCATCGAAAATCAAGAGCACTGGAAGGCTTCTTGGTCCTATTTTTGGACCCACAAACACACCAGTGATCGAACTCAGGGTCTCCAGGTTACGAAGTGAGACTGTTGAACACATCTTGAGAATGAAATAATATTTAAAACAATTAGTTCCCTTTATGAATTTAGATAAAGCAATAAGAAGACGTAATTTGTCTGAATCGTGTAATGTATTTGCGCAACACATTTCGAACAATCTGATCACACACGGACTTGTCATAGGAATATATATGAAATTAATAAAGAGGTAAGAGGTGAGAAAAATAGACTTAGGTCAAGTTTAAAGGACATATTCAAGGTCAAAGTAACAATGAAGACCACTAAACCAAATAACAGAGGTAATAGTACATCTGCTATGGTGTCAAAACAAAATTTACCAAGGAAGGTTTAATGTGATGACAAATTGTTTTTGAACGCATAAAGGTGGCTTAAACTTTCTAATTGCTAGGGCTTCCACAAACTTTAGGATACGCCACAAACACGTTTTATAGATAGGTTTAAAAGATCTATTAACGTCAATTTTATGTCCTGTTTCTATAATATGTTTTGCAATAGAGGAGCTAGGTCTCCTGTTCTCACCATTAATGGGTTCTGAAGATTCCATTTGTTTCTGGAGCCATTTAGGAATATGCTCTGAAGCCCTTACTTGCAGAGATCGATGAGTCCTCCCTATGTATGTGTGTCCACACGTACATTCAAATTGGTAAATACAGTGGGATGTGACGTCATTTTTCTCATGTTCGAAGGGCTTAGATAAATATATTGGCCTAACATTCTCTATTATTATGATATTGGCTGCATAAAAAGTCTTTTTGACAGCAGCGTTCAGTCTTTGTCTAGTCATCAAGCTGCTTTGATGCCCCATATATCCAGTTGTTGCAGGGCACAGTGACAGCTAATCTACTGAAGCTTCAAGGCCTAAATGCTATAAGTAAAGAAAAATTTGACTCGTCAAAGCCATCAGATTGTAAATTCCCGCATATGTATGGCTTGCCAAAAATACACAAACCCAATAATCCTCTACGTCCTATACTGTCAATGTGCAAATCCCCAAACTTGCTAAATGGTTATTAGAATTATTGCATCCAGTTAAAACACAATTCTGTAAGTATGTGTTAAAAGATACATTTGAATTGATTGATTTTCTTGACAATAGTAATATTAATATTATGAATAAGAATATGTACTCTTTTGATGTAAACTCGTTATTCACTAATGTGCCTTTGCTCAAAACAGTTGACATTTTGTGTGATTATATTTCCACAAACAATTTTTTCATCCCGTTCCCTATATCTTATTTAAGGGATTTATTACTTCTATGTACTAACAATGTTAGGTTTACATTTGAAGGCGATTGTTTCCGCCAAGTTGATGGTGTTGCTATGGGAAGTCCGTTAGGATCCCTTTTAGAAGATATTTATATGTCGCACATTGAGAATTTATCGGAGGATTTAATCGAAAATGTGCCACTTTATAGAAGGTATGTAGACGATATTGTAATCATCAGTGATAAGTCTTGTTCTGCTACCTCAATTTTAAATCGAATGAATGAAGTCCAAAATAGCATATCACTTACATCTGTAGAAGAGGAAGATAACTGTTTATCTTTCCTAGATATACTGCTTAGTCGACGGCTTGATGGGTCGATAAAAAGATCTATTTATAGAAAACCTACCTGGACAGGACAGTATCTTAATTACCACAGTTTTTGCCCTGTTCGGTACAAAAGAGCCTTAGTAAGGTGCCTCTTCAGTAGAATCCAACGAATATGCACTGAAGACACACTTGATGCGGAAGAAGGAAAATTGACACAAACTCTGGTTGATAACAATTATCCAGACAAGTTCATCAGGAGATATAAAGTAGTCAGAACACCAAGACCCACTCTCCAAATCGCCCCTAAGAAAGACGTATACATCAAGCTACCCTATATGGGGCATCAAAGCAGCTTGATGACTAGACAAAGACTGAACGCTGCTGTCAAAAAGACTTTTTATGCAGCCAATATCATAATAATAGAGAATGTTAGGCCAATATATTTATCTAAGCCCTTCGAACATGAGAAAAATGACGTCACATCCCACTGTATTTACCAATTTGAATGTACGTGTGGACACACATACATAGGGAGGACTCATCGATCTCTGCAAGTAAGGGCTTCAGAGCATATTCCTAAATGGCTCCAGAAACAAATGGAATCTTCAGAACCCATTAATGGTGAGAACAGGAGACCTAGCTCCTCTATTGCAAAACATATTATAGAAACAGGACATAAAATTGACGTTAATAGATCTTTTAAACCTATCTATAAAACGTGTTTGTGGCGTATCCTAAAGTTTGTGGAAGCCCTAGCAATTAGAAAGTTTAAGCCACCTTTATGCGTTCAAAAACAATTTGTCATCACATTAAACCTTCCTTGGTAAATTTTGTTTTGACACCATAGCAGATGTACTATTACCTCTGTTATTTGGTTTAGTGGTCTTCATTGTTACTTTGACCTTGAATATGTCCTTTAAACTTGACCTAAGTCTATTTTTCTCACCTCTTACCTCTTTATTAATTTCATATATATTCCTATGACAAGTCCGTGTGTGATCAGATTGTTCGAAATGTGTTGCGCAAATACATTACACGATTCAGACAAATTACGTCTTCTTATTGCTTTATCTGAAATAATAAATATCCCAAATATGATTAAACAACATCCTCTAATGAATAACGTTACTGATTTTGCGCCCAAAATACAAAGTAGCAAGTAAGTTGAATAATCTAAAAATGCAAAGCCGTTCATAATATGTGTGTAAATGTAGATGCTAACAAAAGTAAATAATTATGTGAAGTTGTACTAAGTCTTTAATCGATAATCTGTCCACGTTTAGTACAATGAAGTAAGGTATTTGAATTCTCGGCATCTGTTATCGTATGCAATTAATATTTCCTTAAAGTCATAAAGATCAGATGTGTAATATGAAATGATGTGTTCATCAACTGCAAATTATCTGAGACCACAGTGCCTGGAAAATAATATACTTTTAGTGTTTAAATGCTACTACAGTAAATGTTATAAATTAAAGAATCCAGTGTATCGACATTATGATTTGTACTTCGAGTCAGACCAAAAATTACTTGCTTTATTGGAACTAACCAAAAGCAGTTTTCAAACTGATTCCATGGATAAAAGGCGACGCTTCTGTTCACCTGAATCATTTTTTAATCAGCTGGACGTTATGCAAGCATTCATGGTGAAATCTTCCATTTAGGCATTGTACCGTAATCATCTGTGATGCAAGGATGACTATTGTGCATGTGAGAAGAAGAAAATGTAGCCTAGCAAAAACAGGAAACGAAAAATTTATTTTTAATCATATGTTTCCCAAAATCAGCTGACGAATCTGAATAAAAGTTATACGAACTAATAAGTATTCAGCTAAATTACTTTGCAATCATCTTGATATCTACTTATGATTGTTCCATAATAACGCTATAAGAATAATGTATTTTATCTTTCTAGATTCCATAATATTCATATCTAGAAATAATTAGATTTTCTTTAATTTTCTGTTGTAATGTCCACTGTGGATGTCTGAGTCAAGGATACCATGAATACGGACCAAAACACATTATTTTCATTGTCCTTCTAATTGAAAAATACGTTAATATGAAATTTATTCTCACTGTATATTTAAACAAGTGCAGTTAAATCACTTAAAGTTGAAAAGTAATTCATTCATATTGGAAAAGGTGCTACTGAAAGCTTGATTTCATTATAAGTTGAAAACTGTGCGATGAAATGTTTATTTCTTCATGGCTACCGGAATATGACAGATTTCGAGTTTTATTTTTTTTTCCTGACTGAAATCATTCAAACCACTTCATATTTATTTTGTCTTAACTAAGGACTCATTAGTAATACACACCCACCCATCCAAGGAAAAATTAATCCGGGGAATGTCAAACTGCAATGCGAGTGAGTTAACATTTGTTTGAATTTTGGGTTCATTCCCTTGTGGAGTTAGAAACTAGAAAGGCGTAAATGCTGACAGCCACTTTTGGGTTTATTAGCCTGCCTAGGCGATGTTGACTTTTGATGAAACCATATATTTAGGCTTGTGATAGCAAATTCTTATTTCTATTGTGGGATGCATTTTATTAAAATATGTTATGTGCATGATGTTTCACATTCTGTTATTTCAAAAATATTTTACACATCAATCTGCTTTGTCTGGCGAAAATAAGTATGACATCATTAGTTTTTAATGACGTTAATTTTCTTTACAAAATTCAAAAGTATTATTCTTTTACCTTTATTAACGTGTTAATTTTCCTTGAATCATTGAATCGAATCCTTAATCGGGTGATGGGAACAATACATTGGATCACACAGTGAAATATTATTTAAAGGATGATTTTCCGGACACTGTTTTCTTATAATCATATCGACTATAAGTTTACAACTTTGAAAATTGGTTGCTTTTTAGTTCTCATTTAACATTAGGATGCTTAATCATTCTCATTGTAGCTGATTTGAATAAACAGAGCGTAAGTTATCTTTAAGTCTTAATTCTTCATTTATATGTCTCACTTTCTTCAGTAGATTTGCTTTCGTTTCGTTCAGCCATTCTGCCTTGTCAATTGAACATTTCACCACTCACCAACGTCATTTAACAGATAATACTGTTTCAATGTGTTATATGTCTAAAAAATAAGTTAATGCTGGACTGCGTACTACAGTGTCAAATTTTAAAACATTTTATTTTGATATCTTGTTAATTGAAAAATAAATATCATGTGGATTCATACTAGATCAGAGTAGATCTCGAGATCAAAATATCGATTTCCTTAGACAATATCTTAAAGACTGTTACTTGGAAATAATGCCTTTCCTTAAAATATTTCTGCTTCTTGTTAAACAAATGTCGATTAAGTCATTGCTTTTGTTGGTAAAACTTTAGGCGCGAAATTCCATCAACAATAAACTATTCTTTGATTTTTCCAAGTCACTGTAGGTTGTCTTAACATTTCCATCAGTTTGATGTCATATATGTGTTGTAGGTGTCAGTCGAAATTGTTTATGACAGATGTTCACTCTTGATGCTAAAACCTCAATTTCGGTATGAACTGCAAGTGAACATGAATTCAAAATTATTTTTTTTCTCGCTGATTCAGATACAGAGTTAGGAGAGAATTTATTCTCTAAGAAAAATACAGCGTGATTACTAGAATATCCCATCTGAAAAAGAGCTTGTTTTTTGATGAAAAGATACCCTTAGGAAACACTAGATGACATCAGGAAGAAAAAAAATAGATCGAATTTTCAAATTTAAGTGAAGTAGTTTCAAAAATATTAAACCATGAGGTTTTATAAGAGGTTTAGTAAGTATTCTACCTCTGTAATAATTATTTACCTGTAAGGGATGAAATTTCACAACTGACTACTGACGGTTTTATGAGACATGCTCCAAAGATATATATGCATCAAAATAAATTTGTCCTAATTATAGTTTCCCAATTATTCTTTATTTTTGAATGGTTTGGCAAGATACTTTATGGCATCAATGCTAATTAAAAGTCCAAAGAAAGCTTATCAGCTGAAGTATTAGTTATGCGTATTATTTAAGAGGAATCATATTTTTAAGGGATTTTATTGGATATAATGAAATAGGGTTATAATGGAAGTTAGTAGTTACTTGGAATTAATTAAGTGGTCACATTGTATAGTTTCTGTTATTATGTCAGATATAAGACTACTGAATATAAATCTGTTTGCGTTACAATTCTACTAAATAGTGACTCTTGAATGAGTTAAATGTTCACCCTTATTTTCGATTAGGAATGAATACCTTATTAAGTCCAGCTAAGTTTTGACAGAACACTCAGTAAATGTGGATTTCTGGAAAATAACCTCTGATTTGTGACACACTTACCCAAAAGGTTCAATTTACTTCTGATAGCTAAGCTGCGTGTACTGATATGCAGCGTGAATCTATTTTTTCTATGTTGCTACTGATCTCTGCGTAGAAAGCAACTATAATAATCATTTCTAAGGTAGTTTTTCCCAAATTTTGCAACCATAACTTGACTGTTCGCTTACTGGGCCTCAGTACATTAGGACATGAGCTCTAACTTGTGCTACATTCCAATAAGTATTACTGTTACGCGATACTGTTGTTGTATGAATCCAGTCTACGTAGGTGAAACCACTGAGTGAACGGTAGAAACTAATGTAATGAATTCACGAGAATTAGTCTATAATGTACACCATTTCTTTTTTTTTACCTGTATTTTTTCAACTCTCTTTTAGTAGTTCTTAGGCTATGTACATGATAATTTTCACTTTTTTCATCATCAGATACCTCAGTTATGCTGCTACATATATATAAATGTTTCATATAAGAATAACTTGTTTAAAGGATGTATCATGATCACCTAAACAAGTTTACAAAGTATATTAAAATGCTTTTTATGGGAATAATAATTCTTTCCTCAAAACATATTAGAACAAGTCGAAATGAACACTAAACACTTTCTCAGTAGAAATGAAAAACAAACCACGCATGCAAAACAAGATTCGTCGCATCTTGCTTTACGTCAGTATATTTGACTCAAATAGATCATATCTTTACAATAAAGACATGAATCACTAAGTACTTTGAAGATTAACAGTATGAATCTCATTATGTTGCAAGTGGTGCTCAGCATCAGTTATTTTCTATGCATTTGTTCACCATAACTATTGATCAAGTTAACAAACAAAAGCTTAAATCACTGATTTCAGCTAGAAACTGACACCTGATGACTGGCATAGGTCGTTGTCGTTTTTGATTAATTAATTTGTTTTTAAGGTTTCCGCTTCAATGGAGGAAATAATATGAAATCCACTCATTTAGTAGAATTTACACTACAAGTCTTGTTAAAAAATAAAATATTGACACAATGTAGTGTAAACAGTTCTGTCAGGCATAGGACTATGGGTTGACATATTTGACTGATCAAAACAAGAGTTTGAGAATGTTTCGGCATTAACTAATATTTTCCGGGAGGAAATATATTTTATGTAGGTTTATATAGTATTCGATGAAAACACTTTAAATATTGTCACTTTTCTTGTGTAATGTGTCTGAATTAAATTAGGCATTTTTCTATATACTTTTAGATGAAAGTAAATCAAATATGAGAATTATTATTCTGTTAAGGCCGACAGACAAAAAAGGCTTTTATAGCGATCAAGTGTCAGTTTTCAAAGGCAGGTTTCACATATTCACTGTTACAAAGACAGTTTTTGTTGGTAAAACTATTCAGACAGACAGCAAAATTACCTAAAAGCATATGAAATAATTTAGTAAACTGTCGTCAATAAAATTAAATATACTCAGTTATAAGCAAAAGTTGTGTAGATTTAATTCCATAATAAATTAGAAGCGACTCTGCGTTGAAGAGTTTGTGAAAACAGAATAACATTAGTTCAGTGAGATATGGCTCCCTCAACCAAAACTGCCTTAATAGCTAATGCACTTATCAGAGGCATTTTGATTAGGAGACAAATAACATTTATAATGAAAGACTTTCCACAGTGGTCATAAATACATACAATTTGAATAGACACAACAGAGTGGTGTACCTAATAAACAACAAGCATTGGTCATTAGTCGAAACGATGAACTTTTTTTCCATATTCCTGTCATCGTCAACAACAGTAAATTATTCAGTTGAATTTTAGATTTTCCCGTCGATTGATTGGACCAAAGTGCTCGGTCTCAGACTGACATGTCGGCTTCTTGTGCAGATGCTTCGACAATGTTTGGGCATTTAATTAGAATTTAATTGGTGGATGGTGACTAGCAGTGGAATCCAGGATGCGCATTTCGTCGGTGGGAACATCATCACTCACGAGGAAATGCAGGTACATTCAGATGACGTGTCCCAAATAAGACGAAGTGCGCATCCTGGATTCCACTGCTAATCACCATCCACAAATTAAACAGTAAATTATTTTAATTATTTCAGTTGTTAATTCTGTATGCAATGATTATTAGAATCAAAACTTGCTAGTACAAGTTCAAAAATATCAAAAGTTTAAAAATACGATTTATTTAACATCTTTATTTCAGTCTGCTTTCATAGTTAACAAGCTTTCCTCGCTACTTTTGTAAACGAACGTGTCGTTTTAAAATGGTTCATAACACACCAATACTACGTCATCACTATTTTGTATTTGACAAATCTACTGAAGTGAGATCTGGGATAAACACATAGTCACTTGGCGCACTGTCCACAAATCACTATGCTGGTCATCTAATTATGTTTAGAAGCAATGAATAATCCAGGAAACTGGAAGTATGAACTCTCTTTCGGGAATAAATTATGATCGTTTTACTAAGATAATTTGGATGAGACAACTAGACGAATGATAAAAGTTATTTATTTCGTAAACGTTGATAATTCATTCATACTACTACTACTACTTTTACTTTACACCTGATATACTACAACTATTTTGACAAATCTAGATCAAATTTTGTAAAACATAAAGTTAGCTGTGCATTTATCAATAAAATTAACCAGGATGGGATAATTTATGTGTAGTATAGTAAACATTTATTTAAACCCCGTGTCACCAGTAAGCAGAAGAACACTGAAATTATCAGTTGCTCGTAAATTAAAAAAATATTTTGTTTTTATGACTGTGTGTTTGTGTCTTCAGTGTTACGAAGATTTACCGATAAACTTCATCTATTAATGAAAAGTTGTCATTATTTATGTGGGAAATTTGTAGTTCATTGACAAGTATGGGAGACGTCATGTTGAAAAAGTAAAAATCAGCACAGTAGAGAAAAAGCCTATCTTTCTGCAGCTTGCATTCAAAGGTGATGATACTGCCAGTAGAATAAGATGCAGGCTGAACGCTGCCCTGAAAAGAACATATCCAGCCGCCAAGCTTGTATGTGTTGATCGAACAACTAGTTGTTTGAGACAATCAAAAGTGGACAAATACCCACCTCATGTTACCTCCAACTGTGTCTACCAATTTACGTGTACGTGCCAAAGCACATATATCGGAAGAAGAGAGAGAAGGGTTATTGTCCGCATTTCTGAACACATACCAAAGAACCTGAGACTGAAAGGTCCACAAGTATTAAACAGTGCAATTACGCGTCACCTATTAGACACTGGTCATAATGTAGACAACTTGAAGTCATTCAAAATAATCAACAAGCAAAAGAAACCTAACTTGCTACGCTTTGCTGAAGCGATTGCTATCAGACGACTTAAACCAAATCTATGTATGCAGAAAGAGACAGTGGTGAATCTTGCACTGCCTTGGTGAAAGAAATATATACAACAGCTTGTTTTTGTTTCCAAGCCTAAATGCCCAATTATTCTATAAATATTTATCAACTGTCAAATGTTGATCACAGTTCATTTGAATTATTCTATAAATAGTCAGTGTTTGTAACTCTTAATTAGTTAAATCATTCCGGACTAATGTTACTTTTACTTCCTACCAATTACTCCTTGTGATCGTGGAAAAGTATGTTCAAATCTTTAATGTAATGTTATTCATATTTTTTTATCGTTCAGGTTGTAACCAGTTGAGAAGAATCCTCGAAATAATAAAAGATGAGCTCATATTATCCTGGTACAATTTTTGTTCTTGCTTTGTTCAAGTTTATTAATGGGAAGAATTGCGTGAAATTTGTAGGGAGTTAGAATTTTACTGCACATTTGTAGTTGGGTATTTTTGTACTACACCTTACATATGATTGCAAAAGTTTTAAGAGTAATGTAGTTCTATCAGAAGAACTGATATTCCAGTGACTTTGAACTCGTTGTTTGTTTACGCAACCAAATATTTTGTTTCAACATTTGTAAAGCACGTGAAATATCTATAAACTACCTAATTACATAGACCAATACTAATTTGACTGGATCAATTCCAAGAAATAGTTTATACAAGTTCTCACTGGATGTTTTAAGTGCGATATTTTGAAAAGATTTATGCTCGCGTCTATCCTTTCGCAGATTTTCCTCTACAAGTGTGCTATTTTACTACCAAAGCCCATCTAGATATCTCTTCGCTGAATTATAATACTTAATACTTTTTAAATACTAATTTAGTTACGTTTCAGTATTTAGCCACAGTTAACCGATAGGGCATTAAAAAAACTTCAACATTTTAAAAAGCATTTGCCGAACACGGCTAAGTTACCCATCATGCTGAAACCTTTTTATATTTCCACGGAAAGTGAATTGTGGGTTTTCCGCGCAAAGATCTCAGGAAACAGGAATTTTTTAAAGTATATTATAGTAAGGGAAAAAATGTGGCTCATTTTGTAGATTAACTGAGTTAGTTAAAAGCATATATCTTTTAAACAGAAATAAAGTGGATCAGTTTTCCTCCGCAATTGCATATCTGTTTCATCAATAGATTTGACGTTTCGCCATCAAGGACATTACTGCCAATCTGAGGAGGCTACCGAACGCTGAAAGAGTATTATATACATATATATTGCATTCAGCTACTGCTGGTCGTTATCAAACACTCTACTTAGGAATTTCACTACTTACCACTATATTATCTAAGTTATTTTATGGTTAGGTCTGCGTTACTTTTGCAGCATTCATTCACTGTGGTTCGGTTTCCACAAATAATCTTTTGACACCCATATGAAAGAGAAAGAACATCCCTATTAAAGGTTTTCAACTCTGAGAAGCAAGCGTTTTCAGAATGGAAAGAATATGGCTGAAAAAATAAAAATACTTGCAGATGACCTGAGTTACTACCTTGTGTAAGTAGCACCAAAGTTTCTGTTTGGTTTTATTAACAGATGCAATAATGGTATTTTGGAATTTCCTAATTATCAAATCTGTTAATCTGGTAATCTGCTATCGTTTTAACACTTTCATTTGGATGTCTGGTGATAACAACAGAAGTCTGTTATCTTGTCAAATAAAAAGTAATTGAAACGTTGATACCCATCAGCATTTTCAGGAAAGTGCTTTTTCAATGTATTTCAAAAACAAATGCATGGTCATCTACAAGTAAAAATGGTCTTGTAGGTACACATCAATTGAATGACGTATCTCAGGGTGACAAGCGTCTGATGTTTTTCATTTTTTTATCTGCTTTACCCAAAGACATTCGTTCCATAGAGCGTACTTCAGATACGTTTGCATTCCCTTCAAGCTTGACTAGAAAACTCGAACAACTTATTGTAATTTACCCGCGCAATTTTGGTGTTAGTCAACCTCTTGCTGAATTCTCTTAGTGAAATCACACTCTTGTCTTTAGGTCCTGAGTAGTTTATCACCTGTCTTATTGCATAATTAATTGGGTTACAGTTTTGAATATTGAAGTGCTGTCCATTTGGCCTTCCATTCCCTGCAACTGTACATTTTCCTAAACAGCTCTGAAATGCAGAGAAATTTCTATTTAGTGGGGAAGCTATTCTTGATATGGGCCTCACTAAGGTTTGAGATTATTATTTTTTTTCAACGGGCAAAGTAAAGAATTTTTTATTAAAAATATTCCCAGATTACAGCTGATTGGTTTTATACGACTGAAATACCCAGTCTCTGCTGACATATATTCTTCTGGTACAGACGCTGTGACAGTTTCCTCAGATCATTTCAGTATTATGAAGTCGGTGGTGACTTTAAGTGAAATCCAGGACGCGTGTAACGTTAGACTTGAGATTCAGCAAATGGATGCACCTTCATCGAACTCAGTGATGATATTTCTACTGAAAATGGTAATTTTTCATACTGGAAGCCTAAATGTTGACAGAGACTGAAAGCCCCCGTCAAGTAAAATGAACCAAAAGGGAATTTATTAATACAATCTAAAAAAATCACTCGGTGCTGAAAAACAGTAAAGTATCAAGTTAAGAGAAAGCAGATTATTATTACAGTAATTATGGTGCTATTTTGTAACAGCGAAGAGTTAATTGAAAATCTCAGTGATGATCTTTAGAAATATGTTTTCAGAATATTGTGCTTTTTTTACTACATATAAAAATCACCCATCTACAAATTTGATATCTGAAGGTATTTTATAGTACTAAACTGTCGGAAACTTAAAGGTGAAATTCACCGGGAATCACAGTGCCAACAAGGATAAAGCACTCTCGTCTTCGTGGTTTACTTTGTCTCTATTAACGAATGTAAATGCATCTCGAAAATCAGTTGACTTTTCTTAAAACAAGGGGTACGTTTTTGGAAATTTATTAGAAATTTAAAAAAGACACAGTAGGACTGTGAAATTCAGTAGCATGCAAGTTCTGGAAAGCATAAGTTTTATCCTTGTTTGTCTTTATCACTAAAATGCTCTGGACACAACCGCAGAATTTATTAGTGGCCATATTGTGATTAGTAAACACTTGTCATTGCGATTGTATTGTGTCTTTATTAATAGTGATTAAGCGGCAGATCAGACATAAATCAATAGAATAACTCACTTGGATAGTAAGTAATGTATGTTTAAATCTTGAACCGAAAATGAGCTCCATTAAAATTTCAGGTCCACTTTGATACTGACTAGTAACGATATACTGGTCGAAAGATTTCTACCAACCTGCCTCCGGATTTCACACAAAACAAGTTCTGCAAAGGATAAGAATAATATTTCATTTACTTTGAATCCATAGCAATTAACAGATTTCAGTCAGTACACTTAGGGTGCAATAATCTCAAACACACGTATTTCGTAAAACTGGTCAGTCATGTTTTGTTAGTTGCATTCACTAGACGTAACCTGTCTTACGAGTTATTACAATGGGTGCCCCAATGTTCTTTTGATACTGATTTTACGTTAAGGTGCAAGTAATGGCTATTAATAGAATACAAAAAGTGGTTTGAAAAAATTATTGAAGTGTATTTTTATTAATTGTACTGGTTTTGTAGCGATTTTGTTTGATTGGTTGGAGGATTTCATCATGAACTGACATCAGTTAGAGAACCATTGGAAAACCTAGGAGTACTGGAAATCCTCCAACCAAAACTGACTAAAGCGCCTTAGCTAAAACGGTACCATGGAAGGTATTTCGAAAGGAGAAGCTGTTGTGCGATTTGCAGTGTACGAAGACCTACAATATGTATATATATGTCAAAACCAGAGTAGGAAAGATAAAGAAAACCTGCGCTACTCTGAAATCAGTTTGGAAATTTACCCAACCCAGCACAAAAGACAAGATTCAAATTTTCAAGATCAATGTTAAGTCACTCCTTCCAAATGAGTCAGTAACTTGGCGCGAACTTCACGAAAAGCATTTACCACAGGCTACGGCAGGCAACTGCCTCCTTTGGCTCTATATCGAAGATTAGATTTCCAGAAAGAAATGGCAACAAGAAACTTTGGAAATTATTCAACAAAGAACCTACCGCCCAGTAAATATGGAGAAGAAAATGGAGGTGGATCGGACACACTATGAGGAGACCGTTAGGCGAATTCGCGCTCCAGGCCATAGCTTGAGTGGAACATGAATGAGAAACGACGAGTTTAGCGTCCAAGTATGACACAGAGGAGATGAGAGATTTTGGGCAAACGTGGAGTCAGTTGAAGAGGACCTCAGGCAATGGGACGAAGCAGAGGCGTGTTGTGAAGCCCTATGTTCCACTCGGAACCCAGGAGAATTATGCATGTATGCGTACGCAAAGGTAATTTGAAAGAAGTAATGTGTTTATACATGCGTCTTGTCTTCTCTAGCTCTAGAAATTGTTTATCATAAAGACAACAAATATCACTAACTAAAAGTGCTCTCTGTTAATAAGACCAGTGCCACATATTTGCTGGATCAATTTTCAGCCTGTATTGTCATCTAGTGTTTTCTGTTTTCACTTAACTTTTGCTTCTATTTACTGCTCTTTGAGTTGGATAATTTTTAGTAATATACAATAAGAGAGATTTACACTGCCCTTTCTAGAGACAATGATACCACATTTGTCTGAAAGGTGGTTTTTTACTAACAAAATAATAATTAGTACAATGTTTTGTTCGGTTTCTGGTTTATTCATCACGAAATATAACCTAGTGATTTGACTTCTAATTGCCTTCATTTTTCAATTTGTATTTATGTAATAAATTTCCACTTATCTACTAATATATGTTTTTCACTATAATAGAGATACTTTTTTAATAATGTCATCAGAAATATCAGTTGAAAGATTCATAATATTGGTTATATGTAGGATAAAATGAATGCCCTTTGTGTGTCTCTCAATATGGATAACTTCTCCCCAGGTGGTTTCCGAAAAAAACATTTTCCCAATTCTAGTTTGATTGATGCACAAAAAAGCAGCTTTTGGACCTCTAAGTCTTTATCAAATAATAGCTGACTAAGAACTTGTGTAAATCGATACATGAATAAACATTTAATTTAAAACCAATAACTTAAACCATATCAATGGCAGTAGTGTGATACCCTACTTCTTTTATGTGTAATTGATAGACTACCACGTTATCTCAAATGAATATGTCTGACCAACTGATAACAAGGTTAAGTTTACCCATAAGTCACGGGACTTGATATAACGGATGTTGGTTTAACTTCACATTAAAAACTTTGATTATTTAAACGAAAAATAATAGGCAAACGAAAAGCTGAAGAAGAAAAAGCCTCCACTGTACCAGGATTTACAGTGATCTTACTGAATTTACTGGTCTAAAAATGGTGAAACTCATGCAACCAAAACAAAGTTTTCTAATTTCGTAGTCGATTACTGCATAGTGTGAAATCAGAGACCAAGATAGCTAAACCATATACTTGCTGATATCATAATATGCTGCTAATGTGCAGTCAATCACTAAAGGTTTTCCAAATGGTTTGCAGTTAAATTATAAACAAGCGCCTGAGCAATTTCAAGCCTGTTTGTAACACCTATACCTTGTGCACAAAAATGGTTATGAGCTACTTGTTGGTATGATACCTGGAACGAATGGCCGTTGAACGTAATTTAAACTTTTGGTATTCTCTTCCTGCCACCTTTCCCGTAAGGCAGTTGACTGGTTCAAAATAAAAGTGAGCTAAATGGAATGCGAACTGTATAGTTGAGTGTTATGAATTAAAAAGCAACACTTATGAATGAAAAGAAGGCGTTCAGCGAAGAGACTCTTTTCGGCGAATTCATTCACTGAGCTGTACAATCGCATATTTATACAATTTTGTTTGTGTGTGTGTACATTAGATTTGTAAAGTTTAGATATTTATGTAATATAAGTATTTTTTTTTTGGCTTGGAAACAAACGTTAAGATGGAAAATAAAATAGAATTGATTAAGTGAGTAGAATTCAGATTAGGTCAGGTTGGAAACAGTGTTAATGAGTGGTGCTTAAAATCAAATAAGGGTGGGGTTAGAGAATAATACAGTTGAAAACAAGTAAGTTAATCGGATGACGTAACTCAGAAAATCCTCCTTGAAAATGGCTATCCAGAAAGATTTATCACAAAATCAATGAAACCCAGACCAGAGAAGCCGTCCACACCCAGTGCTCCAAAAAGACTTCTCTATATGAACCTACAGTTCAATGGAGACCAATCTACAGAAATACTGAGAAATCGGCTCTCCCGCTCATTGAAGAAAACCTTCGTTGCAGCTGAATTACGACTGACGTTCTCCACGAGACCAATGATTCGTATGTCCGTGAAGGATAAGCTACCGCTGTTGGCCTCATCTATGTGCATCTACCAATTCACCTGCTCGTGTGGAGCCAGGTATATCGGCCGTAATCAGCGTTCGCTATCCAAACGCGTCAACGAACATTCACCTTCATGGTTTTATAAAGGAGAAAACCGATGCCCCCGCAGCTCCATCCTTGAATATTTGATCGACTCTGGACACCAAGTCAAACCAGAAATAAACTTCAAAGTTATCTACAGAATACAAGGCAATCTTGCTAAAAGTGTACGGATCAAACTTCTCCACATCGCAGAAGCAATGGCAATTCATCTGCTAAATCCTGAACTTTACATACAAAAGAAATTCGTTCATTCATTAAATCTACAATGGACGTAATCTTTCTTAATTTCAGTCTTACTAATTGTATTATTTTGTCTCTTGCATTTTATTATTTCACATCTTCACTTATATTATTCTCTACCCCACCCTTTTGTAATCTCTACCCTCATTAACAATGTTACTAACTTGACCCACGTCCAATTTCTAGTTAACTGAGTTACGTCATCCGATTAACTTACTTGTTTTCAACTGTATTATTCTCTAACCCCACCCTTATTTGATTTTAAGCACCACTCATTAACACTGTTTCCAACCTGACCTAATCTGAATTCTACTCACTTAATCAATTCTATTTTATTTTCCATCTTAACGTTTGTTTCCAAGCCAAAAAAAATACTTATATTACATAAATATCTAAACTTTACAAATCTAATGTACACACACACAAACAAAATTGTATAAATATGCGATTGTACAGCTCAGTGAATGAATTCGCCGAAAAGAGTCTCTTCGCTGAACGCCTTCTTTTCTTTTATATGACTGAATGGGGATTTTCAAGTTACTTATGAATGATTCCATAAAAAGCCATACTTTAGAGATGCCGTCTTCTGGTTAAGTATACCTGTTTATTTTACATGTTCAGATTTGCGTACCAACGTTACTTTCGCAACTGTTTTATGCTGTTTTAACAGAGAATGCTTTTGAATTTCTACTGAGGATATGCTTTGGAATTGTCATTTCTTACTCGTAGTGCTGGACTACACTTTTCAATTCATTCAATTCCCATTCATCGCTTTATTTGTCTGCTGTTAACTTTCATTTACTTTTTTCGAACAGCAGGAGAAAATTTGTCAGGATATTTACCACATGTTTCAACGAATATGATTATAAAAGTCTTTTTGAAATAGACACCTACAGATCGTCTTTATACAGTGAAATGCTATTACTTACATTTTTTAAGTAATACAAACTAGAACTTTACCACCACTTTGTCCATTATCTATTTAAACATGAGTACGGTGAGGTAAAAAAAGAACAGAGCTTGATACCAATATTTGATGGCTATCAAAATTTTATCAGATTAAGGTCAGAGTTTTTGAAAACAAAATATTATCTGAAACTTAGACGTGATCATGGCACCATTACATGAGTTGCGATAGGATGATAAACTGTTCATGCATACATTTCAAAACCGGTGACCTGTATTATTAATTTATTTCCAGATGGAATAAAAATTATTTTTCATGGTTCCGTAGTTAAAGCATTTTAAAGCGGTTTATAAACACATCTTACCGCTTTCGAGTAAATAGTGTGTATAGCTTGTAGTGGCCGTACGTATCCACAGAAATAAGAGGAAAAAAATTACAGGCCTTTGCTATCTGTTTATCAGCTTAAAATACCAACAAAGATAAATATTCAGAAAGATAAAAATAGATGATCGATCTTAAAACACTACACAGCAAACATAATGTAAAAAAGGACATATGAAACAATACAGATGAGAATAAATTGTTAGGCTTTAAGCAGCATCACAGTTCTTTGTAAATCAAGTTAGACTCCAAGTTAGTTGATCGCTACAATATCAAATAATAAATGTTCGCCATTAGAACAAATTAAATTTTTAATACTCAAAGTGGGATGTTTAAAATTTGCTTAGTTTATTTCGGGATAACATTAAATATGTACATTGTTGTGAACGTGACTGTGCTGAAGAAGATAAATATAAGTGCACCAAACAGTTACAATGCACGAGAAAGTAAAATGTTGTACGATGCTCTAGGCCCTTTAATAAACATTTAGATATTTCAGCAGTTTCAATGCGGATGCAGAATGTCTTATCACCAGTTGAGCTTTACGAAAGCATGTAAAGACTTTAGCTTTTGGTGCTGATATTATATCTTCATCAACCTTTTCGAACTGCATATATTTAATGAAAGGCATAACAGATGAGTGGAGAATTAACACATTTCGGCCCACAGGTTTCATGCAATTCAGAAAGTTTTTTCATTGTCATTTTTATAAATCACATGATTACATTAGGCGTTTAGCACTGATCTTACAATTTTTCTCAATTGTAGGCCTAAGTCATCAGAGTGTTATAAGCTAATTAATGTCTTTACAAAGGCACAGTATTTTCCTTTAAGTGGGAAAATACGTCAAAGTACGCACAAATACACTTATAAAAAGGCTTAGTAAAAGCTAAAACACCAATTTTATTTACAGTTTCTGTTTGATGCGTCGACCTCAATAAAGAAGTTCGGACAAATTTGATAAATTTAATGTGAGAAACACTTTTTTTAATATTTTTGAATAGCGTTATTAGAGGATCAAGCTTATTTGAAAAGCGTGATATATTTGAGTATTACATTTCAAGCAATCTGATCGGGGTATTCATTTGTCAAATCTATTAACATGAAAACGCCAATTAAAATAAACAAAATGATTAGGGATCTAAGCAAAAAACGATAATTAACATTATCCTCATTGGTGAAATCACAAAAAGAATTACCAAGGTTAAGGGCAATAATAAATTATTTCTTGACACACAGGAGGTGGTAGGCTTAATTTACGGAACATTGTCACCCTAGCCTATTTCAGTACGAGTCACTGACAGTTTTTGTAGATAATTTTGAAAGCTGTTTCGATATTAGTTTTGTGATTCATATGAATTATTGGTTTTGTTACAGATGAAATTGGCAGCCTTCTAGACAGGTTCTTCTGAGTTTTACGATTCGGCTGCTTTTCAAGCCCTTCGGATACATGTCCTCACACCTTCATGTGTAAAGGGCGACTACTCCTTCCTGTGCATGTGTGACAACACACACACACATGTAAAATGGCATATAGATGAGAGGCAACACAGTCACTTGTGCAATGTTGAGGCTTGTGTACTGCACGTTTCTAACGTTCCCAATAATTATAAGTCGGGCAAACTCGTAAGTTTCAGTGATCACCATATTTACACTCGACCTTAAAATCCTACTATTTATTTATTTATTAAGTAATCTGATGTAGACATTTTCCTTGAAACGGATAGGTTGTAGGCTTCGAAAATAACTGACCTCTATACCACTTCAAAAACTTCAAAGGATACCTGTTTATTCCATCATTTATGACTGAAAATAAATGGCATGATGTCATGTTATTCAAAAGATATAGGATTGTGAGTGAATTAGTATTTGGATACATTTATTCTAGCCTGAAAATAAACACCATTTTGCTAGGCTATTCAAATACGTTAGAATAAATGTATCCAAAAACTAGTCCATCCTTAATCTCATATTTTTTCAATCTTTATTCTTGTTTTTTTACTTTCAGACGTGATATATAAATGATCATACAAGAGGCTTGTGAATCAAACGGAACACAAAATACGCTGTATTCCTGTGGAACCTTTATTGCTGGTTATTCAGAGAAATTTCACTAATGAATCCTATGATTGGAAGTAAACGGCAAATTATTAAGTCATTCAAAAGATAAAGGATTACGAGTGGACTGTTATTAGGATACGTTTACTTCAATGTATTTCACTAATCCAGCAACATACCATTTACTTTCCCCCACTTTTCCCAGATTATTTCATTGCTCCAACTCACGCTTATTACAGCTGAAAACACTGTGAATTATTCTCCTATCAAACTATGTACAAAAAAGAATGCACTTCAACTTTTGACTATGGTTCACGTTATTTAAACATTGTTTAGGTATTAAAGTTGTCTCGTGCCTTATTAATAAAATGTTGCGAATCATGATAAATAGTGAACCGGTGGTCCAGAGGTAGAATGGTCGCCAGCCAGGTATGTCACCCGAGTCTCGATTCCCGATTGGCGTACACCTTTATCTCCAACAAAGAGGAAAGGTTGGGTGTGAGGCTAGCAACCCTACCCCCTTAAAAAACACCACTGCTACGAAACTTCAAATCTCAAGTTTGAAGCCCTATGTTCCACTCGGAACACAAAAAATAAAAAACCATGATATTTAATGAAACTACGGGATGATAAAGTTACGTAATCTTTTTCTTCTAAATGCCCTATTTAAATTTAAATGCTTTATTCCATCTTAAAATCATTTGTACCAGTGATTAAAGAGGAAAGCAGATCAGTCATAATAATGACAATAGTGGCTATAAGATGAACGAATTATTTCTAAGGCAGCTATGAAAAAGTAACAGGTAATCATAGAAAGTAAATCCTTTTACCGAAGGAAAATACTGATCACAACGATCGGTCATCAAAAATTTGCTTGAAGAGTAGTATTTGTCACAGCTAAGGTCACCAAGGAAAAGGATAATTTCGTTCGTAGAAAATTTATTCACCATGAAGTAAAGCTCAATTCGTTATCTGGAATGAAGTTGAACTCAGACGACTCTTATCGGAGTATACAACTGCAATAAAATTATCTTAATGATCTGGAAAGATATGAGACAAAAGATACTAACCACCTAACTGAACAATTTTATTAAGATTATTACATAATTAAGACTTGAAGTTCACTTCATAATACAGTTCTGAGGACACTTTTCATCCAGAAACATTGGATAAGTAACAGCATTTAGTCTCTCATTTACAGATTTATTCAGTGAATGCACTTTGTTGATTTATAGCAATTTAAATATTTTCATTGTTTTGTGGTGGATATTTATATTACGATAAAAAGTTTAAAATGTTACTGTTGTTTGTCACTGGAGTATTTTGGTTATAAATACACGTGAAAAAGAGCTTTGTTTTAGGAGCAGAGGAGTGTCTACTAGGAAAGAAGCTCTTATGAAACTGGAAGCATTTAAGCAAGGTTAGGCTGGTTAAGTCATTATTATTGTTTTCAATAAACAGTAAGATTTCAGCCTTACTAAAGAAAGACGACAAATAAATACACTTATACATTGACCAAGAAATAATCTATAAAGAGATATCTAATCAGCAAATTAACTTTTAAGCTGAGCATCTATCTGTTTCTAGAGCGTAGCTTTGTTTATGAATGTAAACAAGGGATTATAATATTATTAATTATAGTAATAGCAAAAGTTTCGATATGTTGAGGCTAAACAAATGACATTCGCAGAGGATACAAAAGAACTCAGCAAGTGTTATTAGGTAAACATGGTAAATAGACTGATAATATACCTTTGTAGGTTAAATTCAAACAACTAGCTATGTCATTCTGTTGTTTGTAATGAAACTGGTGAAATAAAATCAAAGTTTCCCCTGAGAAAATAAATCGGATTTAATATAGGATATATTTTTAGACAATATAAGTATTAAATTAAATTTCGGCTTCAATATAAACAGAACTGTGACCTGAGAGTGCTCGCCCGCCACGTGGGAAGTCTTAGTCTGATTCCCGCCGGCATACTTCGAAACTTAGTTTACTTTACTGGCTAATAACAACCATGGTATGTTGGACGTAGGCCTAGTAACCTCACCCCATGTAAATAACACCGTTACCGCTCAAACTTCAAAGCCTGAAGCTCTATGTTCCAGCTGGAACATGAGGAATGGACAAAATATAGAAAAGTTACACCTACTTGTTTTGCTGCCAGGTATGAGTTTGTAATCCGTCAGTAAATAGTGAAATTACCTTAGAAACAAAAGAATGTTTAAGAACTAGATTAATTTTAGTGCTTTAATGACTGTAATGGGACAATTGTTTGGAAAATCCTTCCTGAACGATATATTTATACTTATTTGGATGTTTCGGCTAAATTTGTATTTACTACCCGTTTTTCTCCAAGATCATGTATCATGATTCTGATATTTGCGAATCATATTTTGACTTGATTTTTATTATTTTTCTTTGTCTCTGTTTAATCTCTAATTTTTATGCTTCTCTATTTGGTTGTGCGAAACACTGATAATGTGTTGTTTTACGATGTGATTTTGTATGAGTGAGTTAGGGCCATTCTGGCTTTTGACTGTCTGCGGAAACTGTTGGTGTGTGCTTCTTGTGGACAAAGTTTTGATTCCGCCTTTTTTGGGAACATTTTCCTTGATTCTACGGCACTTCTTACAGTTGAATTTTGCCTAACCAATTTTGTTTTACACTACTTAGAACGTTCTCTTGGATGTATAGCTGCCTAACAACGCTATTGAGGTAATTCTGAGTTTTGATGATATTATTGTTGTTGAATAGAGTCACACATAGATATGACCATGAATAATCGTGTTCTTGCTGTCTTTGGAGCGTTTTCTAACTGTGCGTCTCTCAAAACATTTTGTCAGCTTTACAGTAGGACGCAGAGATCGGTTTCCTGCGTTCACGCCACAACGAGTCGGTTTTGATCGTTGGGGTGAACTTGTCGAATCAGATCAAAATCTGCTTCGCAGATTACAGCATATTTCACTCTATTTTTATGTTTAAGGTCTGATTCAACATGACTGGAATTTCGATGTATCTTTATATAACATCTGTAATTAAATAACCCTTCACCTGAAAAAATAATTGTTTTATTGTGATTGTTTAATTTAATTATTCAAATTAGGCGTGAATGGTGAATATGAAATTGAAACGAATTCCTTTATAAGCGGACACTTTCCTTAGGGCATTTAATTTTGTCATAAAAACTGTATGTATAAAATCTAGTATTTAGAAAGGAAATGAGTTATTTTAACCTGAAGCGGTTGTACATCTAACCGGCTTAACATAAGTAATCGCTTAAATGGGATATTATGTTCAGAAAATAAAACTGAAGAATAGATCATTATTATTGAAACGAATCTCTTTGAGAATGGAGGTCTCAGAGAGGAGAGGTGGAGCGTTCAGACTGGAGCTTGTAATAGCTGAGAACTGATCCGAATTTATTTGCCTAATGTAAAAAGGAGAAGAAGCACCTACAAGAACGGACATTTGCAGCCAGCTAGAATAATTAGGCCATTTAATTCAGTCTAGAGTGGATACGTAACCTGTTCATGCCAACACCAATTCATGGGACTGAAATAGGAGTGACCAATTAGCATATTACAAATAATATTCGTACAAAAAGCAAGTTAGTGTTTACGAATGCATGCCTTAGGCTTTTGACTGACACAGAACATACAGTTGTAAACAGTCAAATCGAAATAGTGAATACACAGAAGAAGCCATTGCTAGCAAACGATTATGACGCAACCTCTGTGTAGAGGAGGAATGGGTTAATCTCTCACTACCCTAGATGTCTCTGTTTTATTCACATTATTTGTTACGTCACAGTTTCCTTTTGATTTTCACCCGTTGAGCTAAATTCATTAGTAACCTCCCAATTTACGTAACTGTTTGTTTACATTATACTTTTACTCTTACTTACAGTATCTTTCCAAGCCCGCCCTCTTCTCCCGAAATTTACGTCATATTATGTATGTCCAGATAAACTCTGGTTGTTAGATTATTAGCCATCTTGGATTCATATCTCTTGTTCCACTATTATACCTTATGAATTAAATGAATTTTTGAATTATGCAATCCATATATATTTACATTTATAGCAACTAATGTCGGTTTTAGTCTATCAGTCGAGAGAAAAGCCGTGGAATAATCTGTTGCTTTTATCCTGCAAATGAGTTGATTATTGCTTTGTCAAAATTAATCAAGAGAACCTGGTTGTGCGGAAATAGTTTTCGCATGAATAGTATTATTAGGGTAAGTGCCATAATAGCGATCTTAGCAAAATACTAAATACTATTCTGTTCTCAGTAGATTGACTGAGATCATTTATCGTCTTACTCTTGCATAATGGCACCAATGTGTTTACATTCAATTTTGTTATCACTTAAGTAAATGCTGACTATAATGTTTTGAAGTGATATTTGCAGGGATCTAATTTGTCTCAAGTTTCATGAAGGACTGACATCAATTAGAGAACCATTGAAAACCAGGGAGTACTGGACAGCTGTTTCGTGCTGGCTTTGGATTGGTTGCAGGACGAAGTTTCCCGGAGTTCTAGCGTGAAGTCATGACCAATAGGGTTCATACGGTAGGTAGTGGAGATTGACACTCGCATCAGATGACATTGTCTGGCGCCAGTCACACTAAAATCACGAATTAGCGGAAGTCAGAATTCCTGGGCTGAACAGTGAGTCGGATGCTTATGGCTGAATGGTCAATAACGTTGCTTTGTTACCGGAAAGTCCTGGGTTAAAAAGCCGGTGGGCGCATACTGCCAATAAGAACCAAACTAGGCGAACGAAAAAGTTATTCAGACTCCCTGGTTTTCTATGGTTCTCTAAGTGATATCAATCCGTGGTCAAACTTAAAATGTCTTGTTCAGTTTAAGAATCTATTCCGCACTTCCCTTCACTCCGAGAAGTGTATGGTTTTTAAAAGATATAGCACAGAAATCGGAAGGATAATTAGTGATGCCACTGGTCGTTAGCAAAACTGAAATAACAATAGAAAACTTTAAAAATTAAAAATAGGTATATTGTTTGCTAGTGAATACGAAATTTTCAAATTAAATTTCATATCGATCTACTGTAGTTCCCAGTGGAAAAATGTAACGATATTTATAACGTAGTACACTTGTGGAAAAACGATACACGCAGATAATAAGAAAGGAGAATAATTAAACTACTTCACTGAACACTTTAATCTCTTAAAGATTAATAATGATGTGATGAGAAAATTCGTAAAATACTGTAAAAACACACATTTTCACCAAATCCGTAAAAACTATTTTCCACTTGATTTGTCTTGATGCAGATTAATTAGGTGTTTGGTTTGAAAACCTGAAGATATACCTACGTGATAATATGAGTGCAGGAAATCAAGATGTCTGAATTCTCTGCTCCTAAATATGAAGCATATTGTTCAAAACACGTCAATAATGCAAGAAAATTCAATTAATTTATATCACAACATTTTTGTAGGTTGCAATTTTTAAAATCACGTTTTATTCAAATAAAGAATTTCCGGAAAATAATTAGCATACTTTGGTTTGCAGGGGTTTGATTGGTTAAAGGTTTCATCACGAGGTGAAACCGGTCAAAAAATATTTAATAAACTATGAGTACTAGATGGCTGTTTCCTCCTAGTTTAGTACTCCTCAGAAGTGTGATTCCACAGGGATTCGAACCTATGACCTTTCAGTTTCGAAGGGAACTCGTAGAACATTTGGCAAATTCGTAGGAGTTGGAATACATGGGTCATCAGATCGGGTCTCAGTGGCTGCACTGTCTACGAGCTTCCAACGTAACTGAAAGGTCTCGGATCGGAACTCTTGGTGAATGCCGAAGAGTCCCAAACTAGATGGACGAGACAGCTGTCCCAGGTTTTCCAATGGTTCTGTAACCTGTAACCAACCAGATCTCTGCAAACTGACCACTGAAAATTAATTCGATGCTCACTAGTTACTGGCTGTAAACAGGAACTCACCTGGAGCTGCGGTGAGAAGTTATGACCGATGCTGTCTACCAGGTCAGGTAAGAGGACAGTTGTCCGCCGATAGGACTGGTTGGTGGTCGCTCTATTTATATTTTAGAGTAATTGGGAGAGACACTTCCAAATGACAAACACTGTCAGAAGCAGTCAAATGAAAGTGAATGAGTCAACATTACTCCCAAACTTAAAAAAAGCATTTTAAATATCAGTTTGATGTAGGAATTAGTTAGGTTCAATTCTGTTTATTCATTTTTGAAGTGTGGGTATGTGTAAAAATTCGAAATTTATCAAGTGAACCAAGTGTATGAAACCTTCGATTTTAGTCTGATAAATAACTGAAGTGATGTTTTGACATATTTTGTTTTTAAATAATGTCGTTTTGAATGGTTCAACTGAGACAATGTTTTATAGTACAATGTTCAAAATGCAGCATATTTTCATGCTGCCAGAGTATAGGCTTGTTTTGTTTAAAAGTTCGAAAAATAGATAATAAGTAGGTTTTGTTTCCGTGATTATTTATTGAATATTTAGTTTTCTTTCACCGCCGAAATAAATACCTCAGAATGCTACAGAGATTTAAAGTATAACCAAACTTAGTATAATAAGATTTCCGCTGTATTGAGATCACTGTAAATAGTTGTTGACCACATTAGAATATAATAATACAATGAGTTGTTTTACGGTAACCTGTGTAACATAAAAGAAATACCCTAACTTCTCAAAGAATGTCTCTATAGATTCATAGATCCATTCATAAACAAACCTAAGGATTCACTGTTGAATTCCATGTTGACCGACAGAAATAAGAACTCATACTGATTTCTGTACAACAACAAGAAGAATTATTCTCAAATCTATATTAATATTTTAGAAATGTACTGTCTGAGTTGTTTTGTGAAATGGCACAATATGTGATATGAAAGCAGACATCACGAATCCTAACTCCAGCCTGTAGTAAAAACCCTGCACTTCAAAGAATGTATACAGCATGTATGAATTATCTTAGTAGCTAATTCTGCTTACCGTCATTCAACCTGTAGCAAATATGACATGTCACTTTGCAGTTGAAAGTATCCTTCTACAAGATAGATAAAAATAAGAAAGTGTCCACGTGATTGAAGTGTGTACCGTATGTTCTTGACTTTTCTTTAACAATTGCTTCATGAGATTAATTCAGAAATAGAGAAAAAAATTTTGTAGTTCATTAAAAGTCTTATTTTTTCGTATTAATTAATTTACTAAACTTTTCGTGATAAATCACATCCTCTTGGTTTTTTTCTTTAAGTCAATAGTATTGAAATGCATTTTTCTAATTTGAAGTTTAATTACAAACACTTTCAGATTGTTCTAAAAAGATTTCAGCTATAAATTGCTCCTGATGCAGATAGAAAACAGCTTTTATGCAGAATAATTTTTGGTGCCCATTAGTAGTCCATTATCGAGAATTGCTTAGCAAAGTGATATAATTCAGCAGTTATGAACAGGCTTATAACAACCAACATGACACTGTGTGAGTCAAATGCATATTGAGGTATACAAATAAGACAGATAAATAAAGATGCTTCGGGAAATCGAACGAAAGAAGTACAACGAAAAAAGCAAAATTTCACATTCTTACTTTTCTACTTTCATGTCTTACAATTAATTTTACCGCAGTAACTACTTCTGTACTTATATCTAGTTTATTCTTTAGTTTTCTGCTTTTAGAATCTTTTCAATATTTTAACTATGTTTTTTCAAAAATGCTAATTTTAAAGGAAATTTTAAATTACTCAAGAATTCTTTCATTTGTCTCTCTGAATGTGTTTGAATATGAATTAATGCTTGAATAATTCTGTAGTCTAATTTTAATTAACACAAATGAAATAAGTTGATACTTTTTCAAGTAATGAAATATTGATGTACACAACGGGCGCTTATGTTTTATTTTGCTAAGAAAATGATATAATTACGCATGCATACATTAGAAGATATGCCACACATTCTTTTATCTCTTTGAGATCGATCTTACTGAAAGGAAGAGACTAAGTGAAAATCATGCAGTCTGTTTACAATATGCGGCGGCAGTTTCTGGTTTTAGATAATTCTGTAGTGAAAGATTCTTTCAAGTGCCAGTGTATAACAACATAAAATATCAGAGTTTTTGGTAATTGTCATACAGATATTTTCAGTAAATGCTTATTTTGGTGATAAGGTATGTATTCCTATAAAGCCCGTGTACGTTTAAATAACCTTTCACTAAATCTGAAGAGTAATCTTGCTGAGGAAATCCCAGTTTCTCTTGACGTATCAAATGCTTTGAGAAAGACAAATAAATTTTAGAACATTTAACCCATGATCTTTATTTTTACCAGTAATGGTGAAATACCTTTGGTATACAAACAGAAAGATTATTTGACATCTGGGCAGTCACAGTGTTACAGTTTCTCATAAGATGCATTAACACAAGGGAGAAATTAATCGCTTTAGTACTGCAGATACCTGTTCTTTAATGAAAGTCATTTCATAGATACATATGCTTTTGGGGTGGATTTTAAAACTAATGTCCCTGTTTTATTTCTATGATGTATAAAATATTTAAGGTTTGATTATAGTGACTTTTCGGAGTAGATTATTGTCTCTCCAGCTGATAGTTGGCTCCTTCCACATCCCTTCCATCTGCTCTCGCAGATTCCCAACACTTCTATTTTTTATCTTCTCATTTCTGTGGCTACCTGAGCAGCCTTTCCAGTTTCGTACATTGTACGAATATTCTACGTCCCCATCCTTATTTTCGCTTTCATCGAAAGAAGGCACATCGGCTGACTGGCTTCTTGAAGGCTTTCACCAGCCTGCGTCATTTCACTTCCCCGATTCCAGCGAAAAATAAGGTCATTGTTTGTACTTTTAGAATTTTTGATATGTTTGTGCGTTGAAGTTTTAGTAGCAATTTGGTTAAGTTTTGGGGGTGGAGTTGCTAGCACCACGCCCCAACCCTCCCTCTTTATCCGGGCTTGGGACCGGCTAGAATACTAGTGACCTAGTAATCTATACTCAAGACCAGATGGCCGGAAAGAATCACCAACAAGAAACTATGGGAACAAACAAAACAAGAACCAATCGCTCAACAAATATGCAGGAGAAAGTGGAGATGGATTGGACACTCGCTGAGGAGGCCGCTGGGTGACATCGCACGTCAGGCCATAGCTCGAGTGGAACCCGAAAGAGAAGCGGCGAGTGTGACGTCTAAGGGTGACATGGAGGAAATCGTGTGATGAGGAACTGAAACAGTATGGACAAACATGGATGCAGGTGAGAAGTACAGCAGAAGACAGAAACAAGTGAAGACGTCCAGTTGAAGCCGTATGTTCCATTAGGAACCCAAGGGAACAATAATAATAATAGTGACTATAAGATAAGTCGAAAAGAGAAAATACACTATTTACTAAATTCATGATTTGTGTGAAATCTAGTAACAACTATAAGCAAAATATCAAAATGTTTACCTCAATAAACCTCTAGGCTACCAATTAATTGGCATTGTGTAAGAGTAAATGAACTCAGAGATGTAGGAGCATTTGTTATACTCTAAATCCATAGACAATAAAACCTATAAATGCAGAATTTCTATGTGTAACAACTAATAAGTTCACAGTATCTGACTGTCCTTAAACTTAATTACAAATGTATCAGTAACCTACATAGACCTCAAATACTGATTTATCTATGTTCAGTGACTGAGTTTTTATGAGTAAATAAGAATATCAGGCGTATACAACCTTCGATATACTGGTTTTACATCCTATATAAATTAATTTCTTACTGAATATTCTAGTCACGGTACCTCATTTTCAGATAAGTCACTGAGAATGTTTAATGTCATAACTGTAGTTCATAATCAACTCTATTCAAGTCAGAAAAGCAAACAAAATCCTTTAGTTTATGTTGATATTTCAATAAAAGCGTAAGAGGTAATTTTAACATTTCCGGCGAAATCTAATATGTGTATACTCAACTAAGACTTCTGTCATTGTGATCACTCAGGCTACCAAAAATCTCCACCATTATCTTGCATATAATTTCTCTTGTACACTTTGGTTTAATCTGTTAAAATATAACTTCTACTAGTACTGTTGACCTTCACCAGTGTTAAAAAAGGTTAAAACCTGCTTTTTCGCAAGTTCCCACTAAACTTGAGAAAAAGCATAGTCGTATGGTACAGTATATCCCATTTGTTATTATTATGGTTTCCTTGAGTTTCGACCGGAACATATGGCTTCAACAACATATCTCTACTTTGTTCCATTTTCTGCTGTCCTCTTCAACTGGGTCTATGATTGCCCATAATCTCCTCCATATCACCCTCGGACGACTCGCCTGTCGTTTACCGTGAGGGTTTCACTCAAGAGACAACATGGCACGCAATGTCATTCGACAGTCGCCTTAGCCTGTGTCCTACCCACCTCCATTTACTTCTTATTTATTGAAGGACTGGTGCTTAGTTAGTTTGTTACCATAATTTCCTGCTGCTGATTCTTTCTGGCCATTAGATCTTCTACATAAAGTGAAGGCAGTTACTGATAAAAGTCAACCGTAGCCTGTGGGAAATGCTGTTCGTGACACTAGAGCCAAGTTCCTGACTCATATCGAAGGGGTGACTTAACATTGGCGTTGAAAATCCGAATCTTGTTCTTTATAGTGAGTGCAGCAGGCTTCCAAACCGGCTCCAGTTTGATGATGCTATATCCCAACACATGAGATAACTGTTCCTAAGTTTTTCAGTACAATTTGCCACTGCCTGAAAGATAAAACTAACTACCTGCAGTCTTTAATCATTTATTTATGTCCCTGGGTCTCAGAATGTACTTATGCACCTCATTTAATTGTCTTTCAACCAAATTTCGTGCATTTCTCGAAGGAGACAAATACGGACTATCATAAGTGATTGATTCACGCTTCAATTTAGACAACAATATGCCACACGATCTGCTATCAATTACTATTTTACTTGAAGATCCTGGATGAAGAGGAAATATTATACAATAAATGTCTCTAAAAATTCTGCACTTTATATAAACAGTGTCCAGAATAAATCTTTTATTATTCGCATAGGCTGCCTCCTCTGTTGTAAACCATAAGATTGTCATTCATCTTTTATTAGTTATTGTGCCAATGCTTTTAAATTAAAACAATTTAATAATAATAACAAAAACAATTAGTACAACTAGATGCAATCTGTTTGAAAAGAGCATCGAAATGCACACGTTTAAGTATCTGTAATCTTTCCATTTGACGGATGTTTCCTTTTCAGTATTATTTCTTATAACAGCGAAAATACCTTTGTCTTATGCGACTCGCAGATATGCTTCCACCTAAGATATATTGATGACATTTTTATTGTCTGTGGAAGCAGATCAAAAGCTGAAGACATGTTGATAAAATTCAACTCATGCCATGTGAATCTCAGTTTCACAATAGAACACGAGGAAAACGATACTATTAAATTCCTAGACGTTTTTCTAATGAAAAGGACTGATAGCACATTCGAAAGATTTATATATAGAAAGTCTTCATGAACAGGACAGTAGATGCATTTTAAGAGCTTTGTTCCAATCCAGTATAAAAAGAACTTAGTCAGAACACTGTTCAATAGAGCACGGAAAATTTGTTCTGACAGTACTATTGAGCATGAAATAAAAGCTCTGAAGGATATTTTATCTAAGAATGGATATCCTGAGAAGTTCATTAATAAATACTCTAAAGAAATTAGCCCCTGCAAAACTATCCAAACAGTTCCAAAGAAATCTGTCCATATCAATTTGACATTCAAAGGGGACAATGCGAAAGAAGTAGTCAAACGAAGACTCCATAAAGCTATCAGGAGAACTTATTATGCTGCAAAGCTTGTCTTCCTTAACACTACCAAGCGAGTACTTCAACAGTCTGCGGAAGACCAGTCGCTAATCCTGGATACTTCAAACTGCGTATATCAAATTGAGTGTGTTTGTGAAAGCAAATACGTAGTTTGTACAGAAAGACGATTGTCTACTTGCATGATGGAGCATTTGCGAAAATGGTTGAAAACAGTTGAGTGCAAAGTGCCAAAAACCTCAATAACAAAAAATCTCGTGGACTATGGACATGATATCGACGCTGTCAAGTCACTCACTACTGTCAGCAGACAAAGAAACTGGAAGATGTTTGCAATTGCAGAGGCTTGTGCAATTCGAGTTTATAAACCAGATCTCTGTGTACAAGAGGAGATGGTCGTCACTCTGAATCTACCATGGTAATACACTTTACTCATTATTCTACCTCTCATTATTATTTTTATTATTATTGATTCACTTCAAACTGTCCTTTATCAGTAGCATTATCTTAACTCACTTCAACATTATTATTATTGTTATTATAACTATTACTACTGATATTACTCTGTTTGCAATTCTTGTTATATTCTCTAATTACTAATTGTTTATCTAAGTGATGTAATTGAATTGTAATGCATTATATCTTAATTTTGATCTGTCATACTCCCTCTCTCCTTGTCTATTTGAACATGACCTGGAAAACATTCGCCCCTGTCTTTCTGCATGACTTTTTCAATGTAGTTTATTTACCTATCAGTTTTATACCTCCCAATGTAATTTCAGAAGTATATATATATCCGTGTATGTAGAGTATTCAGCTGACGAGTTCTACCGAAATTCGATGAATTCATTAAATCCTGCTTTATTAACCTTTATTGCTTGTTTTAAATCCATGGGTCCGCTTTCATACAACGCATCTGAATAATCCACTTTAGATATATTCGGTGCAAATCGCTTAGCGTACAAATGGGATAATGCAGGCTTGTTAATATTTTTCCTATTCACTAAGCCATTTATATGGCTTTATTTTTACTTAAGTCAAGATAATTCATTTGTATTCTTCGCATAAAAATTTCATCTATAGCTTTTTTCTTCAGTACACAAATTTTAAACCTGTAACTTTATGAATTATGAGAACAATAGACATGAACTAATGTTGCCCTTTTTACACAATATTATGAAATGGATTGAGTTTTCATTAGATTTCGTCTTAAATGGACTACAGCTATAGAACCATACAAAAATGCAGCAATATCATCTGGTTCTTGTGAGTCATGAATCCCACAGACTGTTGGTTAATGTGATGGAAATTCATGATCGATAGTTTCTGATAATAAATTGTACGACCCAGTTAACGTCCAGCACCTTAATTTAGTTATGGTCTTCACGCTATATTTGGTGTATCCCATTAACTACGAAGTCCCACCTAACCAATACGTAATATACCATGAGGCTAATGAATAGAGAACGGTGGATTGATAAAATCTTATTGGCCTTTTATTCAAGTTAAACAAAATGTCTTCTGTTAAAGCAGATACTTTCTTCAATAGAGAAAATGTTTTTCTTGCTAAACATTGTTTATTTTTCTAACGTCCAGAATACTCCTGCAGTGAGCTACTCTTAAGGGCGAAGTTCAGAAGAAATTTTGAAGTGGGTTAGAGTATTAAATCAGAGTTCTCAAGTATCTACCTGAATATATATATAAGAAAATAAAACCGAAAGAGATTACTATGATAAATGTAACCGATTAATCTTTTAAAAAGTGGATAATTAGGCAGATCTTTAAACTTTATAAGTGTTAGGAATACTTGCTAACACATATACAGGATGTATGGAGATCTCAGGGATTAAATATTATCAACTCAGTAACATATGCATATATTACTGGAGAAAATCAAAATCTAAGAGAAACAATCTGATTTCTTAAAAAATAATACCGTATTCTACATGAAAATTCGAACCGATTAAAGATGTTCTATTTCATAACGTCTAGGGTAAAAATCTCTTTTTCAGGATGTTGAATTAGAAACATCTTTCTTAAACTCTGCGCATTTCTCCGTTTATTGCTGTCTCTAATAGTCTGTTTTCTAAGATGATGTAACATATTCAAAAACAGTCTTGAACTTCTGGTAGTTAAATGACAATGCGCTTGCAATACAATTCAGGCTGCTACATTATCGTGAACGGTGATATAATTTTTATTTTTTAGGCCCTTCAAGGTTTTTCCTACCACATTCTTCCTTCTGGCAAAAGCTTAATACTTATAACTTTGAAATGAGAGAGAGAGTAAACTGAAAAAATAATTACAAAGTAGATGTTGTTAATTCTTCCTGTAGTGATTCATGAAAAAGAACTGTTACACAGCGGAAGAGAGTATTTAACAAGGCCACCTAATAAAGTCGGACAGATGAGTTTTTGTCTATTCTGACAAGGGTAGTAGAGTTTTTGGCATTTTTAAATTGAGAGTTTTTTAGGCAATAAAAATGCTAAATAGTACCACTTCACCTAGTTCTGTAACAGATATCTATCTTGTTCAAGTCATGTGGGCGGTTAATTTAGTTTTCACGAATAGCCGAACTTAAAATAAACGATTTCTTAGTATTTTGTATACAGTATAATTGATGGAGCCGCTAATTTTAGGAATTTTCTTATCCTTTTACCTGCATTATTTGGTGTTGTATTTAAGTTTGAAAAATTGAAAATACAGAGACATTGTAACCTTAGTCATTAGTCAGACTGTGATCTCGCTCATAAAGCTTGCAGGATTTTGGATTTTATTTTATATCAATACTTCCTTACGTTATACATCCTCTTTAGACTTAGACAATCAAAGTTTAAAGTCATTTGTTTTTAATATGTGTGTTAGTATGCAAGACTAGAAAACTTTTTGAGTGAATTAAATACTATGTAGTTACCAAGTTCTTATGAATTATTAAACAGGTGCTCCTGATAATTATTCACAATACTGTGAGTAAAGTGAAAAGGAGAAGCAGAATTAGTTATTTTTATAATGACATGATTATAAGAATACTGAATAGATATACTGCATTCTTCCAGGTCTACTAAATGCTAATGAAGCTTGTGGAGGTCGTAATTTGCTAAGCCACTGAATCGAACTGCACTATCATTATGCATTTGTAAGTTTCCGATAGTGTGTAGGCATAATTCATCTCCGAATAACTGCCTTCATAGTCAACTCCTTTCAAGTACAACGATGGAATGTAGTAAACTGATATGAATTGAATTACTAGTGTTCCTTGCTTTTTTTCCCTTCACGTTCCCCAGTGGAACATAGAGCTTCAAGCTAGTGGCTTGAAGTTTCTGTAGCAGTGTTTATTTTACAGGATGGTGTTGCTAGCCTCATGCCCAACCTTTCCTCTTCACCAGCATTATTTCTGGCTTAGCGAGGTAAAGGAGTGCGTCGGTCGGGGATCGAACCCCGGACCATGTGCATGGTCGGCGAGCGTCTTAACCGCTATGCCACCGACGCACTTCTTTGCTTTTATATTGTTCCATAACCTAACTTTGACGACAATTCTGTTTTGCAATTTACAGAGGATTAACTACAAAGTTGCTGTAGTACAACAGTAAGCACAATTTGATGAGAAACTTTGAGAATTTAAAATCGAACAAATAACCGGAAAGCTGCTTTTTTTAACATTTGCATTTCTTCAATGAATATAATTTACGCCATACGATTCTGTTGACATTGAGGCCTTTAGGCGTCGAAAGGAACACTACTGACCGTTTAACTAATATTCATATGTCGTTGAAATAAGGGTAAGCAGATTATGCAATATTCTAAGTGCTGTACAAAATAATTCAGAATTTATTCTCTTTGTCAAAGAGATGTTAAACAGAATAACTTACATAAAAAATTATGAAAAATCAAAATAATTAGGACAGTTATCTCTAAACATTTGCAGCACGAAAAAAGATTTATATTTACCCGGATGCCATGAAGATACATTTAATCTGAAGTCGAAATCAAGTTCTAAGTACAATAATCTTTAGTGTGACAGAATGTACTCCAAATATATTATTCATTCCATGTGTACTGATGTCAAAGTTAAGTTACTAAAGTCGCTAGTTTATTGAAAGAACTTCAGAGATAACTTTGATAGTCAAGTAAAAAGTAGACTAATTTAGTCTGCCATATCTGTGGATTATATAAGTTTGCTTAAAAGTCTTGCATAATTTTAGGTGAGTTTTATGCATGTCAGAAAATAACAAAATTAACAATGGAATTTAAGAAACCCTATATCTACTGGTTGCCAGTGAGTGCCTTCATGGGAGAATTTTTTTTACGATTACATATTTAAAAACACCAGAACTGTATTTATCAAAAGTACAGATAATATTAGATGTATGGAGGAAATTGGCAGGAAGCCTTGGACCTAGGTTATCCGCTTGTTGCCTCTCACCAGTCAGCAAGCATTACATGCACTGCAACCTTGAGGTTCGAACCCATGTTACTCAGTGCTGCAGTTACAGACGTTACCACTGAGATACCCGGGCTCGCCACTAACCACCAAATGGACTATATTAGATACTCTGATTGGACAGTAAATGGTGTCATGCGGCTAGTCTTTTCTTTGGTGCAGACTGAATTCTACCAGTCAGGTTTGTAATGTGGCCACCATGCTGTGTGGTTATCCATCACAAAGCACTTAGAATTGTTGATATTAGATGGTTGGAGGCAATCTAAGAACGGAAATGAGTTCCTTCAACATCGCAAACATGCCTTGCTGACGAGTGTCGATTGGCACGAAACTTAGGTCCAAGACCTCCTGCCTATTGCCTCCAACCATCTAATAACAACAATTCTGAGTGCACTGCAGAGGCAAACCCTCTAGTATGATGGCGGCGTTGGTTATTGAGTAGGGTCTCAGTGGCTAAATGGTCTACGAGGTTGTTTTGTGGCTGGAAGTTCCCAGGTCAAAACCAGATGAGTGCGTATTGCTGAAGAGCCTCAAACCGGATGGACGAGACAGCTGTCCACTATTCTCAGGTATTCCAATGGTTCTCCAGCCGATGTCAGCTCATGATGAAATCCTGTAATTAAACCCATTCTTATTAATCTCAATAGGTTGAATAAAGTTTGCTTCAAGATCCGTTAATTTTCATACTTACGGCAACTCCAACACAATAATAAAAAAAAGCAATATTCATTGAAATATTAAACACTGCCTTACCATGTGATGCAATCTCCATTCAGACACCCTAAGTTGTGCACAACCTTGTGAGGAAATTTCTTGTCTGCTTCTCACTGTTATCACTTATATTCTGAAAAATCTGAAATAACTGTTAGAATTAAAACATCACTAAAACTTTTATATTCAACACCAGTAAAATTATTTTGACAGCTTAATCTAACTGAAACAAGTGAAAAGAGCTTTATTTATGTATTTCCAGATTATAGATAATTCTAACTTCAAAGTGAATGAAAAACGATAAGTTCATCTTTTAGTGAGACGAGTCCTAGTTTGTTGGTGCTTTTCAATTCTTCAAGAGTTTATTCGTATGGATTTGATTTGTTTTTCGAATCTGACCATGGATTGATATCAGTTGGCAAACTACTGAAAACCAGGGAGTACTGGACAGCTGTTTCATCCCACAGTGGTCGTCTAAACGATATCAATCCGCGGTGAAACTCGAAAAAAATCTAATCCTTGCAAACCAACTATTTAAAATTAATCTGATGCTCGCTAGTGACTTGCTACAAGAAAAGTTTCCTGGAGTTCTAGTGCAAAGTCGTGCACCCATTTGGAATGTAAAGATGGATTTCCCGCCGATGACATTGGTTGGTGGTCGGTCTGTAATCATGAACTGGTAGGAGTTAGAATCCATGGGCCATTGAATTGGGTCCCAGTGGCTGAAGTATATACGAGTTATTTAGTTCAGTCAGATATGCTCGTAGAAAGTTAAGTGAAATCTGACGAGAAATACCTGTTAACCAGCCTAGCAGATGCAGGGCATAATGCACCACAATGAATATAGTCATATTCTTGGTTGTCAATTATTCACTTGCGATTTTTAAACTCTACCAATATGATTTATTTCGTTACTTTGTGTACAATATATATTCTTACAGTGAAATGATCAAAGACACAACTCTGATATTAACACTTTGCAGTTTTATTATCGCTATTGTTGTTGAGAGTATTTGCTACTACTTCTTGCATTTCTTTTGAAGGAGAATTTCATTACAAATCGACCTCAACTGGAGACGCAAAAAACACTTAGCTATTGTATCGTCCTAGACTAGAACAATTTAGTGGCACACAACTATTATCTTTCACAGCTGGCCATACCTGGTAGTTGAAAAATTAAACACGGCAAACAGTAGGCGACTAATCATTGTTTGAACAATTAATCTATTTCGGACATTGTTCTGAGTCAGTTCATGACCACTGGTGAATAACTAACCCCACACAACTAAGAAGATTTCATTTATTGAGTAGCTTTATGAGACTCCTGTGATTTTATATTGAAAGTTATATTAATATTAGTCAAATGAATAATTTAATACCGTGAATTCTTCATACTTTGTTGATGAGTTTATCAGGTAGTCATTATGAAGTTGATCACCTTTAAATGTAAATATTTTGTTGATATACATTTTATTGACTGGTTAATAAATACATTTCAGATAACGAATTGCATAATATTTATTGGTGCTAGAAATTAACACAACAAATATGCAGGAGAAAGTGGAGATGGATTGGACACTCGCTGAGGAGGCCGTTGGGTGACATCGCGCGTCAGGCCATAGCTCAAGTGGAACCTGAAAGGGAAGCGGCGGGTGGAACGTCCACGGGTGACATGGAGTAGATCGTGTGAAGAAGAGTTGAAACAGTATGGACTGACATGGATGCAAGTGAAAAGCACAGCAGAAGACAGAAGCAAGTGGAGGCGTGCAGTTGAAGCCGTATGTTCCACTAGGAAGCCAAGTGAACAATAATAAGAAATTAACAATTTTCTGTTAACATTATATCCGTGGTGCAAAACCGAACCTACTTTGATCACCGCCGGATAAATTTGGAATATTGCTCATAGAACTATCTTATGAATCATCTAAATGCGGAATGTTTTCAGGTGAAGAGAAAATCAGACCACTGTGACAATCCACTGTGTGGATCTGGTGTTGTTCCAGTTTAACCGCACATTCAAGTTATGGAGGCAGAAATAACTCTACATACCGCATAATAAACATCTACGAAGCCAAAAACAGTAAAATCGAGGCACGTAGTTTTTGACTAAATCCTGTAGAAAAGACCGTGACATTATTCGCAATATGTGTGGTAAATTACTTGCCACATTCCCCTTGTTTTCTTAGTTTGTTCTTAAATGCATAAACATTTTGCTTCATGATTGAAACAACAACAGATATTTCTATGTTTTCACATTTAAACCTTAAATTCACTTGCTCAGTGAATGGTTACGAGAAGAGCAGAATTTCTACCCATACTGATTATTCACTAGCAAGTAACCATTGTTATGTTTCCTTGTTGCTTTCTTTGCCTGAATTCCATATATCACTAAGACAGTAGACTTGCCACTGAAATGCACTTTTAATTGGTGCTTGATAACTGGCAATCAGCAGAAGGCTTTGGACGTATATTTTACGCTTATAAGCATTCACTGAGAAAGATTAGACAATGGCTGCTTGCTAGTAACCATTTACTTTATGCACTATATTCATAGAGGAGATTGACTGGTTCCCGAAAAGCTCAGTTCCTTGTCTCATAGTTGACATAGTCTGTATACTGGAAAGTCACAATAAGCTCGGCTTCTTTACAACTGCCATCAACCATAGAAAATAATTTATATTTGTTTACCATATACCAATGATTAGAAACTGGTCATCATAAAAAGAAACGAGACGGACTCATGTAATATGAGTAAAGAAACCAATAGGTTGGCAGACAGAATTATTCTGTTAACTTCTCAGCTTCAGCCACAAAGATAAGGTGCCTTTTGAAACATCAAGACAAATGTCAATAGGGATAAAATATCAGGAGCGATATTCACAACATAAAGGGATCCTGATGTTAAAATCTTTTATCTCTATAGAAAGATAACATATGAGCTCAGTAGGCCTAGCTTAGTTTATTAGGTTTCCCACTAAGTCACTTGAAATTTGTGTTATCAAGGTATGGCTGAAGACAAGGCTACCTGAAGTTTAATACAACCCTTCTTTTTGAGAAATGTATTTTAAACCTTCCCTTAAAAAAAGCTTTAGAGAAGGTTAACATTTTGGTTAATTCCGCTGCTATGTATTTCCCTGTACTTTTTTAAAATTCTATGTATATTTTCCTTTTTTTATTCCTTCACGTTCCCAGTGGAGCATAGGGCTTCAAGCTAAGGGCTTGAAGTTTCTTTAGCAGCGTTTATTTTTACAGGATAGGGTTGCCAGCCTCATGCCCAACCTTTACTTTTTACCAGCTTTTCTTTCTGGCTTACTGAGGTATATTTTCTTACTAAAATCCCATATTTATTTTAGATTCTTCCTAATCAGTTTTGTTCCAGTGGGAACATCAAGTGTCTAACGTTTTTGAAATTTTAGTACCGGTGGCGTTGTTTTCACGGAGGAGAGGTGATAGCCTCAACCCCAACCCTGTCTGTTTTCCGGTTAACAATAAACTAGTGCAGGATGAGGAACTAGTCTGGTGGGTATAGTACACGGACTTTCCACGCAGTTGCTGAACATTCAGCTATTGCACGGTCGACTCATATTTGTGTTAAATATCTTCATTTTATAACTCAATTTAGCTTGACCTCTAATCAGAAATCACTCTAAGTCTTCCTCTTTTGGCATATGTTCACTAATGAACAACTTAGTAATTCGTTCCATCGTAAGAAAGAAAACTTATCACTGCAATCTTCTTTTATTTATTTCTTGTGTACTTTTTCCCTTCCATAGATTCATTTGTTGAATATTTAGCGTTAGTAAACTGAGTGTAATTAAGTAAACTAACTATGAGGGAGTTCACAGGTTTGAATTAGGTTTCTGTAGAAAATATATGAATTTAGAGGTTTAAATAGTGATGGAAAGTAGCTCGTAACCACTATATTAAAGTTACAACAAATTCTACTTTTCAACTTTCTAAGCTGTATAACTTCTTTTTCAAACAGTACATTATGAAAGAAATGCAAGCGAATCAAATTTCAATTTAAAAAGGGTATCACAGATTTTAAGTGCGATAGGTGATAATCGGCTTTTCATAAATACTTTATATAGACAAAGCAATAAGAAGACGTAATTTGTCTGAATCGTGTAATGTATTTACGCAACACATTTCAAACAATCTGATCACAAATGGACTTGTCGTAGGAATATATATGAAATTAATAAAGAGTTAAGAGGTGAGAAAAGAGACTTAGGTCAAGTTAAAAGGACATATTGAAGGTCAAAATAAAAATATAGATCACTAAACCAAATACATTACACGATTCAGACACATTTCGTCTTCTTATTGCTTTGTCTAAATTTATAAAGGGAACTAATTGCTTTAAATACTTTATTGTAAGTTTTTTATAAAAATTCAACGATTGGGGTTGCATGGTTGTCATTTGTATATATGTTATGGCACTGCAGCTCACTGTGGTGTACATTGAATACGTGAGTAGATGAACTCAAATGCCTACTTGGTCAAGTTTCTTATTCAGTCTGAAATAACTTTTTTAACCTCTATTTCAATCAGAACTAAGAATAACTAAGCAAAGCCAAATGCCAGTATGCCCAGTGATGCATAAAATGTTGTCTGCTGATGTAGAACGAATGTCTACAGTTTTGACAATTTTTCTGAGGATTCATCAATAATTGTTTTGTATTGCACATCTCTTACCTTTTTTTGCTCAACAGTCACAATGTTGTGGTAACAGAAGCTAAGATAAAGGTTCTCTGAATGAAGATAAGAAAGGCTAATAATATCAGCTAAAAATTACTTTAAGAGATTTAGTTTCATCCATTTATCATTCTCTAGGGATTTTGTACTAATGCAACATGACGTGAAAGAATGTTACTCTGGCGGATTAAAAGTTAATAAATTATTGACTTGTGTAATAACTTTGTTTGTAATTTATCTGTATCTTTCTCATAACATTACTAAATTTAAATTACCACTATCTATTGATGTCATCTTGATATTTCTAGTTTTATGTACTCACATTCAGGAAGCCATCTCTGAATTATATATTTGGGCGTCTTTAAAGGCAAAATTTTACTTAATTCCTAATAAAATGCAAGACGGTCTCTTTTATCAGACAAAAAGCATTTCCAGCAACTGATTGAAACTAATCTGAGAGCTATTTGTCGGAATAAACACGTTTTACTCTTCAACAGATGCTTAGGATTCAAAGAATTAATATTTAATCTGTGAATACTTTACTCAGCATATACCTTAAAACTTGTGAATCCAGCTCACCCAGTCATCGTCCATGCTAGTATATATCACACCGTTTTTCAATCCTGTATCCATATAATCAACTGTGCGTTTAATTAGGCAATTCGTCAGAGTCATCATGTTAAGTATCCTGAGACTACACAATTCAGGTTACCACTATGCTAACAATTTTTTAAGCAATGGTTTAAATTCAGAGTGTAAAGACGACGATCTTGAATAGTATGCTTTTCATAAGCTCGACCGTTTTAAGAACTTTGAGAAATCATAATTCATGGATCTAAAGAATCTATTTTTTTAATATACAGGATGCAATTCTTCAAACTTCATTTTGCAACAGTTGCGATGCATGTTCATTTGGTATTAAAACTAAAGGAGGAAATGAGAAAATCTCTTTAAAATTATAATACCTATAGACCTATTATACACTGACTATTTCCCCAAAATCAAGGGATCAACGATTTGCATTTTTAAAATCCTGAGGCAGGATGTCACATCTTTCGAACTACAGCGCAGGTTCAAAAATAATTTTCTTCACCTTACTCCTTATCTCCCATTTCTCATTCTCTGTGGAGTTTTGACCTAACTCATTTTCATGATAGTACTGGTTATTAATTCAGTACGCACAGTTTCATTTGTATTCAAGTATTGGTTTGTAGGGATTTGGTTGATTGGCTACAGGATTTCATTATGAGCTGACATTGGTTAGAGAACCATTGGAAAACCTGGGAGTAGTGGACAGCTGTTTCGTTCTAGTTTGGGACTCTTCATCCGTCCAGGATGATTAATTTACAATATTGATACTTTTTAGACATTTCACCTAAATTTGTATTTATTATTCCCTTTAAAGACAAAAGCAAAGTCACTCATCTGTTCTATAGGAGTCAGAATATTAGTGTGTTGCAGCAGGCACTTTTAACAGGTTGAAAACTTTTATCAACAGTAGCCTTCACTGGCTTCATATTGAAGATCGAATGGACAAAAAGTTCTGTCAACAAGAAAATCTGAGAACGAACTAATGAAGAATCTATTGCTCAGAAAATATGCCGAACACAATGAAGATGAATCGGACACTCTGAGAAGACCGTTTGGTGACGTAACGCACCGGGCCCTCGAGTAGACCTCGATCCGAAGACGACGCGTTTGACGTTTGAAGGCAATAAGGAAGAGATCGTGCGGGCAGATGAGAGGTGATGCGTATCCGTGGAGCAAGCCAAGAGGGAACCAAATGTATGAAATGATATTGTTTCATTGTGTATTATATGAAATATATAAACATGACTTTTAAAACCATTATATGAATTGTGACAAAAATAATTGCTCGTGTACTTTATAAAATAGTTCATGAAATGTACAAATCTCAAAGTGGTGTAGAAATATTAAGATTATTAAGCAATCAAAACATTACGCAACAAGGTGATAATTATACTAGGACAACATTACAAAAACTTTATACTGAGTTAAATAAATAAATAAGGCAAGTGAGATAATAACGGAAACTGATTTGAGTGAAATTAATAATAACAGTCGTTGTAATAATGAGAGGACATGCAAGTTGAGTGAACAGAACGAAAAATAAATAGGGTCAGCGTGTGAATGGGGATTGCATAGGGGATTTCATCATGAGCTGACATCAGTTAGAGAACCACTGGATGATGAAATCCTCCATGCAACCAAACAAAATCCCTACAAAACCAATACTTGAATGGGGATTATCATAATTTAGCATAGACGGATTAAGATCATGAAGGAAGGAGTGATTGAAAGAACTTTTTCGTGTACATAGATTATTATTATTCTTTCCTTTAATTCATAGAGGAACATAGGGCTTCAGCCGTGCGTCTCCATTGCGTTCGGTTCTCTGCTGTAGTTTTCACCTGGCTCCAAGTCTGCCCACACGCTTTCAATTCCTCTTCACATGATCTCCTCCAGGTCACCCTTGGACGACCAACTCGTCGCTTCCCTTTCGGGTTCCACTCGAGGGCTTGTCTAGTGATGTCACTTGCTGGTTTCCTCAGAGTGTGTCCAATCCATCTCCATTTCTTCCTGCCTATTTGTTTCACGATCGGTTCCTGGTTGGTTCGCTCCCAGAGATCTTTGTTACTGATCCTCTCCGGCCATTTGATCTTGAGTATTGAGCGAAGGCATTTGTTAATGAAGGTCTGTAGCTTGTTTGAGCTGCTCTTTGTGACACGCCAAGTCTCTGATCCGTATAGTAGTACTGACTTCACATTGGAGTTGAAAATACGGATCTTATTTTTGACGCTGAATGCTGTTGACCTCCACATAGACTTGAGAGAAATGAAAACTTGTCTTGCTTTTCCGATTCTGGCTTTGATATCCTCGTCAGTTCCTCCTGTAGTTGAGACGATGCTTCCCAGGTAGATGAAAGTTGTTTCCTTCAGGTTCCTCCCATTTATGCTGATTGTTGTCGGTTGTTGCTGTTGATGTTGGCCAGGAATCTTCATTACCTCTGTTTTGTCTATGTTCACTTGAAGTCCTATCTTTGCTGCTTCTTCTGCCAATTTGTTGCTTTTCACTTGCATATCTTCCAGTTTGTGGGAAATCAGACATATATCATCGGCGAAATCCAAATCCTCTAAGGCTTTTGTGTCGGTTCATTTTATGCCTGTTCCCTCGTTGGTTGCCGTTGTCTGTCGCATTATCCAATCAACTGCAATCAGGAAGATCATTGGTGACAGTAGACAGCCTTGTCTCACTCCCGTCCTCACTTCGAAGGATTCCGTGAGCCTCCCATTGTGGATTACTTGGCATGCAGCGTTGTCATACAGCTGTTGGATGAGATGTATAATTGTCTGCGGCACCCCGTAGTAGCGAAGTAGTTGCCAAATCACCTCTCGATCGACGCTGTCGAAGGCTTTCTCAAAATCGATGAAGTTGAGATAGAGAGGTGACTGCCATTCCAAACTTTGTTCAATGATAATCCGTAGGGTGGCGATTTGGTCAATGCATGACTTGTTCCTCCTGAATCCGGCCTGTTCCGGACGAAGTTTTTCATCTAGGGCTTGTTTAATTCTCTCCAGGATGATGCGACATAGTATCTTGCTTGGAATGGACAGAAGCATAATTCCACGCCAGTTTTTACATTGACTCAAATCTCCTTTCTTTGGCAGTTTGAATAAGTATCCGTTCTTCCAATCCTCGGGTACTTTGCCCTCTTTCCACACCTTCTCTAGTAGTGGCGTCATCAAGTCCGCTGTTGTCTCTGGGTCTATTTTCAAAGCTTCTGCTGGGATTCCATCTGGTCCTGGCGCTTTCCCAGCTCTTAGCATCTTGATGGCATTCAGGACTTCGGATTTCGTCGAAGGGTCGATGTTCATTGGTAGTTCTGCTTCCGTTGTTGGTATTGTTGGACGCGTTGTAGGTGGCGGACGATTCAGAAGTCTTTTGAAGTGTTCAGCCCAATGCTTCCTCTGTTCCACCTCTTTGGTGATTGACTTTCCATTGTCGTCTTTTATTGGCTTAATCTGTGTCGAACTTTTGCCCGAAAGGTGCCTAGTTGTTTGGTATAGTGTAGCGAGGTCTCCTTTGCCTGCAGCTTGTTCTGCTTCGTTTGCCATGGTTTCACAATATTTTCTTTTGTCTTCCCTGGCACTTTTCTTCACTCTTTTGTTCAGTGCATTGTAGCTTGCATTCAACTCCTGTTTCTGTTGCTCGTCGGTGCACTGGAGAATCTTTTGTTTCGCCACCCTTCTCTCTTCTATTAGTTTCCAAGTGTCCGTAGAGAGCCACTGTTTGTCCTGTCTCTTTTTTCTGCCTAGGACTTCCATGCAGGTTTGACTCCACACCGTTTTCAATTTGTTCCAGTGCTTTTCGACGCTGACCTTTTCGTTGGTGTTGATTTGTGTCTCGGCTTTTTCCCTTATGTTTGCAATGAAGATGTCCTTTGTAGCCTGGTCCTTCAGCTTTTGAGTGTTGAACTTGGCTTGTGGTCTATCTGCAGCTCCTGTTTCCCTGAAAGCTTTTAATTTGATTTGGATTGTCCCTTGTACGAGGTAGTGGTCTGAGCCAACGTCTGCTCCTCTTCTTGCTCTTGTGTCCAGTAGGCTGCGTCTCCACTTCCTCGATATTGTGATAAAGTCAATTTGGTTTTTGGTTCGCCCGTCTGGTGACACCCATGTAGCCTTGTGGATATCTCTGTGCTTGTAAACACTGCCACCAATCACTAGTTCGTTGAAGGCGCAGAAGTCGGCGAAGAGTTCTCCGTTTTCATTCATTTCTCCAAGAGCTTCTCTACCCATGATGAGTTCTCTTCCTGTATTGTCTGGTCCCAGTTTGGCGTTCATATCTCCCATTAGTATTTTAATGTCGCCAGCTGGAGTATTGTCTATTGCTGCCTGTAGTTGTCTGTAAAATTCTTCTTTCGTTTCGAGGTCTGCGTTGTTGGTGGGTGCATAACATTGGATTATTGACACTTTTCTTCCTTTGGAGTTGAATCTGGCGGTCATTATCCTGGACGAGATCGCTTCCCATTGCATCAGGGCTTTCGTTGCCGTTGGTGACATCATGATAGCCACGCCCTCGGTGTGCGTGTGGTTATCTTCTGGGTGACCGGAGTAGATCACTGACTCTCCCGTTGATAATTTGGTGAGTCCACTTCCATTCCATCTGCTTTCACATATTCCCAGCAATTGGATTCTGTATCTTTTCATCTCGCTGGCGATCTGGGCAGCTTTGCCAGTCTCGTACATAGTGCGGACATTCCATGTCCCCACACAGACTTTTTCTTTTGTCGCAAGGAGATTGCTCATGGTGAAGTTTCTGTAGCAGGTTTGTTTACAGGGTGGGGTTGCTGGCCTCACGCCTGAGTTTCGTCTTCGGGTACCTGAAATGGAAGAAAGGTTAGTGTTGCGTGACCGCAGAGCCCAGGGGACATCTGCTTGAGGCCGGTCACACGCGGCCTGGTGTGTCTCAGTAGTGTACTTATCACTTCTGCCCTGTGACACGGCAGCAGAAAGCGCGGTCGTTGTTAATCCGGGCCACGGCCGATCCGGCATGATATTTCTTGGATTTGTTGGGTTCATGGGTTTGGATTGATGAATGATGGCGACTAAGTCCAGCCCCCACTGATACCGTCGCCAATGTATCAGTAGGTTGTGAGGTTTGACTCAGTATAAAGTTTTTGTAATGTTGTCCTAGTATAATTATCACCTTGTTGCGTAATGTTTTGATTGCTTAATAATCTTAATATTTCTGCACCACTTTGAGATTTGTACATTTCATGAACTATTTTATAAAGTACACGAGCAATTATTTTTGTCACAATTCATATTATTATTAAAGAACCATAAATATATATACATGTTAATGATTGTACTGCTTGATGATAAGTGGTTTGAAAAGAGATTCTTAGCTGAATCGCTTGTTTTGATTTGTTAAATGTCCCAAGTGAGAATTCTCCATGTATATTTCAATTAGAAAATTTAATGTCATACTACACACCACCAAGTTTTTCAATTATTATAGTAGTAGGTTTGCTCTATTTTTTTTATATATTTTAATAGTCCGTAATAGATTTACCAATATGTGTCATGAATATAGTTTTTGTGAAATTTTTCAACTGTTTATTTTGATATAGTGTTTTTTAATCAAAATCTTATATAATATCGTGTTATTAACAACGCTGTTTGTTGACTTCCCATTGAGACAATACTGTTCAGTCTGTAAGCTTCAGTCTAATCATTGTTAGTATCAGTGATTTTGGAAATGTGAGACTGATGTCTGAATATCTCTCAGTCTCATTAGCACTTTTATTGAGATCGTCAAGAAGGGAAAAATAGATTTAATACTTCCTGTTTCATTTTCTAAATCACTTAAGGTAATCAAAATACACTAGTTTTTAACGGCTGGTTGCTTATATGTCATTTTATTATGGGAATATTGTTGTTCTTTCTTCTTTATATAGAAAAAAATGTTTATGTCTGAAATCTGATAAGCTTTAAAGTGCTTTATAATTTGTTTGTATTACGTTATCTACATGAAGTGTGTTTATATTGTGACCATATATATATATATATATATATATACATCTACTATATTACATCTACTTTGTACTGATGTTGAAGAAATCAACATTATCTTCAGAGGACTAAAACCGTTTGATTTATTACAGTGAGGTCTTATCCATCGAGAAGTTTCCACCAATCTTGTATTTTATACTATATTGAATATGTACGCAGTAATAGAGTAAATAGCTGTTATTGTGGCTTTGCTGACAGTTTTTTTATCAGTCACGCGTATACATTGATCTATAAATTCTAAATCTAGATGAACTTCCTAATCTATTTATTCTGTGATAGTTTTAAGTTTTCTCGGCACGAATAAATCTCACTAATTTTTTTCTGTCAGATGTTATTTTATTGTGAATATGTGCCAAAATCTGCAACAAAATTAATATTATGTTTATTATTGATGTAAAACGTCATGCGGATTTAGAGATCTATGCAGAACCACTGTAGTCGTGTAAGTAAACTATAATTTTCAACTACCAGTTTTGTAGGGAATTTTGTTTGGGTTGGTTGGAGGATTTCATCATGAGCTGACGTAAGCTACAGAACCACTGGAAAACCCCGGAGTACTGGACAGCTGCTTCATTCTAGTTTGGTACTCCTCACAGTGCCCACCCACCACCAGGGTTCGAACCCAGAACCTTCTGGTTATAAGGTGAGATCGTAGACAATTCAGCCACTAGGACCCGATCCAATGGCCCATGAATTCTAACTTCTGCCAATTCTTGATATGGCGCGGTCACTTCACAATATCTTCTTCGATGAGTGACTGCATCATCTTCAATCTGCTGCACCCTACTGGCCACGGCTTCTCACTAGAACCTCAGGTTAACTACCTGCATAGTGTCAGTCACTAGTTAGTACCAGATCGATTTTAAAGTATTGGATTTTGTAGGGATTTTGTTTGACTAGTTAGAATCCAGGTAGTTATATGCTGATGAAGAGTCACAAACTAGGACGAAACAGATGTCCATTACTTCCAGGTTTTCCAATGTTTCTCTAACTTATGTCAGCTCATGATGAAACCCTTCAACGAAACTATGATTTATTACCCTTAGGCTTACAGTTAAATAATATGAATTTTTCTGGGACTCATCGGTGTCTAAACATCTCAATACTCATAACAAAATTTTAACAAGATCAAACTTCCAGTAATTTGGTAGGTTACAGATAAGTGATACCAGACTAGTGCACGAAATACGACTTTAATTTTCTTCTCTTGTCCCGTCATTTTGACTCAGGACAGTAGATGCATGACGCTTTGTTTCTCCTTCATCTAGTCAACTGCATTGTAATCATCTGTAAGAAAGTTATACCTGGAAAGTTTTATACTATTGGTCAATTAACGTTTTCTATTTCGTTGAATTTCAATTGGTCGATTTAGCAAACATCACAGTTTGATCTAATAAAAAATGTTATAATGAAATTATTTATTGTCTACAGCTAAAGAAATTAACTGTGACACAATGAGATATTCAGTAGACACAATAGATTTAAACATCACTTATTATTTCATGTTTTAATTTCATTTCAAAATGACAGATGTATGTCACTATTCAGAAAGCTTTGTAACCAAAGGCCTCAATTTCATTTTAACTAACAAGCAAATAACAGAGACGGAATCCCAGAACCATGAAGCATTAAAGAATCTGTTAGAAAACCAAAACAATAACTCATACATACTACTGGATGAATATGTTGGTAGTTTAACGGAAAAATTAAAAGAATTACAAAAGTCAAAACATTTATTTATATGTGACTTAAGTAATATACTGTGGATATATCTACCACCAATAATCTTTATACTTGGTAGTCTAGGCAATGTCCTATCTTTTGTTATATTACGGCATCCATCAACTGGCTCGGTGACAACATTTGTTTATCTAATTGCACGTTCAATTGTTGATGAAATGGTTCTGATAGTTGGACTACTTCGTAGATGGATAGATAAACTGAGTGACTCAGAACTGGCGAATACGTCAAATTTCATATGTAAAATGGTGCATTTTTGGGGAACATCATCAAGTTTGTTATCTGTGTGGTTAACAGTTACCTTGACTGCAGAACGAGCACTAGTTGTCAGTTTTCCACTACATGTTTCGCGTATGATCAGTTACTCTAGAGTCAGGAACGTGATCATCATCATGAGTATAATATGTATAGCGTTAAGTTCGCATTTTTTCTTCACAGCAGGAATTATCTCAAACTGTACACTAGATTATCCACCAACATTATCTTCCACATGGAATAGAAGAAATCAAATGACGTATACAAACGAAACAAGTTCACTTCACTTTTTCAACTCACCAAACAAATGTTTGAATCACTGTGCATTTTTACCTAATTATGAGGCAATGAACTGGTACTGGTCAACATTCGATGCGATTGCCTACTCTTATTTACCATTCTGTCTTATATTTGGATTTAATTTTGTCATACTGAAATCCGTTTATCGTGCTAGTAAAGAAAGAAGCAATTTACACGGACATAAATGTAGGCACAAATATATGAATCGTCATAATCCATCTCCTACAGGCTCAGTGACAGCATCAACTTCATTTTCAGTGAGGAAACGTACACAGACAAATGAGCCAAATTATAATGTGAGGCAGCTAACAATTGTTCTGCTCATTATATCATTTGCATTTTTATTTACAACAGTTTCAATTGTTCTGATTAAAATTCTGGCACAAATTTTGGATTTACGTGGTACAAGTAAGAGAATTGAACGCACATATTTGCTGTTAGCTGATACTATAGCAGAGTTATTTATGTATATTAATCATGCAATGAATTTCTACTTGTTTTGTGCCACAGGAAAGACATTTCGTAAGCGTTTAGTACTATTGTTTAGTCGACGTAGACAAACAAAGATGAATCGCGTTGACAAAACTAGGAACAACAATAGTTACTTTACATGTGCTTTTTCTTCATGTCTGTCAGTGCCAGGTGAGCGTTTTTATAGTCATGAGACGAACTGCAGAAAAAGTCACAAAAACCAAACTGCAGTTATACATCTTGAAAATAAAAGTAACGAAAATTGTCCTGAAAATTTATTCACTCCTTCAGGTACAAAAATATGCAATACATTAGAATTAATTAAGGCACCAGTTAATGAAAACAAAAGTACTACATGGGAGAGATTATCCTTTAAATTATCCACACCGTTACGCAGTAACTCTAGTAACACATCATTACAAAAGAATTATAATGATACAGAAAAATGTAATTTAAAAAGGATGCCTAAATCGAAGAGTTTGATTTCTACTGTAAATAATAATGAAGTATCTCCAAATAATATTTACCGTGTGAGCATTGAGAACCATAATTGCAAGCACCAAAATAATGACGATAAACACCAGCGTAATTATCGCAGTGAAGAGTATACTCCAGAGAAATTATGCAAACAGACAGATTTAATTTTATCATCTAGAGAATGTTTAAATACTGTATAAAACTGACTTTAGAAGCTCAGACATCCCACTGTTTATTTTGTAAGTATATTGAGTCTACTTTAAATTATGATGCCCAGACTAAACCAATACACTTTATATACATCTGTAATTATTTCACTTTCATTAGTAGACTGTTGTATCAATTATACGTTTGTTACTATTTATGAGCAAATTTTATAAATGTGAAATAAATGTAAAAATTATTTAGTCCTGATTGTAAATTAAATATTCATGAAAAATGCTAGAAATTTTTTGTACTGGAATATGAGTTTGATCATTAGATCACGGAAATGTTTTGCAGTTTACTTCAAATAACTACTGTGAACCAAGAAATATCTCTACATCTGTTTTTTAGTGTTTTAATAGCAACACATCCGTACTGCCAACAGCGCTTAGCAGAGGGAAGGTCGAATTGTGAAACATGAACCTCAAGATTCAACTAATGAACTGAAACTCAACGATTCATGATTTCCGGCTGCTTCCAGTCATAAAATGTGTACGATGACCATTTCGGTAGTCGGTGAATGTGTGGCCTAACATCTCACTTAGTAGTCCACATAATCAGGATTGCAATGCTGAGTTCTCAAGTGCTGCGAAAAGCTTGGTGTCAAAATGTGAACTTAGTCATTATTTTTGCGAAGTATGTATTTACTTATGATCGGTGAAGCGGATTAGCTTCACAATTTCCCCATATTTCCTGAATTTCCTGTATAAAATTTATAAATTCACCAGAATATCACCTTTATCACTTCATCACAAATCAAAGACTTGGGATTGTTCATACGAATGGGATTACAGGTAGCTTGATTCTGGTTTGATTTGTAATGTACACTGAATTTATTAAACTATAGTCCTTTTAAACTGGTACGGTTTCTTAAAACCATATTTCGAGTAGAAAATCTCATTCAATTATAATATTCTTATTGTAATGAAAACCAAACGCGATTTCCAAGTTAGAATCCACTCATATAACAGAAGGTATCATATACCCACTCTGTATCAATGAATAGGAAAATGAAGGCTTATTGCGATAGTTAAAAATACCATTACAGGGTTAAATAACTCTATCTACATAACTGTTTATAATTTATTCGGAAAGCTATGCAATGGTAACTAAAGTTCACATATGTATATATGAATAGTTATCAAAATATCCTTCAGAGTTCTAAATGTTTTGGCAGATTTTCTGGTCTAGTGTAAAAGCTTTCAAGATTTTAAATATTTTATGATGCTATGGATAAGTCTGGACCAAAGTCATTGTCGGTGTATTTTGGAGTCGGATTAAACTGGCTGGAGGTTAAGTTCTTTGGATAATTTCACAAAATAACAGACTAAAATGTAGAATACAGTTGTAAATATATATATATATATAGTCAGAGCTCGTGTAAGAGGAGAATTTCGCACTGTGGTAGAATCGAATTTCACAAGAGGTAAGCTGATTCGATATACCACGGAGTAATAAGGCATTGATAACTGGATGACGTTTCGAACACAATTTATTGCTCATAATCATATCAATGGGACATGATATAATTATGAGCTATGCACTGTGTTTGAAACGTCACCCAGTTATTATAACTGTATCACTGAATTTAGATCAAATAAAATTCTCTAATATAGAATTTCCCATGATTTCAGGCGTTATGAAAGAGTGGAATATTCTGTTTAAAGACGTGAAAGTCAAGCTTTTTCATGCAGTGGTGTTTTTCCTTACATTATCAATGGACTGGACCTAAAAAAATATGTAAACGATACTAACGACAATTAAAAATAAACGTTCATCTTTTAAGAAAGTAAGACTCAGCTGGTAGTGCTTCTTTCTGCGTTGTATATATCTCGTAATCTAGAATTAGTTGAACAAAAACCAGCTTCGGAAATACGAAGACATTCTTTCCGGAAACTAAACATTTGGTCATTGTCGCTGTTATTTGTCAAGCTAAAACAGTAACCGCATATCTATTGTTCATATACTCTTAAGCGTACAAAGATACCGAAGAAAACAAGATGTACGCTAAATTGACTTAGAGTGGGACAAATGAAACTTAATCTTGTTAATAGTTCTATACGTCTACTATCATTTTTTCTAGAAACTCATTCTGATAAAGATGAAGACCCGACCAAAGTATATATATATTTCTACTTCTCAGAAAATTAAAAGTTAAGTGTGTTCTATTCGCCTTCTAGATTCTGGGTCATAGCTACTCACCGACAAAAACAAAATTGTTAATCAGAGAATGCTTGTTGTAGATTTACTAGAGTGGAACTTCTCAACCATAACAAAAGTGTATACTTAAATCGTCAACTTAATAAAAATTGATGAACTATCCTAGTGGACTATAAATGCTAAACATAATGTTTTCCTTTCTTACCTGTAATCAAAATTATTGAAGCAGAACGGATTAAGATTAGATGAAATCTCATTAGAAAATTTTTTAAAGAAGTATACAAGTTGTCCAAAGTATAATTTCAAAATCTCCACATTCATACTGCTTCACACTAGCAATCAGTAGTGCTCAAAAGATGAATAAAGTTATGATGATTAAGACCAAACAGTGGATTGAAGACTCACTAACATTACAACTAGAAGTTTACAATATAGTGATTCAGATGTGATGGTATGTATTACTGCTTGATATAAATAGTTGAAAACCACTCACACCATTCTGCAGTATTATCATTCCCTCGGGTTCCCAGTGGAACATAGGGCTTCAACAACACATCTCCACTTTGTTCTATTTTCTGCCATCCACTTCATCTAGGTCCACGATCGCCCATAATCTCTCATCTCCCCTCCGCACGATTTCCCCCATGTCACCCTCGCAGTGACGACACACTCGTCGCTTCTCATTGGGACTCCATTCAACCGATAGCCTGCATTGGGAGCCATGTCATTCGACGGCCGCCTCAACGTTTACTTGATCCATTTGCATTTTCTCCTACACACATCTCGAGCAATCGGCTGGTGGTTGGTTTTTCGCAGCCAGAGTTTCTTGTTATTAATTCTTTCTGACCGGCTATTTGATGTTCATTATGCTGGTAAACCAGAAGAAACCAAGCCTATGTGTACAGAAGAAATTTGTACAGCCACTTTGCTTACCGTGGCCATCGTTACAAGACAGGACTACGTCGCCCCCCTCCCCCTATTAAATTATAATTGTCCAAATTATTTTTATTTTTATTTTGACTTCTTTCTTAATCATGTGTTATTCTTGTAAAATTACATTATAATTGTCCAAATTATCTTAATTTTATTTTGACCACTTCATCTTTAATTACGTGTTATTCTTGTAAAATTAATTTATTCTATCCATTTCTACCTTTTAATTGTGTGTTTAGATCCACATTTCATCAGCTGGTCTATAAGAAGAGCCAAATCACAGTCGAATTTCGGTCAAAATTTTTTTCTGAGCAATTTTCATTCGCATGTTAGTAAAAATATCCTACCTACAATATTTAATACCGGTTAATCATTAAGTGGTACTGAATAAATAGGAAAAGATAGTTTCACAGTATAAGGCTAAAGCAAGCAGTCTTTTTGTCGGCTAACCCCAGTGTATATATTGTTCACAAGAATAGTTAAAATTTCGGATTATAAAAAGTACCAAATATTTATTTGCTTTAGTCCGATCATACTCATGCTCTGAATGTAAGCCTCGGATGATTGCATAACTTCTGTAAATGGAAGTTCAGTGTTCTGTGGAGTGCTGATTGCATCAAAGTATTTTTTCCCAAAAGAATGGATACTGAACAAAGAGTACTCTTTTCGATAACTTCATCATCAGGCTCTACAATTATATAAACATTATAGTGAATGAATTAGTCTTATGAACGACATTAATGTTTAAATAACATCGAATCAATAATATTGATGGATTACAGCTGAATAGCATCAACATAAAATAAGCTGAATGTCAGAAGAATTAGGAAAGATAATATTACAAATTCATAAGTTTATAGTTTCTAGTGAGGGCCAGGGCAGTAGTAGGGGCTGGACTTGTTTCTTTTGAACACAGAGCACTGGTTGTTTGAGGCGAATTGCAATAGCCTCTACTGTTTGGAGCATGCGGTGCTTCGATGATTTTGGTAATTTGTTAGGCACCCGGTATATTATAGAGAAGGATTCTTGTACGCTGGCTTTGTGACCGGTTTGCACCAGATGATCTAATATCGAGCTGTTAATAGTTTTAACTATACCTTTACTTAGCTATAGTGGGATATGTTCTCGAGCACCACAACAGTTAGTGGTTAAGGCACTTAAGACATGCGCATATTTCCCGTAATAAGTTTATAAAAAGTAAACACTTGAACAGAGTGAAATAGACCCATTTTATTTTGTCTCTTCTACCCGGCTTCATGCAACAAACAATATATGTTACGTTGCTATAATAAAATGTATATCATACTTCATTTTATTTGCAAGAAATTATTAGTGACTTAGTATTCAAAGTTTTTTTAAAGTGGTCCAACTGATAGGTTTTTTTAAGATTTTACATGTATATTTTATTAAAAAGGAATTTCTAATAGCAGAATTTCTGGAGAATTGCAGTATGAACTTTGAGTAGGTCAGTGAGAGATTTCTTGGTAGTTGAGATCTAAGTTATCCTGGTGACTGAATGGTGTTAATTGACTTCTTCTGAAGGCATAACTTAGGATTCAAAGACGATTTCGACAGAAACCTGAAAAGACAAGACACATTTTATTCGAATTAGTTTTGTTCTCTAAGCTGATTGATTTAGTTGCGGAGCTTCCGTCATCCTTCTAGACAACATCTTCAGTGCAGGTTTCAGTATAAAATGAACTCATTTAAATTCCCCTTTGAATGATGTAATTGTATCTCCTGGCAACTACTGTAGTGACTGGTTGTTAGTTTACGTCTTTATTGATTATTTTAATTGACTTGGAATTCGAGCTTTCTTGTCATGTGATTTACTCTTAATTAGCTGGTAAATTTGGTCTATAACAATGTGTTTGTTAATTACTAATTCACTAGAGTACCAGGCTTCTAGGAATTCACTGGTGTTTCCCCTACTCAAAATTTCTACATTATCCCAATCAAACTGGTGTCCCTAATTATCCATATGGATTGATACAAAAGAATATATATCATGTCTTTTTACAGCCACTTATTGTTCTTGGTTTAGGATTCGAAAGGAATACACACTGATCGATATAATGTTTATTGCAGTTCCTAAAGTTTATTTTGTAAATGGTTAATTTTACCTTCTTTTTCTGTTGGATTAAGATTGGTTTGCACAATATAGACCAAATTTACCAGCTAATTAAGAGTAAATCACATGACAAGAAAGCTCGAATTCCAAGTCAATAAAAATAATCAATAAAGACGTAAACTAACAACCAGTCACGACAGTAGTTGCCAGGAGATACAATTACATCATTCAAAGGGGAATTTAAATGAGTTCATTTTATACTGAAACCTGCACTGAAGATGTTGTCTAGAAGGATAACGGAAGCTCCGCAACTAAATCAATCACCTTAGAGAACACCACTAATTCAATATCATCCACCTCAGCTACAAATCTTCTTCATTGCACATTTTATTTGTTAATTATTCTGAATTACTTTAAAACGCCTATGCATTCGGATTTTACGGCTCTTCAGCAAATAATCAATATACCCCAGTTAAGGCCAGCATTTTGTTCTCCGGATACATATGACGTGATAAATACTGTCAGCTGTAGGCACCCACCAAAAACTGACAGCACAAAATGAATCCAATTTAATCTGCTACGACTCATGTTCTTGCTAATTTTTTTAGAAATGCAACATCACTATTTCTAAAGCAAATAATTCTTCAAAGCAGATGTCAAAAGTCATGATAACTTATGAAAATGAAATAAGCACGCATGAATAAAGTTTATGCAACGGGTATGATATATACAGAAGTTTAATGGAATTCATGATGGCGGTGCCAGACAAGAACTAAGTATTCCATTAGGCTTTTCATAATCTAGATAATCGCCAGTTCACCTATCAACGTCCTTCTAACTTATATATAATGCTTCTGATAATTCAAATATTAACGAAACAGATTTGCAGCATACCGTGTGACGCATAATGTATATCTAATGGAAAGACAAATTTTAAATATTCTCCTTTTCAATATATTCGACACCAGTATATACATCTTTAAAGACAATACATCGAAATTATATCTGTGAGATGACGATATGAACACTAAATCAGGACGATAGTTAAAGAGTATTACTGTTTTATATAATTATGCAGGTAATCTCTATAAGTTAGTAATCGATTATTATGTAATCGAAAGGAAGTAACGTGATGATAATTCTGAAGAATTAGTGAACGAATTAATCAGCAGTTATGCAGGAAAACTTAGACACGTAGAGGTCGATTGAAATAGCTGAAACAATAATAAAATAGAGTAAGCTGAATGATAACGTAAGTATCCTTATATAGAAGGATAGGTTTACAGGTTATTCGTAATACTCCGTATAGATTATGTAGACAGGCGTGGAAATGAATGTGTGTGTGTGTGCGAAGATCTTACGGACACATATTTGGCTTATGCACATGAATTCTGATTGCCTCTGCTATACGCAGAAGTCACACCTAAGGAATCTGAGAACGGTTGATGCTGATGCTATAAATACATTCAAAAGCTCTTTGGATGTTGACTGGATATGCTGTACCAATATAATGAACCAGGATAAAGCGATAAGTAAGGAATTCTTCAATCAGTAGGCGTCATTTATAGCCGAAATATTTTTCAAATAGGTTCAATGAAGGCTCAGTTATCTCAGTTTTAACAGAGATGTTAACAGATACTTAAGCATAAGTATGACTGAAGAATGCATTACTATTAGGTTCATTTGTTCTTACAAGGCGTTATTAAAGAAGACTGAACATTCGTAATGTAGTGTAATTTCATTAGATTCAATCACTCAGACATATTTCAGCAACCACTGCATAGAAAGCTGTATTGAACAAACTACAAAGAAGTGAATAAAAGCGCTTACACTTGAAGTTCATATAAATGGCAGAATCCAAGTTAACATCTCCATTATGTTTTTCAGGATGCCTGATAGCTGATTTAATCACACTCACCAGTACTATATTAAGCTACTATTAAGATGCTTTTGTATATTCACCACCTTGTTCACAAAAATTTCAGGTAAGGCATGTTTTCATTTTTCACGGAAATTTTCCTTTCTTACTCCGACCACCGAAAAATGTCAGTCGTTTCTTGGCTAGGAATAATCTTTTCCCTGTCTAAAACATCAGAGACAGTTTTGAATAAAAGCAAAGCGTTTAACGTTCATCTTGAGAGTTTGATATCTGCTTTAAAAGAAGGAATTAAGACAGTCAAACAAAAAGAGAGTTAACAAAAGTATAACTGTTAGCGCAGCGGTGAAGTTGTGGTCAATTAAAAGCTAAGACTATTTCTAAACAAAGCAGTGAATTGTATCGCAAAACCAATTTTTCGATAAATCTTGTAATCTAAGTTTATCATAGTTTTTATAAACAGCTTTCTATCTCTGTTTAGAAAAACTCTTGAATAACCCACAAAAAAAGTAAATTAGAGGAATTTCCTCTCCTTTTAGAAATGAGTTAAATTTGCCTAAAATAAAATCAGAACTGAAAACGGAATGTTTATATGTACTTAGGCTTAACGAGATAATCTTTTATATAAAATACGTAATAAACAGTGAACTACTTTATTTGTCTACAGTTATATATATCAGCACAGCTTGTATATGGAATGGATTCAAATCCCTAATTTATAATTCACGAAAGTTACCAACGTGAAGAGACAGCTAAAAATATTCTACATAAGAATACTAGTAAACTGAGTTTTATTGTGAAAATGGAGTGAAAAATATAATCATCACAGTATTCCGCTCCTAATGTACTTTTTCCTACTTTGTGATACTATTACTGTGATTAGTTTACACTTTTCTTTTAACGCGTTCATGGCTAAATTATTCTCTCACTTGTGGAAAATAGATCTATACTGTAAGTCAAAAAATTCTGTTTCGTTGAAGTCACATGAATAACTTTCTAAACATTCTCTCAGATCTGTTTCTCTCAACTTGTATTATTTTTGCGAAAGATGATGTTCAAGCAAAGTAATTGTTGTGATAGTAAAGTAGCAGATAACATGGTTACGTTTACGTGGCCATCCTCAGTGGGCAACAGAGGGTGTAAGAATGACAATCGCATAGCTGCTGAAACTTCAGAGCACATAAAAAGACTGATTCTTCTCTGAAATCGGAAGGACACACACACCATGCTTTGGGTTGGCAAGACTACTCATTTTGAACAAGAAGTGAGAAGATATGGTATATAAGTGTTATGAATCTGTGAAATCAAATGGAATGGAAGTCAAATCTCCAAATAATTAACTGAAGGGTTAACAGTCTACTCTCATCTTCCAGATAACTACGAGCACAGTTAGTGTGTGGTTACTGTGGTGTCACCAGCATCTACATACATTCTCATGCTGTGGTAACCAGTCTCCTCAAATATAAAAACAGAAAGATTCAACTCAAATGAGAGGAAAGTTACAATTATCCAATACTTCTCTCTTGCAAACAACACAGATCCTGTGGAAAAGAAAGAGGGCTTCTACAGACAACTAAAAAGGAGTGATGGACAATTACCCTGCTAGACGGCAACATCGAAATTCTAATCGGTGATGTGAATGTCAAGATGGGAATAGATAACAGAAAGGGGACTCATTATTAGGTCGGTGGAATGACTGACAGCAGAGTACATTTTGCATATTTCTGAACTTTGAATGACTTGGTAATTGAGATTAGCGTGTAAATGCACAAGGTTATTGACTAGGTGACGTTAGTTTCACCATAAGGAGATAACAATAATCAAATAGACTCCATCTCAATCTCAAGAAAGGGAATACAAGGTGAACAATAGGAGTAGATATACTCTGAAATCACTATATAGTGAAGTGAACCTTCAGAAGAAAGAAGCTGGTGAAAGACCACAACATATGTTCTAAATTCGAACAGTGGAGAACGAAGAAGTATAGGATACCTTTGCTCTTGTCATCAGTAAAACATTTAGAGACATTTAGTGAAATCACCGAAGAAACCTTCATAGAAGAACACTGGAAGTCTCTGAACAGGGTAGGAGAAGAAACCTAAGAAGAGATAGGACAACGAATGGCTCAATAGAGACAACTGGAAACTGACAGAGAGAAGGATGGGGAAGGATAAAATAAATTAGTGCAGAGATGAGGAAAGAGATGAAAAATAGGGTACAGTCTACAACTCACTGAATAGAGGAGTGAAGAAATGCTAAGAAAGACAAAAAGCTGTTCAATGATATGCTGGCAACGGAAGCAAAACATTGTGTCAAATCATCGGGTCGCTATCTGAGAAGATATCAGTACAGAAGAGGCCAAAGACAGTCAATGAAACAGATATCAGAGAAGTGAAACAGAGGAAGAAGTGGACTAACCACTTAAAAGGACAGTTGAACTGAACGTCATCCATGACTTTTCGACAAATGCCAACGGCTGACAAAGAACTTTCAAAGAACACCAAAATGCTAACTAAAAAAATATTCTTTAAGACTATAAAATTAGTAAAAACTAGGAAAGCAGCGGGAGCAAACAGAATCCCTCCAAAAAGCTAAGCACCGAAAACAGACCCAGAGACCTTATCGAATTCGATAATATTACTGCTACAGAAAACTTGGATGGAAGAAAAAGTATTTGCACACTGGGTTAAAGATAGCAAAATTGACAAAGATGAATACACAAGCATATGCAAGAACTGGCCTAAAACAGGTTAAATTCAGGAAAAACGGATCACACGCGTATCAAACCCAAACACTACATGTCATCTTTGAACAGAGACTAGAATGTCAATCAAACTTCTACTTCAACTCCATCCACACTAGAAAAGATTCCAGTGGGTATATGCGGAGCTACCTCAACCCTAAAGTTTAGCGCAAAGATACAAATAACAGCAGTTTTATTTAAAAAAGCTACTTTTGATACAGTGTGGAATCCTCAGGATGTCGTTCAGCATTGCATCTAATTTCCTCTTTACATTACACAGTAAGGGGAAAAATAATTATAGAAAAATTTTCGCTATTTACAGGAATAATAAATACAGCAGTATTATATAATTGCAAAACCAAATTATAAATTAATAGAAATAACGCAGACATTATATTAATGATAGGAAGAATAGAAATATATATATTTATTTATTTGCTATTCCTCAGTAGGTTAATGATTTCATTCCAAACACCTTTTTCATCGCATAACATACTTATCAAATAAAGAATCTTTGAGTCTGTGTATCTAGTCGTGATAGCATAAAATCTTTTATAACTGCCTCTAGTCCTATTTAATCAGATGCAAGGGAAGAGCTGAGAGTAAACAGAGTGTTCAGAGTCCGACAATATGACTTTTTTCAACTTTCTTCATGAGTCCAAATTCCTATATATATCCAAACGTTGGTTTGGAGTAGTACTACTCGTCCCAATGACCTTCGCAACATAACAAACTTTTTTCTAATACTCCAGGAAAGAATAAGCAGGAGCAACAAAGGAGAACAGACAAAGTGCAAGCGTCTAAAAACTGAAAAAACGGGGGTTGTGTGATACCGGGATGTTTTAACCTAGTTATATAATAAATAATACCAAATATTTTTCTAGAAACCAACAGGATGTAGGACGACCTATGAGGATCAGCGCCCTAAACAAGAATCATAGGGACAGATCAGTTCATGTAAATCTTTTCTGTGTCTGACAATGGAATTAATAACCTGATATCTGAAAAGATCCAGCTTATGAACGTTTGATAGGAACCATTACCTAATTTCTGATAAGAGAGCTATTCATTTCGGAATAATCTGATCAGGAAGTAATAGGTACAGAAAAATCCAGATAATCGACTAGCTTAACAAAAGTAGTTTCATTAAAAAGAGACAAGTCATTTCAGAAGAAAAGGAAAGAAAAAAGAAATCACAGTCCGCAAAAGACATAAGATTGAGTAATTAAAGTTTATAAATCTCATTCAATAGCAGCATGATGATGCCGTATGCCACGTAATTCACTACAGAATTTGTCATAGTAACATGAGATACCTTCCTTTTGGGAATATTTTCATATAAACACAGTGAATACAAACCTTTTTTCATTGAAAACTTAGGATCAAAAAACTAGTGTTGAAGAAAGCTAGCCGAAAACAACAACCGTAATCAATCACTGTCGACGGAAGAAACCTGAAATACGTCACTTCCTTCACTTATCTAGGAAGCATTGTTTCTAATACAGACAGTCAGCACACATGAAGATGTCAAAACCAGGATCGAAAAGGCAAGGAAGATCTTCATCACTCTGTAGTTAATTTGGGAATTTGCTGCACTGAGGATAAACAACGAAATACGGATTTTCAACACCAGCGTTAAGTCAATTCTCCTATATAGGTCAGAAACCTCTCCAGCGCAAAAAGCATTTCTAACAGGCCACTGAAGTCTTATTTCAATAGCTACCTTCGTTCAGTATTGAAGATCAAATGGCCAAAAGGTTTTGGCGACAAAGAATTCTTGGAACGAACCAACCATGAGCCTATCGTTAAAAAAAACTGTTAAAATATTTTCTTATTACTCCTAATCGACTCACTTTGGTAACATTCGCATTCTTTATAACTTTCCTCATCAGACTATTTTCTTGGGTTCATTTGGTAGTTAGAGAATACTAAAATATCCTTTAAATTCTAGTTTCTAAATAATTTATTTTCCTGTGTTGGTTTTTCATGCATAGTTTCCACCAATTGTGAAAGTGTACCGAACGATGTACTCATGACTAAAATAAAATTATAAACATTTATAATCAGAAAATAACTTATGAAGACAGATCAAATTCATGGACATTAACTTAATAATTCTTGTTTTGTTGATATATATTTTTCCCTTAACTTTGAAATAGATAATTACTTAACCTATAAAATTGTTTATGCATTCCAGGAAAATGGTTAAAAAAATTGCATTAGTGTTTTAAAAAACATTTTATTATGGATTTTGATTGAATATAAGTGATTGACAAAAAATAGAACAATTCAGATAAACATCTTTGCTATGTATTCACTAAAATTTCAATTCAAAAGTCTGTCACTTGTGCCTATCACATTCATTTCATACACACAATATTATACTGTAAGCATCTTCTCAGTTTTCTTTAAAAGATTATGATGAAATAAAAAAATGTTTTTACCAAAACTGCTTCTGATTTCTAACCTTCAGTAATCGATAGTGGGATGTCTTTCTCCTCAAGATATCATCATTATTTTAGCATGATGATAATTTCTAAAAATAAGCATCGCATTTTGTAGATATGTATGTGTATCATAAGTGGATCAAAAGACTGGCGTATGCAAATTTATTTTTTTTTCATAATTTATGGAGGCAGCGTCAAGTGGACTATCTACTTGTCCCTTTCTGTAACGCATATATCCTCAGCTTATTTAGTAAAATCGAAAAAAATTCAAAAGAGGATTTGAGTGAGCAGAGAATATGATAATAAACTAAGAATATGTAAATACCAGTACATATACGCATGTGTGAAAAATTCTGTATCTTGCAGGGATTTAAAGATATTCTAGCTGCATGCTTTATCTAATAAAAATGTAAGCCGTTAAACAGAAGAGTGCGATAATAAGTAGAGGTAAATTTGCTTCTTAAATACTGTGAAGGAAGACACAGACTGTGTATTTTAAATGCTTTGTATGTCCGAATTTCATAGATTACCAGTTACATAGTGCTAAAGACAGAATACGAAAACCAGAAAGCACAAGAAGCCTGCTATGTTGTGCTTTGGAACTGTCTGTGATAGCCATGCGCATGAACTACTAGCGAACTAATGAAGATGTCATGAATAATAGAGTTCAGAGATATCAGATGATAGTAAACGTCCTTCACATGTAGACAAGTGTGACTTTGTGGTAAACTGTTTGCCTTGCGACTACACTAGTTTCTGCCTTCTAAGGTATCATGGATACATACTGCTGAATAGCTTATAACTTGTTCTAGTTAGCTTTTAGTGGCTGTGAAGTAGCCGTATGGTTATGATGAAGTTTAATGCTAAAGGAAAGGTTTTTATGAGAGATTTCAATCTCACTGAAATTAGTAGTAGAAATTTAGGTAGTAATAGCTAATAACAATGAACTTCTGCAGTTTTAATGAGGCAAAACATTTCGACTGGTATAAAAACCATAAATCATTAAAACTAAATAAATTAATATAAATGAAATTAAATATTAAAATATTAATATCAATAATAAATATTAAAATAAATTAAATATTAAATTTGGAGAAATGCATGATTCAAATAAGAAACAACATGAATCTCAAGTGCAAAACCTATCCATAATAAAGACATAAATCAGCAGCTATTCTTTCATGCAGTCCATTTCTACATAGAAAAACAAACAGCCAATTTACCGTCTGTTATAGTGCAAACATTTAAAAAGCATATTATCAAAATGACTGAGAAAAAGGTGACTTTTTCTCAGCGTCTAGTGTGCATTGAATTTAGGAACACATATGCATACCTGAAAAGCATATCAATACCATCATTATAAACAAATACTGATTTTCTTCAAAAACACTTCATGTGCGATCAGAATCTACGAAATTTTATAACGCCTTCATTACTGAACGACTTAGTTCATCAGAATTCAAATTTCATTGTTGAAATTTAAGTGAGTGTCAACAACAGCAGACTTTTTAAAGTATTTTTTTCTTCTAATCCACTTAAAACCTCTATTCTCTGTACATATCTATAGATTTATATTCAGTCAATAACTTCTGATAAATGGAATTCCTTGACTATCCTCAACATTTTCACTACAACTTCAAACTTATTCATGCAGGAAACTAAATGCCCCAACTGATTAACTTTTCACTAAGTAACAAAAGAGTTAAATTTCAGAAATAAATTATGTTTCCTTTTTAGTTAATGTAATTAAGAAGTTTTTTTTCGAAATAAGACAGAATAAAAATTTAATACGATTCATTAAAAATTCATTTGGGTAAATAATGAAAATAACTTGGAGAAAATAACATCTTTTTTATGATGAGCACATGACAGGTTAGGCAAATAACTCATACATCTTAGAACGCTTAACTCATATATAAGAGAAAATATATTTAAATGGAATTTTCACGTAAATACAAATAAATAAGAAATTTCGTTCTGTCATAGTGAACTGTTGCATAATGATCCAAGTCTAATGAATTGATAAACAGGTAGACCAAATATATGATCCCATAAATTTTATAACGTTTCAGCAAGTTAGTGAAATGATCAAAATAACTCATAACTTTCTTATAGCAAGCATGAAAGTCAAATAGTGAAATTTAAGGTGCTACCTTTCAAAGTATCACCTAATAATCACATGAATATGATTTTCCATCCACCAAACGAACAATAATTCAGAATCTTCATCAGTGAAATATTTCAGCAAACACGGTTTTTATTCTGATCATGTTACATGGTTGGAGGCAATCGGCAGGAAGCCTTTGACCTAGGTTTCGTGCTAGTTGGCACTTGTCAGCAAGGCGTATCTGCAACCTTGAAAGAACTCATGTCGTTTCTGATATTCGGAACCGTGTCACCCACTGCTGCAGTCAGAGACGTTACAACTGAGCTATTCGGGCTAGCGATTCACTTCCTGTGGTGCTGTATTGGATACTTTGATTCGACACTAGTAACTAGTACGATGTGTCTAGTCATTAGTGTCCAATCAAAGTTTGAATCTCAGAAGGGATACGAGTTCCTTTAAGGTTGTAATTACGCCTTGCTAATAAGTGCCAACTAGAACGAAACCTAGGTCGAAGGCTTCCTGCCGATTGCCTCCAGCCATCTAATAACAACAATTCTAAGTGCACTGTGTTGCCGGGCTACCTAGAATGGTGGACACATTGCAAACCTGACTGATAGAATTCAGTCTGCACCAAAGACAGGACTAGACACATTGCACCGGTTACTACTGTCCAATCAAAGTACTTTTTTCGTCACCAGGCTATACAGTGCTGAGCTTTCTGGCTAAATGTACACATTTACGGCCATTAATAATAATTGTAGTTATGGTTATCACTATATAGACCTATACTATGCATTGAAAAAAGAGCATTCCAGCTCTGAGTCTACCATAGTCTACCCCAAGGTCAAGAGAGATGCAATAATTTAATGTTTAATTAAGTATCGCTACACCCATAATTACACTTTTCTCCTAAAACACTCTTACATTCCACTGTTATTATTACCATTATCAATATTATAATGTTGTCCGCTTAACTGATACTAATCTAATTCTATTTGTTTATAGTAATCAGATTTCCTTTCATTCCATTGATAACAATAAACCCCCTTCGAACCCTTGTTTTTGTTGATTATCAATTCACAAACACGTCAACTAGCTATTTTTTCTCATATCTGTATTGACTGTCCATATCGCATACATTTAAATGATCGTCAAAACCAACTACCTATCATTCCATCATTTAATTCCACCTCATTCAATTCCATCTACCATAATTTAGTTTTTGATATAATCTTAACTTGCATTTACCAGCCTTTGTGTGATAGTATTCACAGATTTTCAACTGCAGAGCCCAAGGAAGAAATTATGAACAACTCTCGTTGTGTATATCTAAAGGGAGTTTTTGAGATATTTATATAAACCAGAATTCAGATTTAATTTGAGTTAAATTTATTTTCCTCTCTCATGCTCGTCTATTTATAAAGCAACATTCTCTATTAATTGTTCTGCCTAATAATAAACGGAAGAAAACTTTGTTTGTATGCATACAGTGGACTCATTGTTTCCAGTAATTCTGTCTTTGGATAACCTGTATAAAACCATTTAGTTTATTTGAATAAATAGCCTTTTTTATTTTGCGAAAAGTTTAAAACTAATTGAAATTTGGTGGATGGTGATTGGCAGTGGACCCAGGATACACATTTCCTCCCATTCTCGTACTCTACATCTGGCAGTCAACAAAGAGGGATGGTGTTGCTACTAAAACTCGAATCTAGTATCTATTATTTAAACAATAAAGTGTTATACTCTTGCAAAGAAATGTACATACCACATCACACCATTAGTCGTTGTCTACCAAAGTGCTTCAAGTTTATCCGCAGACATCATCGAGGAGTCAGTTTTAGGAGCCAATAATTTAACAGAAGCTAAACATTTCTCTCTAATCAATCAAGGGGAAAATCAAAACTGACCTAAAAGCAAATGTCAGCTGTTTAATTTGATTCATTAAACAAGTGTACTGAAATCATCTGAATTTGACAGTTGATTCCTTGTTATATATATGTATATTTATATATATATATGGTTCTTCTTGAATGTAACCAACTGTTTTCTAAGATAACCTGTGCTGAAGCACACTTCATTTCTAAGTTCATGGCATTTGGTTATTTTATAAGCCTAAGTGTTTTCTTTATATCATTTTCTCTTTCTTAAATTGAAAGAATGAACGCCCATTAATTCGCTGTTATCTGCATACTCTCATTTTTATTTGATTTATTTCGCTTTTTATTTAATAGAAATGACCCCCGCAAAAATTTTCAAATTAACTTGTGTCCTTTCTGTCCAGTTAATTTAAAACTATCAAAATTTATGCAGTTGTTATTCGGTTGTAAATGAACATCAGTCCAGTTTTATTCATATTAGCCATGTGAAAGTCATTATAAACTTTATCTTTTTCCATGTGACATCCAAATTCGGCAGTTGGTCTAGAAATTATTCGCTAAATTTGCAAAACGTCTTTAGGTAAACATACGGGTTTAACCGCTCTATGCACTTCATAAATGTGTTAGCTGGAATGGAACCGCATACGACCACAGCTGTTAAGTTTTAGTACTACGCAAATGATTCAGCAATTAGTTTAATTATTCAATAATGTCTTTATTTGCAAGCCTGACGTCATAGAATAAAAGACCAGGGTTTTGTCTGAAAGCATCACTGTTCTGCGTTTTCTTTAGAAATCACCCACGTCGTTGTTTAGTACATGAAGCTATTAATTAAAATGTAAGAATAAACACAACTAGGCCACAGTTGTGTGACCGGCTAATCACTGATTTGCAAAAGCAAAGTCGTCCTACAACCGTCACTAGGCAACAAAGAAAAGACTCTTATAGTGACAGAAAAATATAGGTAACTAAGAAAAACAGCATAATATGAGAGAGGAGCTGGCGTTACTGAATTTTGTATGGTAGGTAATATTTTGTTGTACTAAATGTGATTTATACTGCTGTTTTTAATATGTCAGCTTATCGTTGAAGTCCTTAATCTTGGCCACTTTCACCATCTCCTGATTAAAGAAAAGTGTGGATTTTTCAGTGGTGCAAATGCACCTCAGTCCCTACAGGTCGACAGTTAAGAAATTGAGATTCACGGTTTCCCTCGCAATAAGCCAACAGTAAGAAATAGTTATTTCAGTCCATGATACTAGAGAGTTACTGATTATGCGTACTAATTTGTTATGCAGCTGACAAAATCCAAATCAAAAATGGTTACTAATAATTATTTCCCTGGTCTCAATACAAATTAACAATAGCACGACATACATATCACTAGACAAGCACAAAATTAAGACTTACAAATTTAAGATCATGAAAGGAATGAAATTAAAGGCTTCACAATTTAGTGTAAAGTTTGTAGAAAAACAGCTACTGAAATTAGATGTTCTATCGAATACGCCTCTACCCATTCAAGCTTCTTACCTTAGTAAAACAGAACCAGACAGGTTTTATAGGAATTATACACACCAGAATATTTTACTGTTCATCATTTTTTCGCATTATGATTATATGAAACATAATGAAATTCATTCCTAAGCTCAGATCTTTTGAATAAAACAGGTTTATTTACAGTGAGCTAAGCGAAACGTTAATCCCAATTTCAAAACTATGCTGGTATTTGAGAACCCGGTCAAACAACATTCTCAATACTCTCTCACTATGCGAAATCAATCATTCGTATGATCTGAACAATAATTTGATACGGACTTCGGGCATAACTTTCAGAACTTCTTAGACCTTAAAATTAAAAGCACTGTAGATTGCATGTTTTACTTATTACTAAAAAGCTACTCAGTACATGTTAAATCTTTGCCAGTTAAGAGGTTTGTAGTTTAGGTTCACTTTACATGCATCATAAGTCATCGTAAAGTTGATTACCAATGTCCAGTGGTTCGATTATTAAGTGTTGAATTGTTAGATATGCTAGTGATTTGGATTCTGTGTATTCCTGAAGTATCAGCTTGATAAATATTTTTGAGTCTTGCAGTGATTCGGTGGGGTTACTTACGCTTCAGTAAATGCCAAACAGATTCTTGTAACCAAATGACATTTCCAGATTTTAAGTTAATTTCTGTTTTTCGCAGGACTAACTTCAATCAGGTTTTATTTCCAAAAATTTACAATGGAAACACGTTTATCAGTTTTAGAAAAGGAATGAATTTTCAAAAGATGGTACACCATTTTAAACTTTCTATGCTCACTTTTTAAAAGGGTGTATTTTTATTTAGAGCATATGAAATTTTTCCCTATCAGAATTCTATTTTAAAAAAAGGGAGATCTGATTAGGGTGGAGGATCGCTAATGGAATGCGTGATGCGAAGGTAACCAAGGCTTGTGTTAAAACGCCCACTGTCAAATATCAAAGCTTAGACAATACAAAACATAATCCCAAATTCAATTTTGTTTTACAATATTTACTGATCACTTCTCTTGTCAGTAATAATTAAGGTAATGAAAATTATTATTTAATATTTACTCTGCCATTTTATCCACTATACTTTTTCATATCTCATTTAACTTATTCGCACATAAATAATGGTTTAGATACAATAAAAACTAATTACACTAAAACTAGTGAATTGTAATTTCGACTAATCGCAAGCTCTTGATTCTATTCATTGAGTGTTTAATAGAAAGACTAAGTGGAAAGCAGACACACTTTAGCCTAATGAATAATTCAACTTTTTCAACTATTGATTCAAAATAAGCCAGAGTGTAGACTTCAAACAAACCGAGCCAGACTGATTTTATCTGTCAAATGTTGTATTATCCACTGCAGAAAAAAATGCGTAATTCAGGCTAAACACGGCCTAATAGTTTTATTGCCACTTTTTTTGTGATATGACCAGTGCAAACATAAAAAAGAATAGTTGCATTTCAATGTGATAATAACTTGACGAAATAATGAACTGTTGCATAATGATCCAAGTTTAATGAATTGATAAACAAGTAGACGAAATATATGATCCCATAAATTTTATAACTTCTCTTTTCACGTGTAACTTCATATATATCAAGCAAAGGAAATAACACCGAAATCATTTAAATTCGCATGTAGGGTCAGACAACTCGATAACAAAAAATTATGATGGCTATTTTGTGCAAACTAGTCCACAAATTTGTCTAAATACACAGCAGCGATGTTCAAAATGTAATAATAGATATTTATGTGTTTCTTTGTAGGCCGGGACGTAAGTTCCACTTGTTATTCATGTGAACGTTTCATGTAAGGATCAGTAAGAATTTAAATATATGCCATAGAGCATATCTGAGTGTTAAATATGAAGGCATAAGCTTACCGTAGAAAGTATTTATTTTATTTATTTATTTCTGCGGAGATTGGATTGATTTTCTAGTGGAGAGTTGATGGCCACATTAGCAACCTTTCCTTCCTCACAGGCTCTGAACTGGCTTGTAAACTAAGCTAGGTCTCCAGAAACTAAGAAAATAATGGAAATAATAATGTTTTAAGTGAAAGAAATAATCTATTGAGCTTTGAATTGCAGCTTTAGTCGTTTATTTGAGCAGAAAAATTGTGAACTTTTAGACGCAAACCAAATCACAGTTGTTATTGGATAAAGACCGCAAGCTTTGTTTAGCATTATGATTCATGCTTTGATATGAAATGCTGTAAATGCAGTTACTAGGATTTACGTAATAATTTTCTCTATGTTTGAGCAAGCATTTCTACTTAAGTCTTATTCCATCTTCAAAACCAAGAATATATTTACCTAATAAGGATTTCACTTCTCTGATGATCCTCAATTTCTGTATATTTTTCACATGGTATTTGCTTATACATGTTTTATTCCATGTATGAATTGAATATTCTCACTGATAAATTCAAAATACTGTGATAGTTACTGAAATATTTAGATTTTCAGACAGCTGACGGAGACTATGAGAAAGAAAATGAATTAATCCACTCAATTTTTGTAAATATGATAACGATCTTTTTAAAAGCTGTCCTGAATTCAACGGAAAGCTTTGAAATATCATGAAGAGTACAGCGTGAAAAGAGATTCTCAGCCATAGAAAATTTCAAAGACAATCACTTAAACCTTCCATGATTTAATTATTCCCGGAAATCGACCATATTTACAAACTGACACAACTTCGGTTTTCAAATCTGATGTGTATTTAGCTAAATTTTCACAAATATCCGGCTTCTTTTAATTTTTTTAATTTTCACTCATATAAAATTACACTCCCTAGAATTTCTTTGGCAATAAAGTTATTTTCTAAAATTTCTTAGACTACTGTATGCTTATGTGCATCGGTGACACAGACGTAGAATGCTCGACAGCCGTGCAGGTGGTTTGGGGTTCGATCTCCGGCCGACGCACTCCTTTACCTCACTATACCAGTAGTAGGAATGGTAACGAGGGGAGGATGGACATGGGGCTAGCGACCCCATCTCGTGAAAATAAACACCACTGCTACTGAAACTTCAAGCCTGTAACCTTGAAGCCCTGTGTCCCACTGGGAACGTTAAGAAATAAAAAGAAAGAAATAGAAATTGTACACTAATAAAAAAACCAAACTATGAAGTATTTATAGTAACATCAGAGTGAATTACTGAATGCAAATCATCACGCTGAGTATCAAGGATCCAGGACTGATCTCAAAATATTCACAAAAGAAGAAAACTAATGGTTGTATGTTATGAGTTTATTCTTGAATAATATACTTGTAATTACTAAAGCCAAACAAATTAGTCACTGAATATACACACATATAATTGAAGGAAACAATATACAGGATTCATTTTTTGAATCACTTTCACTATTTTCTGCCACTTATCAAATACTTTTTATTATCTTACTGGTTTTATGAAATTCCCATGAATTAAACATTATTTAGTATGTTTTTGAACAGAGCAAGAACAACATTTTTTGCAGGATAAAATTCCACCATCATTTATTTCGTTGGCTTCTCATCAGCTGCTTACAGACCAAAGAAATTATTATACAGAAACAATTTTAACATACACGCAGAGTTCATTTTCAAACGTCGAGAAGAAAACTGACTAAAACACTTTTTAGAAATATATACATGCATTTTTTGAACAGGTTGTGAATGTTAATGGTAATTACTTGACAAGCACTATAAAAGAAAACATTACTGACAAATTATTTGGTCTCGTGGTCTGGTGGATAACGCTTTGGCGTTTGAAACTATGGGCACTGGGTTCGAGCCTCGGTGGGAACATCATCACTCAGTAGGACGATGACGAGTGCAAGATAGAACGAAATGCGCATCCTGGATTACACTACTAGTCACCATCCACCAATTAATTTGGTCACATTGTTTATACTGGAGTCTACAAAGATTTTTATCTTGTCATGTCTCACTTTTTTATAGCATTCGTTATCAGCATAAACTACATCGATTTTAACCTGACAACAATTTTCCTAGTACCACTGTTTCTTCTTTTTCTTATTCCTTACATTGTTAGAACTATTTTTACCAATAACTTCCACTATTTTATAACTTAACTGTCAGTCAACTTTATTTCACGTTATTTCGATCCATTTCCGAATCACACTATATCTTGAGGTAATTAGTTGGTTTTTGTAATTTGCGGTTTGTGTCTTTCTTTTGTATTCACATTTAACTGTCAGAACAGAATTTAATTTTTCTTAAATGCCACTATTTTGACCTTCGTTTTCAATCTGAATACAAATTTTATTAAGAAAATGAATAAAGGTGAATTGTACAGCGTTTAAATATTTTTTAAATGTCAACGTAATGTGACGCAGTCTCCTTTTGACTAATTATCAGAAGCATAAATGGAAATACAAAGTTTCTATTCAGTTGCACAAACATCTACTATTCTCCTATAAGTGTATTATATATATGTATTTCCAAGCACGTTTTATCTACTTCTACAAATTAAGTATTAAAAACATTTGAAGTGGTAAGGAAGTAATGGATAAGAAATTTGTAACAACATTCTGTTTCTAAACTGTTGCTTTTTAAAGTTCATATTTTATATCCAATATGAGAGTGATATAATCAAAACAAGCTTTTTTCCATCATCTTTCCAATGAACTCTTATTTAGATTCATAGAGTAAAGTGATGACTTTTCACTTTGACTAGTAAATAGAATTTAACTGAAAAACTTTTGTTTTGCCAATCTTTATTCTTCTTTTTATAAAATTTGACGTATTCCTTGAAACTTGAGTTTATTCTCATTTTGTTCGCTCGACTTGATCACTGAATATTTTGTTCATGATTTTTGCTCTATGTCATTATTCTTCTAATCGTTGAGAAAATAAACCAATATACCATTAAATCTGCAAAAGTAACAACTAGAACAACCATCTAACCAAGAAGTAGGTCTGTATATCGTTTAATTTTCTTAAATATTTGATATTCATCAAATATCAGACATTTCCATCGTTAAAATCAAAAGGAAATATACAAACAAACAGTTATCTTCCCCAGCCTTTCTTCCAGTGTATAGAGTTTCAAATGACAATGAAGGGAGTCAGTAGTAAATAGTGAATACTGAAAATTAAGGTATTACGACAAAGATATTGAAATTATCAACGACAACGGTGGCATAAGTAAATGACGCAAGTGCAGAACACTAGGCATAAGTTGCTAGCCTGAACATTTTAAACTAGCTCGAATTATCTTACACTCACAAGTTGCGTATACATACCTGAACAAAGTAAAGATCTTATGGTTTGCAAAACATTTCGCGATATGGTATTTGATATTCATTATTACGAGAAAATAGTATTTCTCAACGATTAGTCAACGGAACAACGTTGTTTTTATTGACGTTTGGTCATTTAACGCTAATAGATTCATCAGAGTAACAATAAACCAGAATTTGCCGAATCGCAGTTTGTATATGGAAGCGAGATGAAAGTTACGTAATACGGAGGCGGATTAATAGTCGGAGTTTATACAAATATAGTAGATGTGTGGGAGCAGTGAGATGTTCGATTCACGGAATAATTTATTAGATATTAGAATTACGTCTTCTTGTGTGACTCAACAGTTTCTTATTCTTTCCTTAATAGTCATAAGGCATATATCTACGGTTGCTTCGTATCTTGTGATTTTCTCTGTTAATTGGCTTCTATTAACTGAAATAAGAAATAAGAGGGAAATTCATATTTTTGCCGTGCTGACCTTAATGTCCGTTGCTAAATTGTTTTTTAAAACGAAAAATAGTCATTTATTTTCTTGTTACTCATTTTCAAAATGTTCCCAAACAAATAAAAATGAGAAGTAAACGATATTTTCGTAAACATATCTGTATATATATATAAATCCTATTGGTTGATCTTTAATTGACCAAAAGATTGCAATTCAGTTCATTGAAATTAACAACCGAGGAGGTGACTGCGAGGCTATGGAAATTCAAAAATTAATTGTCAAGATATAGTGTGTCAATAATGCATGAATAATTTATTATGCTGAGGTTAATTAAGGTAGCATAAAATTAAATTTCCCGCGTAACAATAAGTAAATTCTAATTAATAGCTCTTACTTCATAATAATTGACAGTTAGTGTTAACCATCAGCATATGGAATCCGTTTTCCAAATTGGTTATGTTTATTAGGCTTCCGTCTTGCATAGAATTATTTCCAGTAACATATATGTATATATATGCCAAGATTACGACCACATATTATGAAGACTTGTTAATTTCTGTGGATATTCTAAGGTAATTTAAGTACTTAAATTATCCTTCAAGATCTTAAAACTAGTTATGTATGCTGGTGTTTTTAGTGAGATGTATTCATAATATTGAGGAAAAACTGTGCTTTTTGCAATCTAAGACCTTATACTGTTGCTCTAAGGTTTTCAAAAACTGGGTGTCACGTGATGAGCGATGAAATGAACTCGGGAACTGCTTTCTGAATATTGGTTCATAACGTCTTAAAGAAAATAAAGTACACCTCACTTTATTTTATCCAATTAGGTGATTAGATATGAAACTTCACTGACAACATTTGAACCTATGACTGTAAAACTTCATCGGTCATAGTAAGATAATCATATTGCATCAGCTTACTATCATCTACCGTATGAAATACGCATTTAGAAACAACAACAACAGATTGAAGGAAGAAATATAGTCCTTTTCAATTAGTTATTCGTCATCAGCTCTACACTAATATTCGGTATTCTATATTCAGAAATTTTACCAGTCAAGTGGTTACTTTAGTTAATCAGTTTTAGGTATAACAGGGTGGAAATTAAGAGGTTAAAAGTCATCAAAACAATTCACTAATAGACGTTACTAACAAGATATCCAAGTTCTGAGGGAGGAGTGAAAATAATTACGGGATTCAAGATCAACTAATTCTTAGGTGTTGGCAACAAGTTATTACATAACCAAAAAATTTGTAAGATAATGATGACTCAGAAGAATGAGATGACTCTGGAGAATTAACTAAATTACAAACAAGTTAATGAAATTATCTAGATTTATAAGAAATTACATAGTAAGAAGACAGTTACAGGGGGGGGAATCGGTCTTAAAATCTTAATACATATTATGTAGTTGGCTATAGCAAAGAAAGAGGCTGTGAAAATTTTACAATCTTCTGGATTATGTAATAACTTGTTGCCAACACCTAAGAATTAGTTGATCTTGAATCCCGTAATTATTTTCACTCCTCCCTCAGAACTTGGATATCTTGTTAGTAACGTCTATTAGTGAATTGTTTTGATGACTTTTAACCTCTTAATTTCCACCCTGTTATACCTAAAACTGATTAACTAAAGTAACCACTTGACTGGTAAAATTTCTGAATATAGAATACCGAATATTAGTGTAGAGCTGATGACGAATAACTAATTGAAAAGGACTATATTTCTTCCTTCAATCTGTTGTTGTTTCTAAATGAGTAAATGGGAATTAGGAAGTCAATGAAATACGAATTGCATTTACGAGTGTCATTAAAATTACCGACTTCGAGAAAATAAATGAGAACCCGTCAGGTGTCGATGATTCTTGATGCAGAAGGGAAAATACATCCATCTAACAAAGTTTACAGTATTGATCGATATAAATTCAAAATACTTACGTTAGACCATATATTTATATAGTATCTTATTTGTCACTTAGTAAATGTATGCAAATTATTTTGAAGACTTCTGGTTTTTATCCTCTATTTCACATGGAGTTATTATTCAGGCATTTAATGCAGTTACATATTTAGAACGCATAACTATTTTGATCAAAGTCACTGAAATACTGATATAAATATAGCGTAACTAAAATCATGTGTTAATGCGTTGAACGAATCTACAGCTTTTGATTGAGTCTTCAAACATGTGATCTGTTGTCGGACATGATTTTACATACTTTTTGTGGGCGTATAACATGAGTCAAGTTAGCAAAATCAAACTCATTAAGTCTGAACAGTGAAATAGTGGCTTGGAAATATATCATCAAATATTAATAAGGATAATCAAAGTTACTAAAAAATCTTAACATGTAATCCAGAATAGGAAAGCAGTAAATTCTAAGGACTACAAAGGTAGCCTTAAACATTGTGAACTGATACAAGAATGAAGATGCAAGATTTTGTCAACAATAATACTATACTCAGGAGTTGGATAAGATAAGATTTTTCGGATAGATGAAAATATGATACTGAGGGATTAATTTATAGTAGGCTGAAACGGTAAAATTCTACGGTCATCTTATGACTGTAGCCTTTTTATCATGAAATTGGGACCCCATTAAAATCAAATATAGGCCAGTGAGCAGCTATTGCAAATATACCATAGTTTTAAGCCATATGGTGAGAAGAATAAAAATGAACGTTATGCATGATATGTTATGTCTTACATAAGTTTTGCTAATGTTGCTTTTCGATTGTTATAAATCGTAGTCAAGGTCTTTCAGACATGCTCTAAAAGCCGCTTGATACTTTCACCAGAAAGCTCTATATGACTGTTAACTTCAGTTAAATAGAAATATATATATTTATCAGTTTACCTGCTTTTGTGGAGCCAGTTTTACTGGTCCTTCAATGCAAATCTTGCCTAAAAAGGTTAAAGAACGCTATCCTGCATGGTTGCAGAAAGGTAGCAGCGGCTCCATAAGAAGTGTAACAGTTAAACACCTCGTAAACACTAGTCACTCTGTTTCAACAAACTCACCCTTCAAGGTGAAGAGTAAAGTACCTAAGACGGTACATTTCTGCGTGCTTTACACTCTAGCCATCCAGATGGAGCGACCGAAGCTGTTCATCCAAAATGAAATCTTTCATCTATCCCTATTATCATGGTAAAGATTCTGTTGTTTTCAACCTAACTGCTGTACTTATTTTGTTTCCCTGACCTTAACTCACTCATCTATGCTTCCGAACTCTTAGATAACATGTAATTTACTTGGCTTTTATGTAAAATTCGGTTACAACTCACTTATTGTTATGACTCTGTTGCCAGTTTGTTATGTCTGCGTCTGTTAATTACTATAACATTAATGAATTTTCTTAATGCTCATTCTCTAGCTTTTTCTGAGCTTTCTAGCTTTTTCAGGGAAAACAGTAATGAACTCGTAAGTTAATATGCCTAATTGTCCGTTGTACCTTCCACTTCACTGAGCCACGCAAATATCAAAAGACAAAGGCTGGCCTATGACTGCAAGATACTGTATTATGCTATACTATTTTATGCTGGGTCCCATCACCTATAAAACTGTTTATTTCGTTACGCGGTTCCATTACTTTTATTTAACTTTTCATATGCATTGATTAATATTTAGCGGCGAGTCTCATGATGATTCATCCCTTTGTTACTGTCTACTTTTACGAGGAAAACTTGCATATAAATGAGATTATACAACTAAAGAAAATGAAATTACCAAAAGGAGACTCTTCAATGAACTATCTGTCTTGTGTTTAGTAAATGTAAATATAATCACTCTTTGATTTTGCCGTTTCGCTTATCTACACTGTGCTTCAAAACTTCATTCTTACCTTAATACCAGTCGACAAACATAATATTTATACACCAACATTGTATGAAATTTTCAATTCTAATTTCTAGCATTTAACTGCTTTGTTCTACTCCGTAAACTTTTATTCCCAAAGTATTTATTATTTCGTGATACCTATGCTTCCTGTTCTTCTAATTATTTGTATTAGTCTTGATCTGTGTTATCTGTTGTTTATGCCAATAAATTCATATCATTTTCGACAGCGAAAAAGTGCATTTTATGTAATGCATAAATTTCAATACATTTTAGCTGACATTATTTCATCATAGTGAGTCGATGGCACCGCGGTAGAATGCTCGACAACCATGCAGGTGGTCCGGGGTTCGATCCCAGGCCGACGCATTACTTTACCTCGCTAAGCCAATAAAAAGACTGGAAAAGAAGAAAGGTCGAGCATGAGCCTAGCAACCCCATCCTGTAAAAATAAATATCAATGCTACCGAAACTTCAAGCTTCTAGTTTGAAGCCCTATGTTCCACTGGGAACTCAAAGGAATAAAAAAAACAAATTTCATCATATTTATTTTTGTCGTATACAAGCATTTCATCCAAAGTGATGAAGTTGCCCTTGCGACGTTTGAAGAGACACAGTCAGCAGCACTAATAAGGAAAGGATAATACATGTTTCTACATAAAATTACAACAGTTATTAGGTATCGTTCTGAATCAAACTAATTTAAATGAACGTAATAATACGGAAAATACTGAGCAGGTATACCTAGGGTGGCAAAAGATACTGATAAATGCAAACTGAACGAAAAGACTTTTCCTTAACTAATGAATTCTGAAATGACGTAATACAACAGTGTCACCTCACCAACCTTATGACAGCATGATCAAGAAGACATTTTAGAAACATAAAAAACATTTTAGAGGCATAAAAGCATTTTAGAAGCATAAAAACATTTTAGAAACATCAAAATCATTTTAGAAACTAGCATAAAACACCACACATCAGAATGTGTCGGACTAAATAGCGTTACATAAAAATACTACTATATAAATATGAGGGAACTCAATTCCCTCAAATGTTTTTGATGTCACGTATGCTATATGTTTCATGAACACAGTTATCCTTAGCTTTGATATGATTAATTGCTGAGGTATTTTTCTCAAGTGATTTAAATATGGGTCAGATAAAAAAATTAATTTAAATATCTCCTTTGGACCTACAAATAAATCATTCGATTGTCCTTTGTTCACAGTAAATAGGATGTATTATTTTGATGGTATTAATAGTGATAATCTTCAGAAGCCTACTATGACTATTTTAAATATATACATATTTCTGTGCAAGCTTATTTGAAACGATTTACTATACATTCTACGATTCTCATTAAAAGTAATCTAAATATCCAGTTTTGGATACTTGTTGCAACAAAGTAGCAATATTTTTAACTTATCAAATTTATCCGCAATTTGAAAAACGCCAACAATGTATGTAGACTGAAATAATGAAATAGCCATTAGTTCACCAGTTTTATCAGTATCTGTTAATTTTTTCATGAATAAATTTGAAGATGTATTCTCGTGAGTCGGTGACGCAGAGGTAGAATGTTCGCCAACTACGCATGTGGTCCGGGGTTCGATCCCCAGCCGACACACTCCATTACCTTGCTAAGATAGTAATAAGACTGGTAAATAAGGAAGGTTGGACATGAGACTAGCAACCCCATCTCGTAAAAATAAGTATCACTGCTACTGAAACTTCAAGCCTGTAGCCTTGATGCCCTGTGTTCCACTGGGAAAGTAAAGGAATAAAAAATTAAAAATACTAATATCTTCTCACATGTACTCAAACTTCAAATATGGCTTAGATACTTCCATTTCACATGCAGTGTAATAAATAGAGACATAAACAATTTATTCTTGAAGAAAGTGAACAATTATTCCCCCAGCATTCAGTTTACTACTCAAGCAGAGTCAAACTTCTCAAGACTACCTAGTTGAGAGGTAAGAAAATGGGTGTTTTAATATGCTTGTATTCAAGAAGAAAACCAACTCGAACAAATATTTGGACTTCGTATCATGACACGCCATCAACAAAAAGGTATCAGTTGTTTCAAGTCTTCTTAATTGATAACAGATGAAAAAGAAAAAGAATAAATATCAAATATTGCAGAAATTCTCAGGAGATATAACTATCCGAAAAATTTCACAAACAAAATAAACGGTAACATTAAACATGAGCGAAAACATATTCTTAGAACAGTTGTCATTCCATATAGGTTAAACATGTTAGATGATGTCAGAAGAATACTCAATAAATGAAACATAGGAGTTTTATTCAAGGCACCTGATACACTAGAAAAGCAGTCTTATTCATGTGAAAGACTGAATTCCAAACGGTTCACAATCTAACTGTTTATAAGATAAAATGCTTACAACGTGGTGCGACAAACATCGTACACACCTATGGGGAATCAGGGTCAGAAGAATTGAACACTGTGTAGCCTCTTGACTATAAATAAGCTATCTAATAGAATTAGGAAAGCTTGGAAAATCTCCAGCCACGGGTCTACACGCTATTGGGTTAGGCTACAAAACTGATTTTGACAATATTGAAATCATTCGGAAATTTTCAGATATCACAAAGGATGTCCAACATCAGAAGCACTTCATATTTAATGGAATTCAGGTTTTCTAAATGGGAGTGACGCATTAAGACAGAATTTCACCTGGTTTCAATACTCCAGCTGACGAAGTGGCAAAATCAACACAAATGTAAGCCATTTCATTTTGTAAAGGCTTACTGTTTTCATAATTTCAAACATTTATGAAATACGACAATCTGCGGATGTTTTGCTATCATTACCAATTCACTCACTTGATAGTGTAAAAATGACCTCATGCCAAAGAATTATGATGAAGTCACTGTATAAAAGCTTGGATTTTGTAAGTTCTTGTTTTATATTACTTTGATAGAGCATTTACCACTAAATGACGGAAGGACAGTAAAAAAATGTCTTATTCACTAGTAATTAGGAAAACTGTTAAAATAATGAGGACAATGTACCTAATGCCCAAACTATTAATATATACGTATATATATATGTTACGAGCCTACTTTTTCTGTTACTGGATTAACAAACTGATAACTACTGCAGTACTCACCGGTAAATTATATGTAAGTGGAATTTAATTGGTGGATGGTGACTAGCAGTGAAATCCAGGATGCGCACTTTGTCCTATTTGGGACTCGTCATCTGGATGTACCTGCATTTCCCAGTGAGTGATGATGTTCCAAATAAGACGAAATGCGCATCCTGGATTCCACTGCTAGTCACCATCCACCAATTAAATTCTAATGAAATGCCCAGACGTCGTCGAAGCATCTGCACAAGAAGCCGACTTGTCAACCTGAGACCGAGCACTTTGGTCCAATCAATCGACAGGAAAATCTAAAATTCTATTAAAATATGTAAGTGGATCAACATTGCAATTGTATTGATCTTTATCCTTACTGACAGTTTGCCCATGCACAATAAGTGCATTTATTCTCCCTCTGTAAAACAGGAACATTAAGTCATGTCTTTGGAACCATCGATCATATACACAGAATTTTCTGTGTTTTTCAACTAATTTAACAATTCAATTGTTAGCCATAATTTTTCATTCCATACAAAGCTACTACTTAAGCCTAGAAAATGTTTAAAGTTGTTCATTTACAAGGTGTAGTTCTATTTTGGATAGTATATTGTAGTCATTTTTTCATCAGATAAAAACTAGATATAAAAAGGAATAAAGAATAAACGAAAGTGACCCAATAACCTTATCTCTTGAACGCTAGGTATTCATTGTGAAACGCAAAATGGTGTAAAATCCAAAAACGTAAAGAAAAGGCCATATAATTTATCAGTAACAGCGTTTTTATGTGTATATACATGTATGTATATATGCATATGAAGAGTGGTTGATAATCAAATCCATCAAGTTTCGCAGGTTATAACAGTAGGCATGTACAACAAAAGGTTGTCAGTAATTCTGACTCTTGATTTAATTAATTAATTAATTATAGTTATAATTGCTGGTAATACTTATTACCCAAAATTTTATAAAGTTGAGTGAACATCACCATTGGCCAAATGTTAATCGCTCTGCATATTTCTTAGGCAGATTATAGAGGCATATACATAGTCAGGTACAGCTTTGAGTAAAATATAAATGCATACTATATTAATAATAATCTCCATTGATGGTATATATGTGAAGCGTAAAAACAAGTGATTGAAGTAACATTTAAAAATATTAAGGTCATTTTTGATTTTGATAATCATGTTCATAATATTTACAAATACTATTATTATGAAAAACCGAAAGCCTTTAGGTTTTATTCTTTTAACATTTCCTAGTGTAGAAGAACTCCACTATGGCATACGTTATTCTCCCCTTCATTAAGTTTTCTGTACTTGAATAAATGTTATCTGACATTCTCAGGCCTGCGTTCAATGCTGAGGAATAAATGGTAGTTTCAGTTTGCAAGGAAGTAGTCTGTTTTCATAGGAAGTCATCAGCGAACTTGAACAACCCAGTTATTTTGACGTCTCTGACTACCTCACTGACTGATGCAGGTTCGAATCTCCACAAGAAGGTCACTTCCTTCGAGGCTACATTTACACCTAGCTAGTGAATGCGAACAAGCATACAATTATGGTCCTGGGCTTCCTGTTGCAGTGCATCCAACCAACTTAAAGCTTCTACTTACTTTTACTGTCTCATCTATGAACAGAAAAAAAGTGAAGGAAAGCATTTTAAGTCACCAAAATACTAAATACTAGTGACTAATTTAACAAATTATGATATATCAGGCTTTCAATAAATTATGTTATTTAAGGTACTACAATAATTCTATCACGCCATTGTCTACATTAGAAGAGCGGTAATAAAGCTGTTTTTAGGCACAAACATCTAGTTTTCATACTGAAGTTGAGCTTTTAATAAATGCCATCATTACACACGAAACAATTTTATAATATTTGAAAAGCAGCATGACATGGATTACAAGTTATTTCATGTACATACAATAAGATAACACAAGATTGTTAAGCAATTATATGATGTCTACCAGTAGATACCATTTGATTCACTCATATAAACAAACTGTTACACTCACTTTTGTCGTTCAGACAGGTAAAACACAAACAGCTGTTCAAAAACAACATTGATTAGATTTCCTACGCCAGACAAAATCCACAGAAAACTAATGGAGATGGAAATACACTAAAGCAAAAAGAAAGGGGAAAAATTAACCAAACGCAGTCAATTAACCCAATCCACTGATCTAAAAATAGCCTAGGCATGAGAGAGTTTAACTAGAGCAAAACATCTAATGGAATGATGTATTTTAAGCATGAAATTGAGTGAACCTGTCAAACTGTTCACATGAAAAAACAACAAGGATAATAAACACTCTAGAGAATCCGAGTTAAAAAAAGCAATACTGAACCATAATTAATATCTGAAGGAAAGCGTTTAAGCAACTATTATCAAAATCAGTGCTACTACTGAAATTTGAAAATGAATGAAAACAACTTCTCAAATTTGAGGAAGAGCTTTAAAAATGAGGGAATGAATATGCGTCGGTGGCACAGTGGTTAGGACTCTCGCCGATCATGCATATGGTCCGGGGTCCGATCCCCTGCCGACGCACACCTGATATCTATGGTCGGCCTGCGAAATTTGGGCTACCGATATCACATGCTGAAAATTCCATACTTGTACCAAAAATATGGTGTGGAATCAAGCTATAATAAAAAGTAAAAAAAAAGTAATATTGGTTCAACAAATTTTTACTATGTGTCTGCACTGTTTCTGCAGATTACAGTAAAAACAGATTTCATACAAATGACCTGTTTATCAGCTGATACAGGTGATGAATGAATGTCAGTGTTTGTCACCTGCACCTTAAAAATTGTGATTGCTATTATATTCCATAACTGAAATGAAGCAGAATTAAGAGACCAAAATCACACATTAGATTTACTACTATCCGTGCATGTATCTTCACTCATTAGAATCACAAACTAGGGATACATGGGGAAAATTTTAACGCATGAGTGCAAAATTATACACTCATCACATCTGTTCAGTTTGTCACAACATATTCAAATGTCTTATTATGTCTTTCTACGCCTTAAAAATCTCATCATCATAACCTTACTAACTCCTTTCCATTCAGTTTACTTTACAAGATTATTATCTATCATCCTTTGTATTTACACTAAACAAAGTCTTCATTGCTTGGTTAACGTTATATAATATGACCACCTTATTCACACTCTATCAATGTTATTATTATTTGGACGTTATTATCGTTTTTCAGCGGAAAGTTTTCGTCGATGAGCATCATGTTCTTTTTTCTCTAATGTCCTGATGGGTATTTTCCACGGCCATTATTGGTGTTTGTCACCCCTCCAACTTACACTGAGCCCATTCAATTCTTTTGTTCACTTTTCAGTATTTGTATTTCCTTCCACACTACTGAGTACAACTCATCCTTTGAAACCTATATTTTGTTGATTATAAATTTTTAAAAACCATTGCCTATTTATTTAGTCTCATTTTATTTTGTGTTCGTAATGCCCAAATATTTCATACAGATACAAATAATAGTCAAAACTATAGGACAATTATTCTACTTTGTCCTAATATAGTTACAGACGTAGTTTTGAGTTGTCTTCACAGATTATTGTATGCTAACATGCTAACTGCGTTGACTGAAGAAGTAATTGAAAAAAACTGTCTGATGTAATTACCTTTGTTCTAAATATAAAATATCTTTTTCTTAAAGTGAAGCTATAAGGTATAATTGAAGGTTCCCAGTTCAATCCACATTGGGGAAGAGCGCGCATTGCGGAGTAGTCACAAATGAGAACAAAAAGGCTGTCCAGCATTATGTTCCATGTATTTCTAAATTCTACCTGGATTATTACTGATTAATAGGTCATCTGTTAATTTTATCGGTACAGGTACGGTTATTCTTATTCAGTGAATACCTGATTTGGCTATTCTATTTTAAACAAAACAAAGACTTTGGAACCTGAGATATGGACTTATCAAAAATGGCTTCTTTCACTCACTTCAAACTGTCCGACTAAAATGGATATATATGTGCTCCAAATAAATCATAACTTTTCTGCAAATGAAATCACTTTCAAATATTATAAATTTGTTTACATATGAATGCATAGGTTGTGAATATAATGTTTTAAAAGAGACTGGAGTATAAAATCTGAAGTATTTTAATGTTACAATGGAAGCTGTTAGATCTGATCCTTTCGTAAATGCTGATTACGTTATATGTATAGCATATTCGGCAAAAGATTATTATCTATGCCACTTTTAGTTACTTTCTAAAATCCTCTTTGTTTTATTCTCACCCCTTTTCGTTTGCACACTTTCAATGGATATTTATGCGAATAATAATCTTTTTTTATTTATTTTATTTATTTATTTATTTATTTATTATAGCTTGATTCCACACCGTTTTTTGGTACAAGTATGGAATTTTCAGCATGTGATATCGGTAGCCCAATTTTGCAGGCCGACCATAGATATTGTTTGCCTGTGTAATTATTTAAACCCATCCTAAGCAGTTATTATATAGCCTAAGTATTTTCTGCAAAGTCTAGATGGGATTTTATTTAGCATAACTTTAAAAAAAATTCACGTCACTGACAATCACCTTAATAATTCAGAGATGTGGAGTGAATCGCATTTTGGTTCCAGTTCTGAGAATTTTCAGATACGATGTTTTCTCGACTTATTGTATGTAAATGTCTATAGTAGAGTAACCGCTTTACTGGTTGCCTTATTTACCTTTCACGTTGGAAATCACAAACTTTCAGGATTTCAAAATCTACAGAGAACTGTAAGCACTTTAAACTTTCAACTCTATTTTTATACATTGGATAACACTACAAACTAATACAATCTCTATTATGTTGCTTCATGTCTTCGGTGGAATAGTAGCGATAAAGTATACAAAAGTTAAATACCTGATTAATAGATAAAATGCGTGGGAGATGGAGATATATTAAATAGATAATCATAACTAAAGCATTTAACATTACATCTGATTAAACTGATTCGTAAGTAGTCTGAGTCAATAACCTGTGTGTTTTCCACCTTGTAACATTGAGTTAAGCATTGAATGCGCAAATATTAACGCCATGATATTGTTTTTTGTTAGGTGAGATAGTTGATTGTCGCAAATATATATTTATATACATATATAGGTATTGTGACAGAATCCAACTATCATAAGGTCCTGGAGGTCACTTACACTTAAAACCTAACTATCTCACTATATTGAGTGGTAATAATTACTGAGTATGGTTCAGAGACGGATATGCCAGTGCACACCTACAACGAAGGAAGAAATCCAGGATGCGATCAAGCTACTGAAGTCCAGAAAGGCAGCAGGACCAGACGGCACCCCTCCCGAAGCACTAAAGACGGTCCCAGAGATTACGGCAGATGTTCTCTCTCCATTACTGCAAAAGTTTGGAAAGAAGGAAAGGTGCCTACTGATTGGAAGAAGGGCTACCTCGTCGAACTGCCAAAGAAGGGCGACTTATGGCTGTGCAAGAACTGGCGTGGAATAATGCTGTTCTCAACGCAAAGTAAAATACTATGTCTCATCATCCTGGAGAGAATAAAGGATGTACTGGATACAGAACTCCGCCAGCCTCACCGACCAGAACAAGCTGCATTCAGGACAGGCAAATCATCATGTGCTGATTGAATTGCAACTCTACGCATCATCATCACAGAACAAAGCATAGAATGCCAGTCAAACCTCTACCTTAACTTCATCGACTTCGAAAAGGCCTTCGGCAGACAACGTTGACCAAGACGTAACTTGGAAACTACTTCAACACTACGGCGTACCTCAAGTCTTTGACAACCTCATTCAACGACTATGTGACAGTGCCACATGTCAAGTAGTTCACAATGGAAAACTCAGCGAGGCGTTGGAAGTGCATACAGGAGTAAGACAAGACTGCTTATTATCGCTAATGATATTCTTAATTTTGGTAGTCTGGATTACGTGGCAGACTGTTGGGGCGAAGAGTCAGGAATACGCTGGACGACCGATAAGAAGACTCTGATAGATCTGGATTTCGCAGATGATATATGTCTTATGTGACACAAACTCGAAGACCTGCAAGCGGAAAACAACAAACTGGCTGAAGAGGCTGGCAGCGAAGACAGGGCTGCAGGTGAACACATAGTAGACGGAGATGATGAAGATGACCAACCAACAGCAACAACCAGCACCAATCACCACCAACGGAAGAGATTTAACAGAGGTTGCCTCCTTTACTTATCCGGCCAGGAAGCATCGTTTCAACTACAGGCGGAACGGACGAAGATGTCAAAGCCAGTCGGAATCGGAAAGACAAGATATGCCTTTATCATCCTGAAACCAGTTTGGAAATCTTCTGCTGTTACTCATCACAAAGAACCAAATTCGCATTTTCAATACCAATGTGAAGTCAGTCAGTTCTTCTATACGGGTCAGAAACTTTCACCATGTGTCACGAAAAGGATTTCCAACAGGTTGCATACTTTTATCAACAGCTGCCACCTTCGCTGGCTGACTCCATACTGAATGTCAAATGACCAGAAAGAATACATAACAAGAAGCTGTGAGAACAAACTAACCGAGAGCCCATCGCTCGAAAAATATGTAGGAGAAAATGGGGTTGGATTGGGGATACGTTAAGGAGGCTGCCGAATGACATCACGCGCCACGCCCTCGAGTGGAATCCCAATGGGGAGTGACGAGTGGGTCGTCAATGCGAGGGTGACATAGAGGATATCGTGTTAGGAGGAGATGAGAGATTGCGGACAGTCGTGGTCCAAGTTGAAGAGGATGGTAGAAGATAGGACGAAGTGGAGATGTGTTTTTGAAGCCCTGTGTTCCACTCGGAACGCAAGGGAATAATAATTTTTTTTTAATGGAACAAAGACAAGATAATAATCTAAGACATTACACCTTTGACTTCTGATATGGGCCACGTAGGGGGGTACAGACTGCCTGCCCAAGGTTCTTGAGATGCTGAGGACTAATCCATTCGGACCGATGGTGATATGGTTCACGGTCGTTCTCAGTGATGCATTTATTGATATTTTTTGGTCTCTACAGGTAATGATTCTTTCTTCCATACGTTTCTGTTTATTATAATTCTTTGAAATTTTTCTGTGGTACATGAAGTGTGGTAACTTGAAATGCTGCACTTTTTTTTCAAAGTTCTAAGTCAAAAACACAGTCAGTCATTGGAGAGGTGACTATTTTGTTGTTAGAGTTACTAAATAACAGAAACATTCACGGCAATAAAATGGACAAGAACTTGCTTTCGGAAACAACAACCATAACTCACTAACATTCAGCTACAGAGACTAAGTTTCAGTGCTCACCATTTGATAAGAATAATAAAAAACTTAATATTTATAACATACATTCTGATGAATGTCTTCTTATCGTTAGGTAGAATCACTGAATATGGTATTTAAACAGGTCACGAGACAATAAAGTTCTTAATCCGAATAATTTCAATGAACTGAAACCATATCAGTATCTGCATCGTCTACCAAAGGATTCTTTATTAATCCTCATCTACAGAGATCAGTTTACTTGTGGAAAACATGAACATCCCTCATTAACAAAAACAAACAATACATTACTTTTCAAACTACTTTCATCTGAATTATTTAATGCTGTTGAAGTAGGTATGTTACACATACAGCCAAAAGTAGTAGTAGTAATAGCAGTATTGTAACAAACAGAAGGCATGACACGGAAGCCAAGGTATATTTTTCATTAATCAAACTGCAGTTTAATATATCTGCAGTTTATATTCGTTAACCGATCACTGAGCTTGTGATTTCGGCTAACATCAAACGACATGAAATAGAATGATCAAATATACTTAGTATTCTGTTGCCAATGCAGTATTGAACTGTGAGAATAACATTCCGACTCTAACATCAAATAGAATGTTCAGATAGATATGACGTATTCTGTTTTTAATGCCTAATTGAACTGCGGGAACATCTGAGAATAACATTCCGTTGGTACACATTGTGTGTATCACACCACCACAGTATGAGTAGCAGAGAATTCGTGTATCTTACTAGGATGAACGCTAAAAGTGACACCTTAAGTGCGTACAATTTGAAAATAAATAACTATAATGTAATGCATCGAATGCCTAGTGAAACGTAATTGACTACCAGCAATAGACTATAAATATTTTTTCCATACTTCTGTCACTAATGCGTTACACCCTAATTCGAATTCTACGGTGACTCAAGATTCAAATTTGTTCAAAATCAGTTGGAAGATAACTATCAGAAATGTAAAAATTTACTGAATACAAAAAACTGCTTAGGGAAAACTTCAACGTCTTATTCGAAATCAAACTCTTGTAAACCAATCTACTGCTCACTAAAGGCTGACTGCAGGACGCAGTTGCCTGAAAATCTAGTGAGGAGTTGTAACCAGTGGGAGGCCACCAAGTCATGTGCGAGGACAAATACTCGCCAATGTCACTGGCTGGCGACAACGTGGAAATCGCAAATAGACAATAGTTAGAATTCAGGGGTCGCTGAATTCAGGCTCAAATGGCTGGATAGTCAACGAGCCTAGTCTCGAAACCCGAAGGTCCCTAGTTAGATCAGTGGTGAGGTCGTGTGTGAGTGCTGATGAAGAGTTCTAAACTAGGACTAAACAGCTGTCCAGTAATCGCTGGTTTCAGCGGTTCTCCTACTGATGTCAGTCCATGGTCAAACTTGTAGCAAATCAGCTCGGTTCGCTTGTTTAGTTTGAGTAAGGGAAGAACAAACACATTCGTGGAGTATAATAGGAGCTCTTTTTATTCTATTTAACGGATCCCTTTCAACTCAGTACATCCCAAATAATATCAAAACATAAGTTAGAAAATTTCTGAACATACGTTTCTCACAGGGATTTTGACTTATGAATAGAAACTGTAGGCAATGAAATTCCAAAATGATGTTAATAGACAAATTATTCAGTAATAAAAAGCTAATCATTTAAAGTATGGATGGACGAAGGGTGGGGGCAGAGTTCAAACTTTGCTTATAAACAAGGACAGAATAGATATAGAATACACCATTGGACAACGGAGTGAGCTGATACATAATATGACTGGAAGTTCAATGGGTTTGGATCGAAAAGCAAAAGTAGAATTATGCCAGAAAAACAAGTAAATTTGAAAGCCTGTAAGTGACTTCAGTTCAGTGAGTGAAAATCAAAATTAAGTCAAGTGTCATGCAACAGAACCAAACACAAAAATACACGAACAAAACAGTTAAAGCTACCAGGATAGTGAGTGATTCATCATGCTATCTTTCTGTATACAGAGACTGGGTTAGAATCTTTTGATATCAGTGGCTTCTGCGAAACTAGGTAACCAGAGTTTTCTTTTATACTGATTATTTTGTAAGCTTGAGTTATTTTGACTGTATTATTCGTGTCAACCAAGTCTCTAACGATTGCAATTCCTATCCATAACTCAAGGTCACTGTGAGGAGTGTTCAGAAATTTTCTTACTTTGATATTGTTTTGGATGTACGCAGCTGGAAAGAAATAAAACGAGCTCTCATTATATCCTGCAAATACGTTAGTTCTTTCTTTGTTCAAACAAACGAAAACACAACGAACTGACTCTTGGAAATTAATGATAATTAGTCAGTATCAACATATCTCGGTTTTGTGTGTGTGATGACTAACCAATAAAAATTAAGCAACATTTAAGGGTTAGGGATATTTGCAAAATGAAACAAGTGGACTGCATAAGTGAATAATTTCGGTAAAATAAGAGGAGTCAATGAGACATAAATAAGTACCCGAATCGATCACGTAATAAACAATTAAACATAAAGCCGGTAGGAAAATAACGATTTACAAATGGCTTAGGATAAGACGGAAATTGTCAGTTTTTGCATTCATGTAGTAGTGGTCACCATTAGGAAAACTGCTGAACAGATTTCTTCTAAACAAATAGGTTTGATTTCTTCAGATGTATTCTGATCGCTTCGGTTGAATGTTGAAGGTGCATCCGTAAAGAAAAATTGAGATCAGTCAGAGTAGGATGGATGACTTTAAACGCCTAATTAACATTAACTTTATGCCCAGAATCTAAAAGGTGTGCTAGAATAGAGTTACGAGTAGACCTTGTTTTTCCTTTGCTTAACAATGTAGGATGATGTTGGGGAATCTGATGGCTAACATATCTAATTATGCGTTCAATGCTGCACTTGAGCAGTCAATCTGGTTAATACACTCGAACACACACAGCTCTATCAGAAGTCTTTATAAGTTTATAATTTTGTTAAGCAAACTTCAATATCTCAAGTGATTATGTTGTCATCTAATATTATGCTTCGAAGACTTTGCATCCATCCAAGCGTACGCAAATCATACATCAATTTTTCATCAAAAGTTTTTATTCAACAACAAGAATGCACATCCAAATTTAGATAATCTCAAATAATTACGACTGTTGTGTGTATTTTCATCTAATTATTTTGAACAAATCACATGAGTCTCTGAACCAATCACAACAACTGCATAAAATAAATAATCATTATTACTATAGCTGGATACTCTTCCTTTTTTAGATATATATTTCCAATAGAACAACTAATTACCTGCAATGGATGTCTTTCAGATGAGACACTTTCGCGTGATGAACAGATTGGGTAATCACATTGTGAATAAATAATAAATTAGGATATATAGCATAGTGTATTTTTTTAGTAGAAAACTGATATCAGATATCAAATCATAACACTCCTGAGTGAAATACAATTAGAAGTTAATAAATTTTGATGTATTCTAGATGAAAGAGTATATTTACAATTTTTATTTTCTTTACTAAGATCAAGAATGTTATGAAATCAGTAAGTAAATGCTGCTTATAGCCATGCATGATAATTATAAAAAAGTTTAATTTGAATAAACTGATTAGCCCCCATGAATGATCAAATTAACTCTACAACATTCAAGCTGATGAACCTCTCACAAATAATTTCGAGCATGCTATAATTCATTGTTGACAAAAGAACATCACAGTTCAAATACTGAACTATTGCTGTCTTTATATCGCGGGAAACACGCCTCAAAAATTTGTTTTGTATTAATTAGAAGAAAGTGTTTGCAGAAAATAAACAAGCAAAATATGAGATAGACCAAGAATTAGCATTTATGTTTCATGAAAATTCACTCGCTTAGTTTACCACTTCATTAGTTTACTAGGTAGTCATAAGCGCTGAAAAATAGTGAGAGCTGGGTGTGTGGCTAACGAGCCCACTTCGAAAAATCAACCCAGTAGCTATAGATACTTCAAAGCATGGCAAAAATATGAAAAGTAGACTTATCCTTCAATGGAATCGTCGAAACATCAGTCGACATCTTCCAGTGAAAGAAAAAATCGACATGGAATGTTCGCACGATGTCTGAAGCTGAGTAGGCTGCTGAGACTGCAAAGGTAGAGACGTTCTAGGAATCTTTGAGGGCAGTTAAAATGGAAGTGGACCCTCTAAATTGTTAAATGGAGAGTCAGTAATCTATCCTGGTCATCCAGACAACCACAAGTACATTGAGATAATGGCTATCATGATGTCACCAATAGCAGTTAAAGCTCTTGTGAAGTGGGAACCAGTCTCCTCAAAGCTAATAACAACAAAATTCAGATTAAAAGGAAGGAAAGTTACACTTTCCCAAAGCTACTGCAAAAATCTCAGGACAAGAGAAGAACGAGGATTTCCATAAACAACTACAAACAGTAATGAATAACATCCCAAATGGCAACATCAAAATCCTAATGGGCGATATCAATGCTGAACTGGGGGTAGACAGCATAGGAAGAGAACTCATAATGAGTCTGGAAGATCTTGGAAAAATGAGTAAGAATGTAAAACTCTTTGTAGACTTCCTTACCTTCATGATTTAGAGTGCGGCAACTCGAACTCCTGCACATCTGTGCAAAGTTCTACGTCAAAACCAGTTAGTCAATAATTTAGTGATTGAAGATAGTGTGTACAAGCAAAAGGATATACATAAGGCGACGTGGGTACACCTGGAAGACACAACAAAAAATCGGATAGCCTTCATCTCCTTTCCAAAGTGGAGAAAGTGGGGACGCAGTCGGCGAGACACAAAGTCGAGAAGGAGAGCGGATGTGGGCTCAGGCCATCACCTAGCTAAAGGAACCTTCAGTATCAGGTTAAAAGCCTTCCAAAAAACTATAGACAGACCAAAATTCAAGTTTGGCACTCAGAAACTGAAAGAAAAAGCTACAAAGGACACCACTGCAGCCATCACAGCAAAATCTGAGATATTACGTAGCAGGAACTTTGGAACTCTCTGAAACTGATGTTCAAGTGAACGTGTACAACCGTTTTAGGAAGAAATAAGAGGCAAGACAAAAAATGACTCTCTATATACACCTGCGAGCTAATAAAACAGAGGAGGATAGTGAAATAGGAGATGAACCAATGTGCTGGAGAACAAAAGAAGGAGAAGCTGGGTTCAGTGTACATCGCACTAAATAAAGAAGTGAAGAAGAGTGATAGGGAAGACAAAAGACAAGGGTACCAGATCAATATGCGAGATAGCCAGCAACGCAGGTGAAACCAATGAAATATTATTTAGGGAACCTGATTAACAAAGAGGAGAAACGAAGAAAACATTGGCTTGATCACTTCAAAGGACCCTTGAACTGACCATCACTTGCAACTCGTCCAGAAATACCACCAACAGACACAAAACTTCTAGTGAACACCAACCTTCCAACAGAATGAAAAGCCTTGAATGCCATAAGTTTACCGAAAGCCAGGAAGGCGGCTGGAAATCCTTTTGGTGCACTAAAAGTGGATTCAGAGACCACAACGGATATCCTCATTCCAGTATTGTAACGATTTTAGAAGTAAGGAAACTTACCAACCAATGTGAAGAACGGCTACTTCGTCAAACTATTAAAGAAGAAGAGGCGTTGTTGAATCCTTATGTCCCACTTGGAACCATCTCCAATTCATCCTGTTCCATGAGGTCCTCTTTATCTGGCACATTGACTGACTGCCATTATCTTCCTCTTCACACGACCTCCTTCATGTCACCCACAGAAACCCGACTCATCGTTTCCCATGTGAGTTAGAAAATTAGAAACAAAGCAACCTTTAAACTAACAATCTCGAATAAAGAAAATTGTAGCACATAATATTCAACTTATAGCAGGATTATATCCCACAATTTCATTGACAACATAAAAACCTTGTATTAGCATTCATTTTAGAAAAGATTAGTCACCGTTAACTTGCCGCTTTTCTGGCACCAAATTTTGATTAGCAATGAAACACAAGATCAGTAATTTGTTCTCATCGGAACTTATTAATTTCCTGTATTCACATGCAAAAGCATAAGCCTACTTCGAAATTCTGAACAAGAGTTGACAACAAATGTGAGTCATGATTCCAGTAATAACTGCAGAAACATTTACGGTCAACTGGCAAACCCCGCTGTTATTCACTGAAAGAATGATGGTGAATTTCACTTACAAATGGATCGTATCTAAATCACTAAACATTTAAATTGCTTGTATAGGTATCTTTTGTACAGCTTAGTGCGAAATATTGTAGGGTGTATATGAAATGCCATCTCAATAACTGTAACACTCTATTTTAGTTTCACTTGACAGTATAGCATATTAGTAATGGGTGTCCAGTTCTCCAATTCTAATTCCATTATTTTATACATTCGTATAAATGCTTTTCAAAATGCTGGCATCATGCAAGATGTGATGTTTTCTTTGTTCAATTTCCGGTTTCCGCTTACTTTGTGTCTCTCTTCCCAGAGTATTTATGCATGTAATCTATTAGTGTTCTTTCTTCTTTTCAGTAAATTATCCCACTCTTTATTTCACCCGTTCAAGATTGATAACGAATTGTCTATGGATTTTCTTCACATGATTTTCTTTTTACTTTACTATAATTGTAGGATTATTTCAGGTTGTGAGCAGCTGATCAGTATCCTACAAAAAAGAAATGGTACTATATCACCCAGATATTTTTACTATTTTTTCACATTTTAGTGAATTTAAACAGTAAATCATGTTGAAGTAGCTGACTGTCGCGTGTATGCATTTCTTGAATTACAATACTGATGCTTTTTCTAAAATGTTCTACTTTGATAAGCCAAAAAGAAATATTTCAATCTGAAAATTGTTTTGAAAGTGACGCCTAGAAGTCACGTCGTCCACTGATTTCTTTTTACAAAATACACCAAAGTTAATAACTGGTCAACGTAAATATCTTACTTGTAAAAATATCTGCAGCCGGATTTGGCGACTAGCGGGACATAACTTCCAAAAATACTGGTCGCAAAACAAGTCATAGTATAATTTTACATTTCTAGAACGCCTTATCTTCAAAAAATCTTGTAAATACTGGAGAACAGTTTACTGATGACAATAAAATTTTGTCCAACTAAGTAATGATTAAAATCTGCAATGACAAAAATTTCTAAGCAATCAGTAGTCAACAGAATCTCGTGTCGTCAAATCTAAAGAAGAATGATGAGCTTTGAATCAAAAAGGTAAACACCGAAACGGGAAATTCAAGAAAACGTTGGCAGAAACCAATAAAGGATTTGTAACAAAAAAGTTGTTTTCAGTACACTTTTTACTTCATAATAATCAAGTATAAGAGTTCTTAATAAATTACTACTAAGGACACACACGAAGTGAAATTTCGAACACAGAAAATGAGATTTTTTAACTGCAAGAACATTATTTATTTATTTATATCTTGAGAATGATATTGAAGAAAGGAGTAACTCTTCGCTGAACGCCTTTTAACTTATTTATTTTTCAATTTTATTCCTTTATGTAACTCGCGGAACGTAGGGCTTCAAGCTAGACCTATAAAATTTTAGGTAGCAATGGTTTTTATTGCTACGGGATGGGGCTGTTAGTCTCAATCCCAACCTTGCATCTGTACCGAACTTACCATCTACTTAGCGAGTTTTAGGAGTGCGTCGGCCGAAGATTGATCCCCGGACCATATGCGTGTTTGGCGAGCACTCTACCGCTGAACCACTGATGCCTACTTAGGACCATTATGCATCATACTAACAAATACCAACAGAGGAGACTGAGCAAAGCTAAACAGCATTTGCAGTGAATCACAACCTCATTTAAAACGAATATCATTAGGACTACGAGACAGCGACTCAGTATGGACAACTGGATGACGTTTCGAGAATAAATTATTGATCATTACCATATCAATTTAGTAACACAGTTTCACAATTCATCTTATATTTATTTTCTCTATTTCTCTCTCCAACTTCGCCTTGTGAAACCATGTGACTAAATTGAAACGATTATGAACGATAATTTATGCTCGAAACGTCATCCAGTTGTTAATACTACATCAGTGTGTGACATTTAGAATAAACTTATCCAATATGAAATTCTGCTATAGTGCTCAAGTTTTACACTAACATTAGTAATTAGGATTAGTAAGCAAAAATGCACAAAATACTAATATTACAAATATTAAAACTGAAAAAGGAGCTGAGCAAAATTTTCTATCCAAACTATCATGGCCTTAACAAACTAATAATTGCAGGCCTGAAGTTTCGCTAGCAGTGGTGTATGTTTTTACGAGATGGGGTTGCTAGCCACATACCCAACCTTCCCTCCTTACCATTCGTATTACTGGTTTGGTGACATTTAGGACTACATCGGCCAAGGATCGAACCCCAGACTAAATGTGTGGTCAGTGAGCATTCTACCTCTGTGCCTGCAACGCGTGATTGTTTGTTTCAGGAGTTACAAAATAGTTCATCGGCTGAAGCATTTCCATTATGGGCTTCAATACATCTTTCCTGCCAGAGCTCTTTGTAAGAGAGTTCTTATTGACATTTTGTTGGAAAACATTAAAAATTTACAAGAAATGGTAGAATATATTATTTTTAGTATCATTTGTAAAGTGAATGGTTCGGACAGTTTTCAGTTCACATCATCTTAAGTAGAGCTTTTGAATCTACCACAGAACACCAATACTAAGTATTCAGTCGTGATACTGGAAGATAACATTTTAATGAAGATCACTGAAATACTGGGAGTAGGGAATTTTAAAATTCAGTTCTAGATCGGAGTGAAAAAAGTAATGAGTAGGCGTTCTTCCAGAAAGGTCCAGGAACCAGTCGCCAAGCAGCATGGCTCGTTCATGAGAAGTGTACACTTCAAAACAGTATGAGTGAACCCAGACACGGTGGTACTTCATGCACAAAAAGTGAATGTCCTAAAATTAGACATGAAGTGCTTCAGAAGTCCTGTGGATAAAGTTATTTCTTTTACATGACTCAGCATCACCTAAAAGTGGAAGAATGACCTTTTCAAAACGAACGTCGTATTGGATAAAAAAAATAAGAAATGCTCTCAGCACCGTGAAATATATGTGTACATCTACAGTTTTCAGCCCAAGAAAAAAGGTACAAATATGCAAGAGAAATGTCAAATCAGTGTTCTTGCTTCGGTGGGAGACAGGAATCAGCTTCAAACAGCAATCATCTTGTGGTTCATCGTGTGATCGGATGACTGTGAAATTTCATCATCTTTTTCTCACCTTGCTCTTGGCCAAATAGCTAACCATTCAGAATATTTGTCTTTTGCCTACCTTAGCCGAATCGCCTATCAATCGGAACAAACTGTTTCCACTGTCCAGGGCGACTTTGATGTATATACATATGACGTGTTTTCCTGACAAAAATTGCATCCTGACAATCACAGGCCCATTTCTATCCTTTGTTATTTACGTGTCTCAGTGAAGGAGAAGGTAGCATGGACGAGTAGTTGAATCTAGCATATCAGTTGATATGTTCACTGTGTCAGTATTATTATTCTCACGCATTAGTCTGCTCCGTCATATCAACTGTCAGCGCAATCATAACAAATTGGCAACAGGTCCATAGGAGTTTGTGTGGCGACAAAAATGTTTCCAACAGGTTTCATACTACCGTCAACACCTGTCTACTCTGCAACTTGAAGAAAATATTACAGGCTGAAAAAGATAAGCGAGAAGAAGCTCTGGTACGCAGAGTATCAGCCAAGAATTCATCATCTAACAAATTTCAGGAAGAAAATGGAGATGGATTGTGCATACTCTGAGGAGACCTTCAAATAAACAAAGAAAGACGATCCAAGTTTTGCGATCTTCCAAGTGTGACATGGAGGTCACGTAAACATAAAATGGAAGTTTGTGGGCAGCCAGATGAAATTGAAGGCAGGAAACAGGTTACGGTGAAGATGTGCTGTTAAACACTTATGTTTTGCCCATAACTCAAGGCATCAACTATAAAAATAATTGTACAACACCATGCATTCATGTACTCTGAACAGGATAAGTGTACTAACAAGTTTAAAATATTTTGAACGTGAAAATAATTGCAGTGGCAGATACTTATAACATCTTGTCAGGAAGTACTACGACAGTTGTACATTCGGTGTTGAAATAAGTGAATACTAAAAGTGAATCGAATTAGCAGAAAGTGCCAGCTTTTGAAACAACAACCTACAGAAATTGAATTAATTTAGAAAACCGAAATTTTATTCATCCTACAGACAACAACAAATTGAAGAGACAAAAGATCTCCATTTCTTCCTCTTTTCTGAAATCTGTTCACCTGGCTCCACGATAGCCCACTCAAACGATCTTCTTTATGCCAACCTCGGAAACCCAACTCCTCGTTGTCTCCATCTCCAGTTCCACTTGACGGCTTGGAGCACAAGTTCACTCGATGATCTCTACAATGTGTCCGGTCCATCTCCATTACCTTCAGTATAATTGTCGGGCAACAGATTGTTGGTTGGCTTATTGCCAGAGTTATCTATTCCTAATCCTTTCCATCCAGTAGTTCGGTGTTCAGAATCAAGCCAGTGAATGCAGCTGTTGATAAAAGTCTGCAGCCTTTTAGAAACGATTCTTGTGACTCACCAAATCTCTGAACCATTTGGGAGCTTCAATTTGACAATAGCGTTGGATATCCGAATCTTGTGCTTCACGCTGATTGCAGCGGACGTTCAAAGTAATTACCGAGTGAAGAAGGTTTGTCTTCGCTCCCGATCCAGACTTGCCTTGAGAAGCTCATCTATACCGTCTGAAGTTGAATCGATGCTGCCTGGATAAGTGAAATCTTACTCTATTGATGGTTACTGGCTCCTGTTTTTGTTGGTTGTTGGTCTTCATCGCCTCCGTCTTCTCGATGTTCACTTAAAGTCCTGTCTTCGCTGCTTCTGCTGCCAAAGTGTTGGTTTCCATCTGTAGATTTCCGAGTTCATGTCATCTTAGGTAAAAATCACGCATGAATCGCATATCTCTCACTGTGTTCTTGTCGGTCCAGCGTATGCTCGTCTTTTCACTCCCCACGATTTGTTGCATGATCCAGCATATCACAGTAAGGAGTATCATGAATGATAGTAGGCAGTCTTGTCTTACTACCGTCTTCATTTCAATGGCTTATTTGACTTATACGTTGTGGATCATTTGACTTGTGGCATCATTATATAACCTTTGAATGGGTTCAATGAAGGTGTGGGGCAGTGCAATCAGTAGCACTGAAGCAGTTTCCACATCACTTCACGGTCAACACTGTAGAAGGCCTTTTCAAAGTAGATGAAGCTGAGGTAGAGATTTAACCGCCATTCTATGCTCTGTTCTATGATGATGAGAAGCATTACGATTTGATCAGCAGACGATGTGCTCTTCCTGAATCAAGCTTGCTTCCACGCTACGTACAATCATTTATTTCGGCGTACAGACACAACATCTTAAGCTTACTTGCACGCCCTTGTTTCAAGCACGATTGCAAGAGGTGTGTATTCCGTACTTCCACAGAATCTTATGTTTCAAAGAATTTTTCAAAGATCGAAAACAGAAACATATCTTGACGGTCTCTATGAGGAGATTTACTTCAGGAAATGGTATCTGAACTTTCTTATTCATGTACCTGTTGGTTACAAGATTTAGGAAATAGGTTGTGGCTACTAACTATGTTTCCCCTTGAAAAGTCTCGACTGATTGAACTCCTGTGACTGTTTATTCATAGCCATGTATGTAGACGTCAGTTAGCAACTTATCACAGTGATTTAGGTTTCTCAGTCCTAGCCAATTATGTTCAATTCAGAATGAGAACTTTCATAATTCTGAAATTCACTGTAGTTCATATCAGAACGGATATCCATCATCATGATGGTAATGAATTTAGCTACAGCTGAGTTTCAGAATAATACACAGATATCATGGACTTAAAACTTAGAACTTTCTTCCGTTGAATACCATGCAGTCAATGTCTCAAAATCATTAGAACAGGAGATAACAATTTTGGACCCAGTACAAAACATACGGGAAAAAATTCTCAAGAAGCTAGTATTTACTTGTGTAAAATTTGGTTTGGTCCTAAAGTATGGTGATTCTTACATAAAGGTGCTGAGAAATTTCGAGTGTTTTGAATTGATGAAACATCAAGAAAGAAACATCAATCTATCAAAAATATGTGTCCGTAACACCAATTTGTCAGTCTGCAACAGAATAGAGCCCAGAAGGTTGACAAGCAAAAATTCTATTTTCATGTAGGTCCATGACCCTATTCACTAGTTGTGGATGCTGAATCTAGTCTAACAACCACATCTCCTATCCTCTCTTCAATCATTCTGATCAATTTGATCAATGCTTTCATAGGCATTTCATTAAATAAAATACAATAAAGTTTTGACGCACTCAATAATAAGGAAACATATCAATACCTCACATAAAGCATCAGAATAACAGAAATGAAGTGTTTGGTCTGTCACAGATATACAACCGAATCGAAGTGATGGAACCATAAAAATACTGTCAAAGATATTTTTAAAAATTTGGTTATCACAAATGTGTGATTTTTCAAGTTGGACAATTTCATCCGAGCTGCTTCAGAGTCAAAATTCATTTTGACAGGAGAGAGGATTGAGCAACTTTCTTCCAAAGTGCATCAGGACTACTGTGATGACACAACTTTACTTTTGCATCGGACAACATGAATGATGGAGAAACAATGATGGTAGTAGTGAAATGACGCGACAAACGTAGATAAAGAGTCTTAAGAAAAAGACGTAAGCAGCGAAGAAAATTTTCTTTTTGACAATTCATTTTCATAAGCTGCACAATCGTAATTATATTTAATAGAGAATTCATAAGAACAATCAGATACTGGTAAAGTTTGTCCTCGGAAACGTATTACGTAATGTAAGATGTATTCTTCAATGGGTGACTAATTCGAAATTAGAAAAGGGACAGGAGTCGGCATGACATAATAACTGTGAGAAAATGACTAATCGATATAGTTGTGTAGAGTGGGCAAAAACTAGTGGAAAGACGATAAAGGGTTTTTGTAAAATCTATATGAGAACGTAATTTTATTAATAAACAGTAGTAGAGTGATAACAAAATACGCATGATGAGAACAATAATAATAACAGTTAACTTACATAATAAAAGGAAGCACAGGTATAAGAATAGAACTTGTTCACTGTGGAAAAGGAAGCAAAATTATAGTGAGACCATTACTCGGGCCAGGGTTGGGGGAGAGAATGTATGTGGTGCTTTTAAATGCAGAAGTCCGGTTTCAGATCCTGAATAGCCAATGATTCAGCTATATACATATAGCGTATTCGTAGTCCCTTTGTACAATATTAAGGGACTTTGTAGCTCTGTGAAGCATTCATGCATGGATGCTCGATGTCAAGAGTTGGCAACGTTTTCGAGGATGGAGCTGAGACTATTCTCCTTTCCTCCTGTGGCTAACCAAGCTGGATAATGATCCAGAATACGTTCGTGGACTTGATGTTGCGTACGGCCAATATACCTTGATTCACATAAGCAAGTAAACTGATAAATAAATACACTCTGAAGTGGCCAAAAGCGGTATCTTGTTCTTAACATCAGACTGGATAAGTTATCTGCTGGAGAATGTGATGCGTAAGGTGGCTGCTTGAAATGAATGAAATGAAATATGAATATAGTCTTCTTTCATGTAAAAACAATTGTTTACAATTTCAAACTACTTCTATTTTTCAAGTAGTACAAAATTTCATCATTAGTAAAACTCAAAGACAATACGCTACAGCTAAAATGAGCAACATTTATCCACTTAAAGTCATTGAAATACAGCAATATTTTCAGATCTTCACAAAGCATGGAAGTTCATCGATGAGTGAACATCTATGACTACGTAATCATTTATTCGTCTTGTCCTGCATGATTCAGTCTTCAATTCCTCCTTGTTATGTGAAATATTCTCAATGGCGGATTTTCTTCGTAATAATGTCACAGTTTTCTATATCTATCTGACAGCTTTCACTACTCACTCACTCATTCAATTTAAATTCACAGTGGTCACTGGATGAAGAATGAAATAGACACTTAATAGTTTAGCACATTTTCAGAGTTTGAATGTGTTTAAATTCATTCGTGTTGATACGTTGCTTTTACCAAACTATTTAATGATACTGGGTTGAAAATTTTAGACTTCGTCACATAAATCCAGCATGACACCAACCGAAATTTTGCCTCATGCATAGAATTATCCTGTGTTCATTTGTCATTCCAAATACACACGTTTTTGTAATGGAGTAAAAGTAGTTCAGCTCAAGTGTTAACATGACAAATAATCAGTGTCAAATTACCTAAACATTGAAATGTTTAAAATCACGGTATGCCACTTTTCCTATTTCTGTAGAGTATTAGAACAACTTTTGCTTGCACTCACTACCTTTTTTGTACTTAAGGTGTTCCTCTTCCCTGCATCTCAAACTTAACTCCCAAACTTCTATAATTTAGAATGGTCTAGACTTTTATAAGAGTATCTCATCCTCTTAAAATATTCTTCGATAACTTTCTTATCGTGATCACGTTCTCTCAAAACAGTCAATTGTAGCAGGACAAAGATACTGTGTCAAGTGAACGCATAAATAATCATAACGTCTCCACGTGCATCGTGTGGCTAAATAAAAATCCTGACTTAAACTCATGAGATTCACGGTTTGCAAAATTTATGAATACAAGACGAATTCGTTGTAGTAGCTTCCAAATACCAACAACAACTTTAAACTGTCAAGTTTTCTGCAGAAGAGTCGCTTTGTCACCCACAGCGTGTAAAGTTATTCCTTTTGTGAAAATGACAGTTCATACAGACGCTTCTTCTACCCTGGTTAGCTGCACACAGAAAAATATGTAGTGTCACATAATCATAGCAATAATGAATGGAAATTAATAAACCAGAGCATGTGGGAGAATATTCGATGAGTGGTGACACTCACTATTCTTGATTTTCTCTAAGCGTCATCTTAGAAAAGCTCCAGAGTCAAGGTTCACTGTGTAGAAAACCTCTGTCAGCAATCCAACATATTCGCCAAATCACTCGTAATTAACATAACGGATTTTGACCGATTCCAACATACTTATGGTGAATGAGTTGCACGTTTAATACTGATGCATGTTTGTCAATATTTATGCGTACTTGTCAAATAATCAGTTTCTGTAACCTCATGTGTGTGTGTATGGCTGTAAGCCATGTTGTGGGGAAACTCGAAGACTCAGAATTATTCACTTCACAATCTAGAGGTCAGCGAATTATTGTAAATATTCACGATATTGACAATTATTATTCAAACGCCGGAATGTTGCATGAATCCGGCTATGCGTCATTTTCGCTTCCTATCATCACACAAGATGGATATATCAGTTATCGACCCATTAGATAAGACGATTGGTTGTCACCTTCTCTAGGAAATCAGCCAACTGCTTTCTTTGGAAAACTGAAGTTTACTTTCATTGCTCTCATTCGACTACTGTTTTGGCGTTAATATCGCTTTAGTTTGAAAAGTGTGATGAATTTTCGTTATTTGGAAATAAGAAGGTGGAGAAGTAGTTGGTAAAATAAGGACGTCTATATTTCTCTCATAACTATGTTTAACCACGTTTCATATTTAAAAACGACATAAATTGAAATAATGATATTGTTGACAGGAACATTTAACTCTGATAAAGCAGTCATCTACCATCTAAAATCGGGGAAGTCTTGTTCAAGAATTCAGCTAGTCATCCGTGTAAACTTTATCCGCCAATTCGTTCTGGACTTAATTATACTAATCAGAAGGTTGGTAAACCGATATCTAGCATTCAAAATAACACAAATATTCAGTGTATTAAAAGTATACACGGTTATGTGTGAAGCAAGGAGACAGTATAGACTAGTGAGAAGACAAATCGGCCAGCAGTACACTGTGTTTCAGGTTGCACTCGGAAGTTATCTATATTCCAACATGAATAGTTCTAAACGAAATTAATGTACAATGTTTCTCATTTCAGCATCTAACAAAAGAGTGTACAATCATATTGTTGCGTACTCCACAACCTGGCTGAGGGATCAGCTTTGCATATGCTCAACTTTATCTGACTCACAGTGTACATAACAGGACAATTTTCTTAAGTGATTCGCAGGTTAACGAAATTACTAGAAAAAACAAATTTTGTCTATTGATGTTTTTTCGCACTTGGTTATTTTCCCACTTTATTTCACATTCTTCGCTGGCCTTTCAAGTTTAAATTTTGCTTCTACTTTTTCGTTTATTTACTTCTTCTCCCATTTTTGTTTATCCCCGTCTTGCCAGGTCACATAGATGATCTTCCTGGTCAGTAAAGGTTTTCTGACACAATGTTCATATTCGGTTAGCATATTTCAGAACAATAAAAAAACTTGTAAGCCTTATTGTACAAAGTGTGTGCATCAAGAGTCCATACCGATAATTTTATGTTGATAAATAATAGGAAATTCTGAATGCAATGAAGGTGAACACAGCCCAGTATGCAGTAAGTACACAACAAATAAAGGACGACCACACCTAAATCTGGTGACATTTTGTGAATGAAATATCTACACGAATTCATCCTATAATTTCCTTTTATTGTGGAGCAGTATATCTGCATATTTGCTTAGGATTTATTTATTATTCTTATGTTCATCATAGATATACCATCGATGAGTACTTAGATGTAGGAACAAACCTTGCTACTGATGCGCAATCACCTCATTCCACTCGCTCACTACCTCACATTCATACTATATTCACCAAAACAGCGACTCTGGGACTGCTTTTAGATGTATCTTTCATCGCTTCAAGATGAAAATGTATTTGATCGACTTATTTATACGCCAGTCGTGTCAGTTAGTTTTTCAGTGCTTAAAATGAGTAGTTAAGTGAATATCCTTTATGCTGATTTTGAAACTCAAGAGGAAATATCAGAAGATCTGATGCATTGTAGTGCGATTTAGAAAATCACTGGAAATCTATTAATGTTAAGATTTAAAATCACATTTGCTTGAATGCTGACTAAATATGACATGTTTAAAAAATCTCATTTCCGTCTGTCTTTATGTTCACACGTGACTTCAACAAAGTCATCGCCTGTGAGTCGACCTCAGACAAGTGATGTGCTCTGTGCTAGGAAAAATTACACGACCTTGACCAATACACTCAGATTCACTCTCTTAATGTTCACTGAAATGCATACTATGATTTGATAGTAACGGAAAACGGCATAGCGTGGTTGGAGGTAAACTTTGCATCTATTATATCAGTGATATATATATATATGTATATTAGAGCAGAGCCAGAGATGAGTAAAGTAAAGTAAATATTTCTTCGCCCACTCCTGCTTTCTAAAGGGTTTTTGTCTGAATGTGTGTGTAGAGATTTTTATTGAACAGGTATACAGCAACTTTTGAGAGATTAACTCCCTATACAGATTGTGAATAATTCTGCAAGTAATTGATTAGTTATTTCCTCGTCCATGTGAATTTAATTGACATTTTTTGGAGTGTAGAAAAATGAGTCTATTACTCATAGCACTCTAAGTACAACACCATTCATATTCACATTATACATGCAGAACTCAGAATTCTACTTGAAGCATATTGTGGATACATTCTCAGTATTCACGAAAACACTTTGCAAATAGACAGTAAGCAGATTTCCATTGCTACTAATCACCTACCCGAGTCACATGACGCTATGTGGTGTTGTGATTTCGTAATAACACTTAATACAACCTACTTACATATTCTAGAAGCAGCTCCAATGAACAAAAATCCAGTACATTTTACCTATTATAACACGCATACAAACAAACACTTTCACATGATATTGTATTGTTGAGACAGAGAATCATAGGATAACTTTCTTTCATCCGGTGAATAAGTTGGCGATATATTTTGAAACTCGAAGTTATTTTCTGTTCATTCATTCATTTTACAGTGATCAACATCGCCTAGAAGAGCTGTCATAAAATGCAGGTTGGTAGAAAGAGGTCACCATCGGCCAGGACTCCATTGACATGTGAGTAGAAATGTGTAGTTTCATTCGTATTCAATTTATTCGTGTAGAAAGAGATTATTGTTGAATAAATGTTAACCACACACACATGAATAACACTTTCTTTCTCAAGTGAAATTCATTCACATTCACATTTACGCATATCCAATGGAAGTGAAGTGTGTCTATGTCGTCGAGTCAAGTCATTTGACAGACTTAGATGAACTCATCTAGTGGCTAGATAACTGATATATCCATCTTGTGTGATGATAGGAGGCGAAAATGACGCGTAGCTGGATTCATGCAACATTCCGGCGTTTGAATAATAATTGTCAATATCGTGAATATTTACAATAATTCGCTGACCTCTAGATTGTGAAGTGAATAATTCTGAGTCTTCGAGTTTCCCCACAACATGGCTTACAGCCATACACACACACATGAGGTTACAGAAACTAATTTTTCGACAAATACTCATAACCGTCGACAAATATGCATCAGTATTAAAAGTGCAACTCATTCACCATAAGTATGTTGGAATCGGTTGAAATCTGTTATGTTAATTACGAGTAAAGTATTCCTTTCAAATATGATTTGGCGATTATGTTGGATTGCTGACAGAGGTTTTCTACACAGTGAACCTTGACTCTGGAGCTTTTCTAAGATGACGCTTAGAGAAAATCAAGAATAGTGAGTGTCACCACTCATCGAATATTCTCCCACATGCTCTGGTTTATTAATTTCCATTCATTATTGCTATGATTATGTGACACTACATATTTTTCTGTGTGCAGCTAACCAGGGTAGAAGAAGCGTCTGTATGAACTGTCATTTTCACAAAAGGAATAACTTTACACGCTGTGGGTGACAAAGCGACTCTTCTGCAGAAAACTTGACAGTTTAAAGTTGTTGTTGGTATTTGGAAGCTACTACAACGAATTCGTCTTGTATTCATAAATTTTGCAAACCGTGAATCTCATGAGTTTAAGTCAGGATTTTTATTTAGCCACACGATGCACGTGGAGACGTTATGATTATTTATGCGTTCACTTGACACAGTATCTTTGTCCTGCTACAATTGACTGTTTTGAGAGAACGTGATCACGATAAGAAAGTTATCGAAGAATATTTTAAGAGGATGAGATACTCTTATAAAAGTCTAGACCATTCTAAATTATAGAAGTTTGGGAGTTAAGTTTGAGATGCAGGGAAGAGGAACACCTTAAGTACAAAAAAGGTAGTGAGTGCAAGCAAAAGTTGTTCTAATACTCTACAGAAATAGGAAAAGTGGCATACCGTGATTTTAAACATTTCAATGTTTAGGTAATTTGACACTGATTATTTGTCATGTTAACACTTGAGCTGAACTACTTTTACTCCATTACAAAAACGTGTGTATTTGGAATGACAAATGAACACAGGATAATTCTATGCATGAGGCAAAATTTCGGTTGGTGTCATGCTGGATTTATGTGACGAAGTCTAAAATTTTCAACCCAGTATCATTAAATAGTTTGGTAAAAGCAACGTATCAACACGAATGAATTTAAACACATTCAAACTCTGAAAATGTGCTAAACTATTAAGTGTCTATTTCATTCTTCATCCAGTGACCACTGTGAATTTAAATTGAATGAGTGAGTGAGTAGTGAAAGCTGTCAGATAGATATAGAAAACTGTGACATTATTACGAAGAAAATCCGCCATTGAGAATATTTCACATAACAAGGAGGAATTGAAGACTGAATCATGCAGGACAAGACGAATAAATGATTACGTAGTCATAGATGTTCACTCATCGATGAACTTCCATGCTTTGTGAAGATCTGAAAATATTGCTGTATTTCAATGACTTTAAGTGGATAAATGTTGCTCATTTTAGCTGTAGCGTATTGTCTTTGAGTTTTACTAATGATGAAATTTTGTACTACTTGAAAAATAGAAGTAGTTTGAAATTGTAAACAATTGTTTTTACATGAAAGAAGACTATATTCATATTTCATTTCATTCATTTCAAGCAGCCACCTTACGCATCACATTCTCCAGCAGATAACTTATCCAGTCTGATGTTAAGAACAAGATACCGCTTTTGGCCACTTCAGAGTGTATTTATTTATCAGTTTACTTGCTTATGTGAATCAAGGTATATTGGCCGTACGCAACATCAAGTCCACGAACGTATTCTGGATCATTATCCAGCTTGGTTAGCCACAGGAGGAAAGGAGAATAGTCTCAGCTCCATCCTCGAAAACGTTGCCAACTCTTGACATCGAGCATCCATGCATGAATGCTTCACAGAGCTACAAAGTCCCTTAATATTGTACAAAGGGACTACGAATACGCTATATGTATATAGCTGAATCATTGGCTATTCAGGATCTGAAACCGGACTTCTGCATTTAAAAGCACCACATACATTCTCTCCCCCAACCCTGGCCCGAGTAATGGTCTCACTATAATTTTGCTTCCTTTTCCACAGTGAACAAGTTCTATTCTTATACCTGTGCTTCCTTTTATTATGTAAGTTAACTGTTATTATTATTGTTCTCATCATGCGTATTTTGTTATCACTCTACTACTGTTTATTAATAAAATTACGTTCTCATATAGATTTTACAAAAACCCTTTATCGTCTTTCCACTAGTTTTTGCCCACTCTACACAACTATATCGATTAGTCATTTTCTCACAGTTATTATGTCATGCCGACTCCTGTCCCTTTTCTAATTTCGAATTAGTCACCCATTGAAGAATACATCTTACATTACGTAATACGTTTCCGAGGACAAACTTTACCAGTATCTGATTGTTCTTATGAATTCTCTATTAAATATAATTACGATTGTGCAGCTTATGAAAATGAATTGTCAAAAAGAAAATTTTCTTCGCTGCTTACGTCTTTTTCTTAAGACTCTTTATCTACGTTTGTCGCGTCATTTCACTACTACCATCATTGTTTCTCCATCATTCATGTTGTCCGATGCAAAAGTAAAGTTGTGTCATCACAGTAGTCCTGATGCACTTTGGAAGAAAGTTGCTCAATCCTCTCTCCTGTCAAAATGAATTTTGACTCTGAAGCAGCTCGGATGAAATTGTCCAACTTGAAAAATCACACATTTGTGATAACCAAATTTTTAAAAATATCTTTGACAGTATTTTTATGGTTCCATCACTTCGATTCGGTTGTATATCTGTGACAGACCAAACACTTCATTTCTGTTATTCTGATGCTTTATGTGAGGTATTGATATGTTTCCTTATTATTGAGTGCGTCAAAACTTTATTGTGTTTTATTGATCAAATTGATCAGAATGATTGAAGAGAGGATAGGAGATGTGGTTGTTAGACTAGATTCAGCATCCACAACTAGTGAATAGGGTCATGGACCTACATGAAAATAGAATTTTTGCTTGTCAACCTTCTGGGCTCTATTCTGTTGCAGACTGACAAATTGGTGCTATGGACACATATTCTGATAGATTGATCTTGATGTTTCATTAATTCACAAAACCTCGAAATTTCTTAGCACCTTTATGTAAGAATCACTATACTTTAGGACCAAAACAAATTTTACTCAAGTAAATACTAACTTCTTGAGAATTTCTTCCCATATGTGTTGTACCGGTTCCAAAATTGTTATCTCCTATTCTTATGATTTTGAGACACTAATTGCATGGTATTCAACGGAAGAAAGTTCTAAGTTTTAAGTCCATGATATCTGTGTATTATTCTGAAACTCAGCTGTAGCTAAATTCATTACCATCATGATGATGGATATCCGTTCTGATATGAACTACAGTGAATTTCAGAATTATGAAAGTTCTCATTCTGAATTGAACATAATTGGCTAGGACTGAGAAACCTAAATCACTGTGATAAGTTGCTAACTGACGTCTACATACATGGCTATGAATAAACAGTCACAGGAGTTCAATCAGTCGACTCTTTTCGAAGGGAGTTTCATTCGTATTCAATTTATTCGTGTAGAAAGAGATTATTGTTGAATAAATGTTAACCACACACACATGAATAACACTTTCTTTCTCAAGTGAAATTCATTCACATTCACATTTACGCATATCCAATGGAAGTGAAGTGTGTCTATGTCGTCGAGTCAAGTCATTTGACAGACTTAGATGAACTCATCTAGTGGCTAGATAACTGATATATCCATCTTGTGTGATGATAGGAGGCGAAAATGACGCGTAGCTGGATTCATGCAACATTCCGGCGTTTGAATAATAATTGTCAATATCGTGAATATTTACAATAATTCGCTGACCTCTAGATTGTGAAGTGAATAATTCTGAGTCTTCGAGTTTCCCCACAACATGGCTTACAGCCATACACACACACATGAGGTTACAGAAACTAATTTTTCGACAAATACTCATAACCGTCGACAAATATGCATCAGTATTAAAAGTGCAACTCATTCACCATAAGTATGTTGGAATCGGTTGAAATCTGTTATGTTAATTACGAGTAAAGTATTCCTTTCAAATATGATTTGGTGATTATGTTGGATAGCTGACAGAGGTTTTCTACACAGTGAACCTTGACTCCGTAGCTTTTCTCAGAACACATCTACAGACATTCGGGAATGTTGCATATGACAACGCTTTCAACGTATTTGTTTTTAATTTTATTCCCGTATATATAAGTATTTTTGATGTAAACATTTTCTCAAATTTTTATTCTGCAGTATTCTTATTTCAACAGTATATGCTTAGCTTCACTTTTAAATCACTTGGTTAATCCATTGGAAAGCGGTCATCCTTTTATTGCATATGCCAAGTTGTTGTGTCACGTTTCGTCTTTTTAGCACTAACCCTAGTTACTATAGCAGTCGCCATCGCTGTGCCGTTCTAATCACGAACTGTGTTTAGTATTTTGGACAATTGATTTGGAGTTATGTTTTCTCTCTTATGTTCGATGATAAACACTTTCTTTTGCATACAGCCTATCCGTTTTAACCATTGACATCCTTTATCTCCTTCTCTATGATTCGGTCTTATTCATGACAGTTTTGTCAGTTGCACAGACTTTTAACGGCGGCAATCTTCTACCATCCAATATGTTTGGGAAATGTTAATGAATTCTATATAGTTGTAATTCCACATTTCTTTCTCTGAACTAGCCGTAATTCTTTCAATATTCAGGAAAAATTTGACGTGTTTCACTTCTCAGTCCCTCATTATTCAATGATTTACTGCCATATCTCACTTTACGTCCACTGTATTGATGTGCCCACTTGGCACGAATGAGAAACACATTGGTTACTGATCCTGTCCATTAGAAGCCTAAATGCCTTTGGAACGGATATTTTCACTTAATGTGTTAGTTGCATAATAAACTTCCCTACTTGCATTGATTCAGTGGTCACCGAATCAACCTCCTCTTACCATAAAAGCAGCATACAACTGTGGACAAGCACTTTGAAAATAATTTGGGGAAGTATTTTCATTTTTTTCACCTTTATGATTTATTGAAATGCGCGCTGGGTTAGATTAAACGTTGTATTCTAATTGTTATGTTATTCACTTCATGTGTTCCTGGTGGTCAGTTTTGGTAAAACGGCACATCTCCATGGCCCTTGGGTGTCTGATATCATTTTCACCTGGTACCTTACCCGTGCATAAGCTTTCACTTCCTTCTCACATCATCTCCTTCATGTCACCCTCGAGTGTCCAAGTTGTCGTTTTGTTATGATATAAGTCACCAATTTGTTTTGGACCTGTCGCCAGTTTGTTATGATTGCGTTGACAGTTGATATGATGGAGTAGACTGATGCATGCAAATAATAATACTGACGCAGTGAACATATCAACTGATATGCTAGATTCAACTACTCGTCCATGCTACCTTCTCCTTCACTGAGACACGTAAATAACAAAGGATAGAAATGGGCCTGTGATTGTCAGGATGCAATTTTTGTCAGGAAAACACGTCATATGTATATACATCAAAGTCGCCCTGGACAGTGGAAACAGTTTGTTCCGATTGATAGGCGATTCGGCTAAGGTAGGTGGAAAATAAATATTCTGATTGGCTGGTGTTTTGGCCAAGACCAAGGTGAGAAAAGGATGATGAGATTTTACAGTCATTCGATCACACGATGAATCATTAGGTGATTACTATTTTAAGCTGATTCCTATCACGTTTCCCATCCAGTTCTCACTAGGCTGGTTGTGTCACTCAACGGTCTCCTCAGCTTGTGTGCAATGAAACTTCATTTCATTCTGCAAGTTTTTTGGGTGATTGATTATTTTCTGTTTGGCTACCTGCCGGAGTTCCTTGTTGTTTAACATCAAATGGCCAGCCATTTGATCTCCAGTTGTTCATTAAAATCCATATTTACCTTCAGGATATGCTCTTGGTAACGAACAAATATTCTCAAACATATACAGGAACTATTCTATGTTTTGAATTTTTATCTCCATAATCTCTCATTATTATCTTCAAGTAAATATATCCAGGACCCCCGTGCGCATTCCGTTTTCATTATTATGGACAGGGTTATCAGTAGACTAGCCACCAGGTTAAGGTGTACCAGACTATGGAGTCTGCCGGAAGTCAGTCCTAAGCGCAGGCCGAGAAAGATAATGAGCCACACATAAACCATGAGGGTTATTTCTGGTAAGGACGACGCGGAAAGTATATCTAAGCCGACCTTGCATTGTGACTAACTGACCTCTTAGGCCAGGTCGTCCTTTACTTTTTCTATACCGTGTCTTGCTTAAATTATTACAGAGTGTGAGCTGTAGTTGTAACTAATCCGACTACCGACAGCCTATAAATTTATCATTAGTGGACATTCGGTCTGTCCTTTACTATTTAATCCTCCTGATTGAGCTGAAGGTATGCTGTCAAGCATCCATGCCATTTTGACATGAAACTTGGTTACTTTCAGTTGTCGACTCATTGTTTCTTGTTAGTTAAGGATGCATCCTGGTTTTATAACGCTGATCTTGATATATATTACACAGTTTGGGCGATCCATATGTTGTTAAGATTAGCAGTAATGGTTTTTCTAGTCTGCACCAGGCAAGCATATTTAAGGTGAGGGGGAGATACATGCCCATTGTGATTACACCATATCTTCCTAATTCTGAACCTGTAGAATGTCTGTCACCATATAACGATAACCACCGCCTGCAGCTATCATTGAAACAGGGTGTTTATCTCTTCAGAAGGCTTAGGATAACAGTCTGGTGTTTGAACGAATTTCTGAAATGGAAACTGTCAATGGCACATGGTTTCGACCTTGGCACATGGTATTGAAAATAATGCAATGGAAACATTTTAGTCTGTATAGAAGGGTGAGTATTAAAGTGACACCCTGACCTATATCAAAAGGTCTGTCTTCAGTGAACTTGAATAATGCCTACATACAAACTGATCCCAGTTCATAGTAGTTACATCTGAAAAACAGTGGTTAGCATAGTTTTTGCACATGTCATTTCATATAGAAAACACCTAGTAAATTTTTAAATACTTCAGTATGTGGCATGAACTAGAATTTCCCTATGTTCATTTGGACGACATTCATACTGCTAGTTCCAACGAAATTAATCACCGTAGACACTTTCATCAGGCTGCCTAGAAATGTCGGAAGATTCGATATTGATCGATCACCCAGATGCCAGATTATCATCAGTCATTTATGCTCTCGAACATGTATTTCACAGTCACGGAATCCACCAGCTGTATATAAAGGCACGAGTAATTCAGGATGTTTGGGTGAGGATAGGACCAGTTGCATGGTGCTCCCACTCACAGTATGCATATCCCCGCTAATTGCAACGTCGTGATCCGCCGTTATGTTGATTTAATGAAAAGTTATATTTTTATTTTATTTTTAAATGAAATTTCGTATAGAAAAATTTTTCTTACATACATGATATCTGTGGCGAAATTTACTTGAAATGCGTTATATTTGCTGTACTTGTGCCAGGAAATGTCCCTTGATGCTTACATCTACACCATGCAAAATATTAAAGGACGCAGTAATTTCAAAAGTTAGACGTATATTTTTGCATTTTCACAATATCACGCTAGTATATTTGGCCTATTTAATGAAATCGTTTTGTTCCCACCGGTGTGATAGTTGTTAACAGTTATCGCATAATTTTAGCATCAGTTTCTATTTCCACTCACTCAACACAGCCTGCTTTTCATTTTAAGACACAAAGCACTAGCACTATAGACAAAATAGTAGTAGTAGTAGTAGTATTATGCTGAATGTGTGCTGTGTATCGGTAAATAATACCCCAAAATTATTGGACACATAATTCATCACTCAACAATGGATGCTGACCTTCGCCGTTAAAGCCAAGTTCTCTAACTGAAGCCTCGCGGTTGAGCATTCATGCAAAGCACAGCAACGCGCATGATGCCCTCAGTATCTAACAATTGCTCGAACTGAAACACCCAAATATAGGTGGTTCTTCGATTGAGGCGACACAATTAATTATTCGCATCACCAATATGCCCTACGTTCACTTAATGGTATATATTTTGATTCTCTAGTACGCACTTGGCGTTTATTGTGAGTGTTGAGCATTCGTTCCACATCCAGGTGTCAGAGACAAACTCAAGCAATTCTAAAAGCTGCGTGATACTTCACTCGATGCAAAGTTTGCGTATCAGTATACTGTTGCAGCTATCAATTTCTTCGGGTCCACTGCAGGCATTTCAGGGCGAAAAACTTCGGGCGCACTGCAGAAAGCGAGACAGTTGTCTGTAGTCTGCTCTAAATTGTCTTCAGTACACCCAAAAGCCACCCCAGAATGTCTGCAATGCACCCAAGGTCATGGCTAGCTGGTGCATTCAGCAAAGGCATGCACGTTGAATGTTAGAACCGTTCTTTAGAACTGCATTCGGCCTGAATAAACATCAGAAATTTTCCGGGAAATCTAGTTGTTTTTCGCTTGATGGGCAACAATTTTTCTTAAATTCCTGTTGATACAGAAAAATAGTTATTCAGACTTTTAATTTAGACTTAAACACAATTTACCGTGTGTAAGATCCAAGTCAGGTTATCTCTGCTACATTAATTAAGGGTTCACTAGACTGCCCTTAAGTCACTAAGTCCATCGTATAAGTCTGAAAACCTACACTGACTAAAGGCTTACTTTGCGTTTGATAGTTGGTCTTGAAAATATCCCCGTCATTTCCAACGAAAGCTGAAAGGAACTTCTGAATATTGACCTCATTTAATAAGCTGAAAGAATATCTACTTTGTGCCTAAGGAATGGTTCAAAATCTTATTTCTATATGCAGTAGTAACCTTTTGAGTCAGTATAGAACTATTAGGTATTGATGTGGTCCGCGTAGACTTCTGTTTTCTTGTTATTAGCTTCGACATGTCGGTACAATGGCTGTTTGCCTGGTTCAACCGGATGGATCGGTGGAGTAAATCAAGCTGTTATATGAAATCACAGTTAATCCTTTCTTTGATCGAGACAGAAAAGGTGAAGGGCAGTCTGAATCGATTCCCTGAAGTCACGTAATCAACTGGTGTCTGGCATGTCTAGTTAATGCTTAGCATATGCTAAACTAGTACATTTAAGTCTTAAATGCTTCATTGAACTGCTTATCAGCATCCTCCAGTAATTCACAAATTTGAATATTTCATGGCTTGAAACTGACGTGTTTTGTGCACAAGTGACCTTAGAAGCTGACGGTACTGACGTTCACGGATAGTACGAAGTATACAAACGCAAGATCTAGTACTCACAACTTCCATAGTATTCGTTCCGCGTAGACCAAAGGCAAAGCAAAACACGATAGTTGATCGTCCAAATTACGAGTTATATTTCGGGACCAAATCGGAGTGCGAGATGATTGCTTAGCTGGCTAGAGATGGTGCACGAACGTACGAACGCTGCACAACGGCATGCCAAATGGCATGGATGCTTAACCGGAAGCCTTCAGCTAAACAAGTTGACTTAAACAGGGAGGGCCAGCATCCACTGTCCAGTGATGAATGCTGTGGCCAATAATTTTGGGGGACCTTAAGGAGGACCTTAAGACAGAACCAGCTGGAACTTTGGGTTTTAGTTTAAAATAAACGATATTCAGTAGTGCCTGCTTTTGTATTGGAGTCTATTGTTTACATGGCTTAAAATGGTTCGTAGTTGGCCAGATGCATATGCTCTTTTGGATTCCAAAAATACTGCCTCATCACTTAATTGTTCTTTCTTCCGTAGATTCCAGTCTGTTTCAGTTTCACTAAATTTCCTTTCTTCATTGTTATGCCTTCCTTCATTCATCTGGTGCATCTCCGTGCATACTTATATGCTAATTATTCATATATACTGAAAAGAGATGACGATCAGCCAATGTTATGGTAGCTTCTGTTGGAACGTCTGTAACACCCATTCAAGCCATTGAAGCCTTTGTTCCAAATCGATCACACTCAGTCAAACTTGACCTCCGACATGGCCAAACACTCTATCCGACTGCAAAATTACCCATGAAATGGTACAGCTTCGCTGCACATCCCCAGGCTCGCAGAGGCCAGGTTTCATGGACGTCGGGCAAGAATACGTGCACCGTGGCGCCATTAACCTGACATTTAACGACAAGGTTGATGGCGCTAAGAGATGGCTCAAACTGGCATGTGCTACTCCAACTCTTCACCTCTTCTTCAGCACTCGCACAACCACCTAGGTACACGAACTTCAAGCAATTCATCTGCAAGGATGTGGGCAGGTACAGGCTTCACCATGCAACAGAAATTTGCACTAAGACTGCTCAAAGAATATAACATACAGTAACTGATCGCCAACTGATTAATTACCATTCGAGCAACCTGCATGTTAGTGCACAATAAATGAATGTTGTCAGAATAGCCACCGTCGAAAACTCTTTTCAGCAGACAGTCTTAGAGAACAGTTCTGTTCAACGAAACGAAGAGAGCCACAATATAAAAAAGCAATGACAGTTGGTCTTCAATGCTTGTTATCTTGATTTGAAAACTGACGAAGGGTAGACATACGATCAATACAACTGCAACCCGGACGAAACCCAGGCTGCTCTTCTCGAATCAGTTTCTGACGTGTTTTGAACAACATTTGAAGCAAAACATCAGTCTATATATTCTAGACGTTATTGGTGGAGAGTGATTACCCCTATGGTTGTCGCACTTATTACATAGGCTCATTCTAGTGAAGGTGACGGTAACGTCGTCACTTCGCACTGATGGAATATTCTCGACTTCTCATACTTTCCTGAATAGTCTAGCCTATTCCTTCACAAGAATTTCGCCATCTTCTTCAAACGGAGCCAGAGGCAGTTTTTCTGGTCTAGGTGACTTGTAACGTTCCAGCACTTAGTGTTTTTTCCAATCTTTTCATTTGCTTTGTCAATACCAACCGACTGGAGAGTACTGTAGTTAATGATGTTGGATGCTGGAGCTGATGATCAGCTAAACAGCTGAATAAAATGCTCTACCCCACATTACAGGCGTCTTTTCAGGTCGTATATGAGCGTGCCATCTGCCGTACAGACCATTTCGCATACACCATGCCTTTTGCTGGAATATATTACAACTACTGTCACATGCCATTGCTCACTCCATTTCGCTTGCACGTTTATTACCGCCAGAACTTGCCATCCTTTAATGAAACCTTTGGTCTTTTGCGTGCATAGTATAGAAACTGTCTGCCGGGATGGACCCGCGTACATCTAGAATTTACATGAAACTCTTAGAAACTCATTGGTTTTTACTGAAAAATTGTTTGAAGATGCACATGGCTTAAGTTGCCACTTTTATAACGCCTTGCTGGTGTAGCAAATGTTGATTTGTAATATTTGGAGGGTTACTAACAAGTCCCGAACCAAACTCAACTGGGCCCTCCGCTGTGTTAGTTGGTGCTACGAGTATACTTACATCAACCTGTTAAGGACGTCATCTACCTTCACTGCGAAATCCCAAGATGTACCCAGAGTACACTGAAACATGAATGAAGTCAATCTGTGCTAAAGGAGAAGTTCCGGTATTGCATGCATCCCTGCCATAAGAAACTGATGACAATGTGATCAATTTAAGTTCAGGCTTCGTTGATATTAAGGGGCCCCTAGATAACATAACGGTTATTGCTGTCCTGGTAACATCATGAAACACCAACAGTCTTGTCAATGCACTGATTATTTAGAAATGCAACGCGGCTAATAGCTTTTACCGTGAATTAGTGATTGCACTTGTATATCGCTATGATCCGACGAGTTACACTTGCTGGAAAAAATGTTCCTATAAGTCCGAAATTGCTAAAAAGGTTATTTGGATTGTGGTTAAACCGAAAGAAATTGTCACAATGGTGTAAGTTGCCCTTACTATGTTGAGGGTTTAGAGGCTGCAGGTATCGACGTTCGCGAACTGTACGGATTATACTAACGCAAGATCTTATACCAACAACTTCTATAGTGTTCGCACTTCGAGTACCAAAGATAAAGCCATAGACCAGATTTTTTCGTCCAAAGTACGTATTATATTTCGGGACCAAATCGCGGGTAGAAGTGAATGCTTAGCTAGCTAGTAATCGTGCACGCACGTGACACGACGGAGTACCAAATGGCATGGATGCTTAACCGGAAGCCTTCAGCTAAACAAGTCGACTTAAACAGGGAGGGCCAGCATTCACTGTCCAGTGATGAATGCTGTGGCCAATAATTTTGGGAATTATTTACCGCTACAAGGGTCTGAGGGCTAAGAAGATATAATAGCAGCAAACTGTTCCCTTCGAATGATTGGCAGGTTAATTATGCAGCTTGCGCTCTGGGAAAAGGTGTTATTAAATTTGGACACCCCAAAAACTGTATATCCTGACTTACCTTGTGGCAGTCTGCAGCTGGCGGTAGTGCCTTCATACGGACACATCTAAATGCCAATTCAAAAAGGTAGCTTGTGGCTATTCTCAGGCGGCTGTACTGTGGGCTTCACGATCACACAACAAGAGTGCCTCTGTTTGAGGCACTGCGAGAAGAAGTAAAAATTCACGGTGTAGTTAGCCAGGAATTAGCAATAATTCACACTCCCTGTCAACCTTGTTGGAAAGCCCGGCTTACATGTCAGCTATCATTGTAATATATAGTGTCTTTATATGAACAGTCTGCTTAAAACTTGGGCTACTGAAAAAGTTTCCATCAATTTACTGCATGTAAGTTTTCTTATTTAGTTTGTTTAAATCTAGTAAAGCACGACATCTTATTGTACTCCTGACTCTAGCGAGTATTTAAAACACCTATAACCTGCCGACTCGCCAGTTTCTACCAGACATCTTAAAAAGCGTTATCCTTGATGAAATCTTATCTCAGTGAAAGAGATAACCGTTTCTGAGCGGTGTCCATGGTTCAAAAAATGTATTCCTGGACTTTTTATAAATGGCATTCAGCAAATTGTCGTTTGTAATAATTTAGGCTTCTTTGCCAGGTTTCATGTTTAAAACCCACTTCGTGAATTTTAGCTCTTATATTCAATACTTTAAGGGTTGATCACGTTATCTTTACTGCTTAACTATCTTTATACTGTACAACAGGATTAAAACTCAAGCATTTGAATATTATGGAGGACATAAATTAAGATCTCGCTGAAACAACTGCGTGTAAATCTCCGAATGGAGTTACTGAAAAGGGCAAAGTTCTACAATAGAGTCCCAAGGAACGAACGCATAAGTGACCTTGTAGAACTTTGCCCTCAAGTGAGTTATCTTATGTTGTTTCTAGAGGCTTCCAGATGGTTGGATGGAGCGACTCACTTGTGCAACGGTTGGAAGCTGTGGGGAATCCCCACGAAGCATCAAGTTTACTATGAGATATTCCTTTAGAAATTGGACAATAGCAAGGGATTTTTATGCCTTCAGCATCTGAGTTTAGTGTTGCCAGATGTAGGTTGTAATTTTTTTATTTCCTTAAAACTTGAGCATACAAACTGAGTTGAGTAAGCGGACGTAAAGTGACAAAATTTAATGTAGAAGTGGGTTTTGTAGTATTGAATACAGCACCTCAAGTAAGTGGTGGATAAAAGACATACAGATATCTGATGATAGCCATAAGTTTTCTATATCATATCTTCTGCCACCAATTGGAAAAATCTTTTTATATTTTCTTTTTCTCCAAACTTACTGTAGGAATCGTGGTTTATTTGCAAACTGACATTAACTGAGAACAAAAAATACTGGATAGCCGCCTCACTGTTTTCTAGCACATTAGAATAGTACTTAGTGGTTGTCCAATGTATGATCTCCACATATCACACCAGGCAACATATCATTTAGTTATTTAAGTCAAAACCTATTACTATCAGCCAACCATGCATCACACCTCCCATGTATATATATATACTTCTTCGTGCTTCTAAAATATTATTACGTATCAAGAAGGCTTAGAAAAACTTATGTTCAATTTACAATGGACATCCCTTTATGCAGGCTGCTTAATATATGTGGACAGAAAATTAAATGTAAAATTTCGTACAAAACCTACGAAGGCTTGAAAGAAGTAAGAGAAGAATGGCAGAGTGACAATAAAGTGATCGAAAATGGGTAGTAGACAGTGTAAGAAAAAACAGTAGTTAACAATGTAATCTCGCCAGACATACTGATTCACTGACTGACCCTGAAGTCAGAGACACTTTTTTCTGGAAATTAATACAAAACACTAAACAAGGGATGTTGATTAACTATTTCCACGTGGGATATAAAAGTGACAGGTAGATGATGTTTTTACACGCAAAGAAAGAACGATGACAGTCTTAGTGAATTACGGCTTTGTAAATCAATCCCTAAGAGTACACACAGTCTCTCACTATTTATTTTTCTATCTCTGTGTATTAACTAGATAATATACATGTGTCAACCAGAGAGGACACTGAGTAAAAGGGTCGTAATGTTAATCGGAACATCAACTTTTTCATTTTCACAGTGTGAAATTAGTGGTTTCATTCCAGCTTATGAGTGTTTTGCAGACTTCATCTTTCTTCTTTGCGATAGTAGTAAGATACCTGACAATGATCAATTTCTAAGTGGGGAAAACACGACAATGTATGCCCATTTAATGGAAAACAATTGTTGTAACTCATATATCAAGTGGATAATTCTATAGTACTTGAAAAGGTGGAGGTGGGATTGGGGCGTCAAAGGAAACGTTAAAGTTCACCTGAGTGCAGGTGCATACATCTGTGTTTCAAGTTAGCGAATCATTCATGTGACACTGATTTGTGGGAAATAACTGATCCTTCATTAAAAAAAAACATTTTCTCTTCAAATCGTTTCGTTTACCTGTTTTCGTATCATAGATATAAGACTACATTTTCTAAGATTTAGATCGAAATTCCTACTGTTTCTCCCTAAAGCATACATATAGAAACCCTATGTACAGCAGTTAACCGTACTCTCGAAAATATTGAAGCTGCACACCCAGTGTGGACCCGTACATACTTTGAAAAATAAAGAAAGCAAGGGCACAGAGACTCAATATACTAGAATAGTTAGAAACGGGAGATTAATTGAGTTCTTCAGGGCGTGAAACATTACAAGGAATGAATATACCTGCGACTCTGTGAACGACTTCCTACCAGTTCACAAAGACTTTCCAGCTGTTGGTTATTATCATCCTGAGGACTCTAGATAAGTAGGTCATTGGGGAAAATAGCCATTCACCGGTGCTAGTGTTTGGTACGAACACCTATAAAACTTCGATCAAGCTTCATGACCTAGCTGATTGACTTTTCCTTGTCTAACACTCCACGTTCCATCTCAACATACGTCTAATGTGATAAGGTGAACACGAAATAGATGGTTAATAACTTTTATCTGACTTTCATTTAAACTACATTTCGGTGTGTCTATTCGATGTTCCTAGCTGTCTGCTTTAGGGGTGATATTAAAGTCATACTTATAGACAATGGTTTTATTCAGCATAACTGTATTAGAACACGTCAACCAGAAGTCTGATATAGTTGGCAGGTATCCGTGGAGAATCCCGATTTTACACACATAACAGTTAAACTGAAGGTTTATTTGCAATGGTCCTATGTGGAAAACCAGCTCCAGACCTACGTTTCTAACGAATAATAATAAAAAATGAGACATTTTTAGCACGACTCATTTGATTCCAGTCTTATAAGATTAATACGTATCTGAGTTAACCTTCCGCTTCTGCATGCATCACAGTTTTAGTTGGTACAGTTATGCGATACAGTGGAAAAATGGCTTCTACGCTGTTATGGTGGTTGGATTTGTTCGTGTGGGTAGTAGTCACGTGATGACTGGAAGTAGTCTTCTTTGGGGCAGCACCATGCCGGAAAAGTTACTTTAATAATCTCGAAAACAAATGTTAAAATTCCATTAGTGTGGTTGGTGTAGAATAAAGCAATATAGTATTGCTGGTCATACAGGTGAATAGTGGGGATAATGCAGGCAAACTGCCTTGTAATGACGAATTTTTTTTCCTAGAAAAATGTGATTAAAACTATCAGCATAACACTGTATCTCACTTTATCACCTGTGGAGATATGGGAACCTGTCTAATGTTCAACAGTTGTTGGAATTTTTTTGTATCCCGCGCTAAGGAGATATTGCTTTATTGTGTAGCAATAAAGCATTAATTTTCACATCTCACGTGTAAACTTTCAGCTTTCTAATAATTCTCAACGAACTTTGTTCCTACTCCGTTTTCCGTTGCTAGTGTTCCATGCCACTTACAGTATAAGATTTCTGGAAAAGTCACACAATTTTGGTTATTCAATTGATCTAATCAAATTATTATAAGAATGTTAATGAAATTAATGTTTAATTCTTTAGAGCTATGTTGGATTTAGGCTAGAAAGTGGATATGTGGTTCTGTGATACAGACAATGTGTTCTAAAAGAATATTATCTTCACATATTTCCACAGTTCAATACTGCATTAGCAATAGAATACTATGTATATTTGAACATTCCATTTCATGTAGTTTAATGTAGAGAATACAAAACTATATATATATATATATATATATATATATAGTTTGACCAATTGAAAATATACCTTGGCTTCCGTGTCTTGCCTTCTGTTGTTACAGATTTATTAGAACATTATTGTTTTATCCAAAACTGAGAAAGAACACTAAGTGCAACTGAACTCCCTAATTATCTCTGCTTATTCACCTATTGGCTGATTTTTAAATATAGTCTAGTCGTTAATATGCATTAACGGTAAGGTGTGTGAATAAAAATTATAAATGCATCTCTTAGATGCACTTTCAGAATTCCATGTTATCTGAACAGATTATAGACACAGTTTTCCAAGTAGACTTAGTTAGCCTTACTTTATGAGTTCTTTTTAGTTTCATTAAAACTAATGCAGCGTGTTTTCACTTACTTAATAAAAAGTTGTGAAATTATTCTGCTTCCAATTGGTTTGTCAGCTGTTGAAAAGCACAAAGGGAAGAAACTTCACTAAAATTAGCTAATAAAATCCATTTTAATACTAAACAGGACAGATGTTTCAGTTAACTACAGCAGAAAGTAAAGCATATGGTTGGTAAAAATTACGTGACCGTGTAGAGAATTATTTATTACCAGAATGATAAATGAGTAGAAGAAATTTATTCTGATGATGATAACAACAACAGTTAGATAAAGGAGAATGAAAATTGGGGTCAATGAAAGAAGACAACGAAAGATATTAAATTATTATCTGTTTGTTTAATATACAGAAAATAAATTGAAGGAAAGATGAGAAAGTTTCTATCCAACTTTATCAGACCGAAAAGTTAATGTGAACATTACTCTTTGAATTTACGAATTTTGTCATATTAATTTATTTAATCAGAACTGAGTGTTACTATTACCTCTTATCTGTTTAATATCCTTAAGACTTCAAAATTGTTCATTAAGTGCTTTGTATTATTTGCTTAAGTCAATTTTGATGTTTTCATTGATTCATTTAATCGAAATTTTCGGCCTCAGCTGAATTATCAGCTCCTAGTACAGACGCTTTGACGATTTCCGAGAAATGACATAAAGTAATTTGGCGGATGGCTACTATCATTGAAATATACGATATGCATTTTGTCCCATTTTGGCACTCGTCATCCGAATGTAACTGCAATCCTTAGTGAGTGGTGGTGTTCCCACTGAAATTAGAACTCGGTGCCTTTCTTTTAAAACGCGAAAGTGCTATCCTTTAGGCCACGAGATGCTCAACGTAACATGCAGTTTCAGAGAATCCCTGTTAGATATCGTGCTGGGGATCCACACTTTGGAGACAATTCACTTACAACTCTAAACGGCACAGATAGATAGAAAGTTCAAACAAAGACGAAAGGCTCACGAAAGTGAAGACACCAAAGATAGTGAAGCAAGTTAAATTAAACATAAAGTCAAAAGGGAATACGTTGCTAGATATATAATAATAGTTTGTAACAGTAAGCGCGCAATTATAGTCTCTCGTGAATCGTTGTCTCATTGTTTGTGAAAAGATTTGGAAACTGCCCGCGTGTCCAGACCGATGCAGGGACCATCCCAAAGCCTTTAATTTAAAGTCTTATTCATAAAGCAGTAGGGCAACGTCAAGAGCTACGTCTCCATGGTTGCAGGTGACCAAAGTAAGCTCATACGCCGCTCGACCAGTTTGGATTCTGGAGCCCATGCTCACCATAGGTTTTGAACTAGAGTTTTCCATCTTTCCTTGGTAGACATCTTTATTAACCAGCCCGGTTGTAAGCGCCAAACGTTCGCATTCGCTCATCCACTTTTGTGAGGGACAGTCCCGGTCGCATGTCAGCAGTGGATAGGACATACTTGGCAGAGGCTATGAAACATGACCACATCAGGGCATTTCGAAAGTAAAACCGGTATTTACCCACCCTCGGACTCACCAGGTCCTTGGCAGACCTAAAGTCAATTGATTATCTTCCCATTAATCTGCTGATTATTGTTTCGATATTACGTGACTACATGGATCCCAAGCTCGACTGTAAGAGATGTTCAGTACTCGTTTCTTTTCCATCTTGTGTTGCTTAAGATTGAACTTAGAATTCAAATTTGTGATTGAGAAGTCGACATGTTTAAATGCCTAAAACAGTTGACAAAGGCATCAAGCCTACCTAACCACAACTTTCGAACATTAAGAAGCAGAACACTAATTAAAAATGATGAAGAAACGTAAAGTAGCTACAAGATGGTAAAGTAATATAATTTCCTTTTTAAAATACCACTTACAAACAAAAATAAAGTGGTTTTCTTCAAATCTCAATGTTTAGTTCATGCAATTACCTTCCTAACATATTAAGCATGTCAAATTTCTTAACGACAAAGTTTAAGTACTCTTCATCACTAATAAATTCTAATCTAAGCTTTCTTATCTATAATAGGACAAAGGTATTGAGTGTTAGATGGTGTCTACTCCGTGTACCCTCACGATGATACGCCTTCACTACAAAAATTCTCTTCTGTGACCATTTGATTCTTTAATTAAAGATATAAAGAAAAACATCGTTCATCATAATGACAAATGATATCCGGTAAAAAATAGACAAATAAGGGAATCATCACGTGATAAAGACAGGATCATTAATTTAACATCATAGATTACCAACTATATAAATATTTAGTGCTAAGCTGAAGGTCAGAAGCACCAAAACGGAAAAGATTCAGGGAAGCTAAAAGGTTTTGTCAAACTTAATTACTTATATCTTCACTTTTTGGGACAAACATAAACCACAGTGTAACCATGGAGAGTATGTTTTTTGTAATGCTTTATAAGTAATCCAACTCTCAGCAAGTCAACTTGTACTCAGATTTTCCACTCTTGTAATTATATGATCATATGAGAATTAATTCTGTCATAGAATAGTCTTGTTGAACAAAAACACATTGATAGAGTATTATTTTTTGATGACATTTCGAGAACAATCTATTGCTTATAGTCATATCACGGCACTCGCATAACTTTCAAACTTTATTAATAAAATTCACTTATTTCTTCTCCTTTGATTTCATTGGTATTAATATTCTTCATATCTTTTGCATCGCCTCTGTTTCATTCCTTTTGCATGCGTATAGTAATGATTTCATGATCAAAGACTCAGTGATCGACCACTCTCCAAACCTATTTTAGTATCTACAACTGTAGTTCTGATCCACCTTATTGTGTACTACAGCATGAGTTGAAATTGTCGAGTTTTCTGTTATTTGGTCACCTTTTTGAGGGCAGTCATTCTAAAGGTAGCTGTTCCGATAACCTGTTGTCATATGCTATAAACGTACTGATTCTGCTTGCACTTACTTCTGTTTTGTCTACTGAGATTCTGACCTACGTGGAAGATTTTTGCCGCTGACTTATACATTGCAAATATATAATAAGTGCGTGCGTCTTTTGCCTACATCGTTGTATACTTTTTAATATCTATACTGTTTTATGAATTATTTATTTCAGCAGACTACTTGACAATACGAAACTGTTGATTTAGACCTATGTTTTAAATAATGACAATCGGAGATGTTGAATTTCCGACGGCTGACTCACATTCATTTATTCTTACCAACATTGATTATCTTGAGTATCTATGCTGTTGCACACCGATAGCAAAGCAGCCATCTGGTATGTAAAATCAGTTGTAGTGATGTCACGGTGAAAAGTGTTGTTAATGTAACCGTAATAGTAATTGCTTTACTGTTTGTACCTTAGCATACGTGATTAGAAACCGTATTCTTCAAGGTAAAAGCACTTTCACCCATGAAGATAATTCTCCCAATACTGTTGAGAATGCTAATTCGAGTATCTAGAGAAACAGTGACCAAGTAATGCAGATTTTCTCTATTCTTATGTCTCATAACTGAGTGACAAACATGTGATATATGTTTTGCATTTCTTGTAAAGTTCTGATATTTGTGAGGTTATGGAAAGACCCAGCAAGTCAGTAGATAAAAAAGTGTTCCTGTTTACTGTCAGTGTCTTCATAACACATGGGTTTGTTCTTTGTAATACTCTATATGGTGAGTGTTGAATTCATAAGCTTTACCAGTTTTTCTTTAATATCTAAACCCTAATCAGTTCTAGAACTGAATCGCCACACAAGAAATTCAAGTCATGCAATAAACACAGCCGTGTTTTTCAAAATAATGTTTGTTTAATATCTGAACATTTCAGCTTCATTGATTCTTCCAGTGTTTCTTCTCAAGAAGTACTTGATGGGTTAATAGGTGTTTGCAATTTTAGCTGTAAGTATAATTCTAAGCATTATTTCCCAACTTAGTTAGTTAACACTAACCAAAGATTATGCTTGCTTGTTTAGCCCACTAATAAATGAAGACAATGTCATCTACCTCTTCTGGTTGTTTGTCACAAGTGTATCATTAAAATGTACGCTACTGTTTAGGGGAGATAACAGTAAACATTAGTGTTAATAATAGTAGGACAGTACTAGTGGTGACACCACTGTTACATATATCAAAAGTTTATGCTAACAGAAACAACAAAAAAAGGAAAAGCTGTACGAAAGTCAACAAAAAATAATAATAAATATACTCTCATAGCCAGCAGTTAAATATTACCAAGAAAATACAAAATTAACAAGCAGTATTTCATAAAATAATAACAGTAGTAAAAGAAACAAATAAAACGAAAAAATATTGACCGAAAGAAAATATCTTCTCACTTGGAATAGTGTTTCAATAATAATGATAACTGCTTCGTTTTGCAGTTGTCTTTACTTTTATAATACAATTAGTTCTTATGTATATATATATATATATTGTAGAAAAGTGGTGAAGAAGGAATGTGATTTATTTTGCAGTATTCTCGTTTAGTGCCTGCACATTCATATACTCTAGTTGATGATATTCGAATGAAATAGAATATAAATAACTGTTAATGGTTTAAAAGTCTTTATCCCAACCGGTCACATCTTCTGGAGGTAAGTCCTCTTCTTCTGAATAACTGTCAAAGTTCGATAAATCTGTTGGTGAAGAGACCTAGAACAGAATGAAATGTTAGTTAAAAACAAAATGAACATTTCTGAAAGTAAAATTAGGCACGGTATTATTTAAACATTCATTCATCAAATGAAATCGGTTTAGAAATCCTCTGCACTCCACAGCATTAGGAACAAGACTCGGATTTTCAACACAAATGTGAAGTCAATCAGTCACTTCTTCTATATGGGTCAGAAACTTGACCGGTGCATCGCGAAAAGCATTTTCAACACTCAGATTCAGACGTTTATTAACATCTGCCACCTTCACTGGCTGGCTCCATACTGAATATCAAATGGCCGGCTAGCCAGTCAGAAAGAATTAGCAACAGGAAACTGTGGCTGAAAACAAGTCAACAAGCAAGAGGCGATTGCTCTACAAATATACAGAAGAAAGTGGAGATGGATTGGAAATACGTTGAGGAGGCCGTAGAATGACATCGCACATAATGCAGACCATTGTTCGAGTGGAATCCCAGTCGGAAGCGACGATTGAGTCATTAGAGTGTGACGTGGATGAAATCTTGTCAGGTGGAGATGAGAGATTACGGTTAATCATGGACCCAGTTGAAGATGACAGCAGAAAATACAACAAGGTGGAGACGTGTTGTTGAATCTCCATATTTTACTCGGAACCCAAGGTAAAAATAATAATAATAATCATCTAAGCAGAACAATACTTCGAAAACTTCAAAATGTCATCAAATAAAAAGAGAATAAACAAGATCTATAAAATAAATAATTAACATCATGAAAAAGTCACCTCAAGTAGAAAGAGCAATTCAACTGAGAATAAGTAAGAATAATCAAATGACAACTTTTCTAGTATTTCCAATAAATTAACAACCCAGAGTTCAAATATCCAAAAATCCATAAAGAAACTATAGGAACAGATACAGCTCGAAAACAAAGGTTTAGTTGATAGCATGTTTCACTAAACGTCATCCCCACAACTACAATCCAAAGAGACAAATAAAAGTCACTGGGTTGTCCAGAAGACAAAAAGACTACAAGTACAACAAAAAATTTGATTATTCAAACAGCAACATATTATTCAGGCCGAAAGAACCCTAATTTAAATGGTCACTATTTTCGTAGTATTTTTTTTATAGTCATGTAAAGTTTGATTAGAAGTAAATGAAGTTATTCTGAAAATTCTTATCAACTGTTTAAAACCCAAGCAAATTTGATAACATCTGTCCAATGCTGTTTGATTTTCAAAAATTCTCAAAGTGATATCGATTCACGCTGATGTCTACCGTGAATTTTAACACCAGCTGGAACAAATGTTAATTGAAATAGGAAGTAAAGTTACACACTAAAATCAAACTGAATAATTTAACATTATTCTCACGAGATTTAATAAAGACTGACAAAGAAGTGGAAATAAATTTTTCTTAGAATAGGAAGCTAATCTTGATTATTCCTTAGACACTGTGAAGAAACATCACAGTGAAATTGACGGTGTTTCTTAATTCATTGCGTTTTATAGGGTGGCGATGCTAGTCTAATGCTTGACCTTCCACCATTTTCGAGTTTACTATTGGCTAGCAAACTAGGTGAGGTTTAGTAGTTCATCAGCCGGGAATGTAACCCGAACTGGCCACGTTGTTAGCTAGCATTTCACTATTAAGCCACCAACGCACGGAAACGGCTACAAGATGAATAAAATGCAAGTTGAAATGTAGGCGCTATAACTATATCACAAAACAAACAGAAACCAACAGATAGGTGAATAACAAGTGTCATTTTATAATGAAATTATATATATCTTTCATTCTTTAAGAAGAGTGACGTGTAAGTTTTGTATTTTCATGACTAACAACTTCTTGAATTATGCAGTCTGAATAATTTTCAAACACTCTATTCTCTATTGACCTTTTTAGATAGCTCCACGGCTGTTTACAGACTTTTATCAAGTTTTTAGGTGTTCTACTTCATGTCACCCTGGTCCACTCCCAACTTATAGCCTTGACTGTCTCCTCAACACATGTCTAATCCACCTCATTTTCTTTCTTTATATTTATCTGGTGACGGGTTGCTGACTGTTTCATTGCCTGCCAGAGTTCATCACTGCTTATGCTTTCTAATAATTTAATCTAAAATCATTTTTGTACATATTTCATCCACGAAATAAATATCCTGAGAAATTTATTAACACGATTTATGCTACGATGCATGATGAATGTGCATTTGCGAATCTGTTCTCAAATAAGTTAACTAAGAAATACATACTTTTGAATGGTCCATGTATTTTTGTATTTTTAAATAATTTGCGTCTACTAAAACAAATCATCAAACTAGAAAGCCTCATTTTTCAAATAATTTCTCCTTTTATAAGAAAATAAAATTTGTCTAGAGCCTTAGTTACTCGTATGTCAAACATCCATAGTGAAGTTGACTAATAGACTATTCGTTAAAAGGTCCTACTTGGATCATTGATCTACCTAATTTTCCATCCATCTAAATGCATCTGTACTCAGGTCTGTTTTCAAATAGGTTTCAACCTGCCGCTATGAAAAAAAGAATCCACAGGCAATTAGGGCGTTGTTTGGATAAAGCGATACTGCTTCAAATGAAATACACTGACTTGAAGATTGTATACATACAGTAGATACTTTACAATAGAGATTCAGAGAGTTTTGTATTATGCATCAGAAAAGAGGTGCTGTTATGATTATTATGTCAGGCTTATCAATTGTTGCGAAATTTTCACTTTCTACATTTCATTTCCTGCACACATGTGCATCTACTTGTTCGCTGACATTTTGATATCATTTTTTATTTTACTACTTAAAAATCAACACAGGAAAACTTTGTTTGTGTACGTACAATAAACTGATTATGTCTTCCATGAAATAATAATAATAACAGTCTATCAGATGACATATTGGAACATAATTTACGCTTAGTAAATATACCGCAGGCAAAAGTATTTCATTTTACCGGGGGTTGAGTTTTAAACGATAAGAGAAGGAGATACAGATACACTTAGCATTTTGGCAATAACTGCATAGAATCATAAACTCAACAAACATCTGCAATGTCCCATGAAATACCCCTTGGCTTACGTTTACCTGTAATGATTTAACCAGTTTCTTAATTACATAGCCGATAAAGGAAGGAACAACTCATAAAAAATTTATATCATTTGGCTGGATTCATTGAAATGAAAAATTCAAATTAGCATAATGAAATAATAAGTCAGTGAGACAGAGTAATTCAGATAGCGATGAATATATCAAAATAGCTTGTTAACAAAGGCATAGCTAATACTTTCTTTATCCTTTTAAACTAATTTCACTTTAAGTAAAGAAGTGAGATTCAGCACTTTGGTGAAATTACAATTCAAGTGTAAGTTTATTTGTCACTGCACATATCGACAAACTATTGCCTACTAGATACTGTAATGAATATAATTCATAATTTCACATTATTATGAAAGTATTAAGAATGTCTCAAACTTTGATATGACTATAAAAAATTGTGCAAGAAACTTCATCAGGTAAGTAACATTACTACAAAAGTGACAAAGACGATGGAGCTCTCCTTTTTTCTGTCTCATTTCTGTTTCTTAATACTCTCGCGTGTTTAGTGATCATTAAAATAAGTTTATCAAGTCCAAGTGAGAAGCTGTTCAAAATACAAATACCATCTTCCTCCATATTAATACAGTTTTAAGCTGTGTGAAACACCATTTAGAGCGATTAATTTTAACAAAAAGTTATTTTGTAATTATTCTTTGGCAAATTTAAGAGTTATATTTTAGTTATGAATGCAGAAGTTTTATTTCAACAGAGAGAAACTTAATCAAACTAATGTGAGTTCAAGAAATGTCTTAAGCAGAGCTATTTGTTATAGGAAGACAGTTTATAAAAATAGTAATTCTATTTTTTGATATTGTTCTGTTACTACTTCGGCCTGTATACTCTTCCATCACCAGTAGCAAACAAAGAATAGCTGTGCGAAGCTTCAGGATGTATTCAGCTGCTTTTAAGTAAATCAAGTATCAGAAGAGGGCTTTCAGTCTGGCTGTATACATATATATATATATATATATATATATATATAGGCACATATAGATTGGTCCCTTTTTCATTGGAGTACACTTTAGTGCTATGACCATACAGAAACATTATTAGTGATTTTGAAAAATAATCCTACCTTTGGATTGATCGGAACTTGAATGGTTTTCGCTACAAGTCCATCCCAGTCAAATCCTTCGAACCATGCGTGACTTTTTACCTCTGTTATCCCTGATTTTCGGGCACCAAGTCGTTGTGCTGGAGCATCTCTGAAGAAAGGAATGCAGTAACAATCAGTTTCTTATCATGTGATGTTGCAGGAGAAACCGCAAAATATAAAATCCATTACTCACTTGTTGAATAAAATATTTTTTTTATTTCGTTATCAACTAATTTACATAATTCAATTTTCAATGCCGATAGCAGTAAGATCGATGAATATCTCAGTAAAAAAATGCCTCATACTTTTTTGTTTTAAAGCATTTTTATATAGTGATATTTGTCTTAATCTTTTATAATCCCATCAGACAGTATCGAATCATAAAGATTGCTTCATTTTTCGAAAAGAAGTATTGCTACTTATGCCTAGCAGGGAAACGAGTCTGCTTTTAATCCAACCAAATAATGCGTCGGTTTACTGACGCTTCTGGTATATCTTTACAGATTACTCAAGTTCATTTATTTTTCCCGCTGGTTAATGATGGTATGTGTAACTCAGTGAGTCCCAGAGATGAATAGAAAATGTGGCACTAGTTGACTAATTTGAAGAAATTATGATAGAAAACTGTGAAACTCGGTGATAAATAATAACAAAATATTTAACGTCTAACAGGCTGTCACACAGCTCCTGTTGAGAAGTTTACAATTTTAACATAGCAGACTGTGTACGAGAAATAACAGAATCTTCGAAGAAATAACAAAAATGTTACCACTACCAATTTTTCGCAATTTTACCTGCATAATTTTTTGATAAGGCACTGTGCATTTCTTGTGATACACTTTGGGAATTCAATTGTATTAATTCCTTTCAGGATAATATTATACGTTCTCATTGGATCTGATGATGTAAACGGTGGCCTGAAATCAATTGTTAAACACATAATATTTGTTTTAATTACAGAGTACTATGATGAATAATAAATGACTGTTAAATTCGCTCAAAATAATTATAGATCACCAAGTATAACTTCTTTGAAGAAATAATATTTTTAGTTATTCACAGGAAAGAAATGAATACACTGGTTTATCACTAGACGACTACCAATGTCATATGCCGGTGATGATTCAATTCTACCAGTTAAGTTTGCAGGCAAGGCAACTCGGCATAATAGCGCAATGTGGAAAGATGCATGGCGGTTGGAAGGCCGGACAGCTCATTTGTAAAGCCTCCGAATGAAACACTGTGTTACGGTAGTCTGAACTTCTAAAATGTAAACAGTACCTTACACACTGCAAACTCGGTCTGCTAATAAGTGCCAATAAGCACTAAACGTACATCCACGAATGTCTATCGATCGCCTGCGACCATGTGACCAACCAAAGAGCATGTATGATGTTTCATCGCATTATTACTAATAACAACGGGTTTTTTTACTATCTTCAATTGATTATTTCTGCTGATCCTGTCTTTACTGATAAATATTTTCTCTGTGTAACTTATTGTGTTGTTAGTATCGCACTAGCTTTTACAGGGAAGTGGAGTAATTATTTTTAAAATTAATACAATGACTATGATGACAAGTAACTTCTGAGAGTCTAAATACTCTTCCAGCCTTCAAGTCTTATTAGTGGAGCACTCAACACCAGTACTATCTTATTTTGTTGTTTGATTGCTATTAATATTACGGTTACCTATTTGAATGAAATAATAATTATTATGTAAATTTTTTCAGGAAAAAACTAGAGGAAATTAGATACCATATAATTTCTTCATTTGAAAGTAATCCTTAGAATTATCAGAACGAAGGACGAACTTAACAGCTATTTTAGTTATTCTGAGGTGTGAATGTAAGATTTCTGTTCAAGACAGATGATTCATAAGCTGACGCATCAAATATCGCTCACAGAATAAAATATCCGCACCTTTTATCTATAAATTATCTAAACCGGCCACAAATCCAGCGTTGAAATATCCTTCTCCATCATCTACCGGGTGTCTAATAAACTGCCGAAAACACCGAAGCACCGCATGTTCCAAACAGCAGAGGCCATTGCAATTCGCCTCAAACAACCAGTGCTCTGTGTGTAAAAGAAACAAGTCCAGCCCCTACTACTGCCTTGGCCTTCAGTAGAGACTATAAATTCATGAATTTGTATTATTATCTTTCCTAATTGTTCTGACATTCAGCTTATTTTATGTTGATGCTACTGAACTGGAATCTATTGATATTACTGACTCGATGTTATTTAAACATTAATGTTGTTCATAACATTAATTCATTCATTCACTATAATGTTTATATAACTGTAGAGCCTGATGATGAAGTTATCGAAAAGAGTACTCTTTGCTCAGAATCCATATTTTGTAAATTTTAATGGGCATTTTTAATCAGTTAAAACGTTGTTTACAGTGTTTCAAGTTGAGTTAACAACATAGGACATCACCATGGTCTTCTTAAACTTCCAGAATCTATGGACCTCTCTAGGGGATTTCCACTAATATCATGAAGAGGAAAACATTAACGTACGAACACAAATAGGTAAAATAAACGATTTCACTTCAAGTTTTCTATCTGCCTGACAAAAACAATCACAATACCAAGAATTGTTATGGTTATTTAGTTGTTTTTTTTAAAATACCGGAGAAGTTATGACCTCTGTTTGCTACGAAAACGCAAAGCGAAGCTCTTATTGTAGAAGCGAGGCGGACCAATACGGTCTAGAGAAATCAGCGAAAAATCGAAGGTATTACCAAAAGCTAATATTGATTAATCACTGAGGAGACATTAGTACTTGGAATGTGGTAACCAGGCTACGGAACTAACCCTTGTGGAGCACTTCACCTTGACACTAGATGCTTGGCAGTGCTTTATAAGATTTGTGCTTTCAAACCATCTGACAATTAACGTGCATTCGCTATTTTTTTTCGGCGAGATTTTTCTATTTGATAAATTAATTTATTGTTTACATATCCAGTATTTAAGGATGGTAGATCCTCTCATTTTTTCTTTAAACACTGTGGTGTACCAGAATGTGTTAACAGTTATACCCACACTAATTCAGCAGCTTATTTCCAGTCCACTGCCGGTTAATGACTGACTTGGAAACTCGTTTCCTAAGGTTCCAATATGAGATTCAAACCCGTGGAATCTAAAAAGTCAGGTGTATTTAAAATTCTGATGACACTAAATATTCTCTTGTAATTCAACAGAAGTTTAAATTTCGGTTCATTGAATTTCAGACCGATGGTTAACTAGTGTAAAATACTTGGTTGAAAACGCAAAGATCCTTAACGCAGTAGTGTGTGTACGCATTTCTACAGCTCAGAAATTGGAGCAAACAACTCATATCTTTGACGGTGTTTAATATTTCTTCATAATGACACTGATTTTGACTATTTTAAAAAAACTTTTCCCATTTACGCGAATAAACTGTCAAACGGAAAAGTATATGATATTAGAAATTTCTTATGTGATAAGTGAGTAGAGTTGTCACTTGTCATAAGATAAATGTACCCTCCCATTTATATCTACATATTTTGTAATGTTTTGCATAAACATACTCTCTGTTGACGTTTATCACACTCTTTCCACATAGCTAATCTGTTTACGTTTAATGTGATGTAAACAAAATTTTAAAAAATAACAGAGTAAATAGCGCGACTGTTGAAATTCGACAGTCATACTATGAAAATTATTATTATCATTATCATTACTGGTAATGATTCCACATATTTATGTTTATCATTTACTTACTTAATGCTGTTAATTAGTTAATCACTGCATTTGTTACATGTATTCTAAGCTATGACAAACAGTGATTATTGATTACTGAATAAAGTCAATCGTTTTCAGATGAATTTCATACAGATAATCTTGAATTGCATCCTTCTGAATTAGTTAGTGAATTCATAGGGAAAATATCTAAACAGATGACCAGTTTCGTGTTGTAATTTATAGCAAGAAAGAGAAATTCACCTGTGTTTTTGTTTTACTCAGTGTTCGGCAATAAACTAGATCACAGTTAACAACTATTTTATTTGTTAATAAATAGAACAATATGTCAGCACTAGGTGAACTATTAGCACTTAGATCACCGGTCACTGATTTATCAAGAGTAATATGTCAACAGTTTCGCATTTAGAAGAATTTTACTGCTTTGATAAGTCATTTTTCAGGACTTACTAAACAATTAGAAACCATGAGGTATTTACACAGTAGAGAATGAATTAATTAACATCAAAACCTTTTTGACTTACGTTCCAGTTAATAATTCAAACATCAGAATACCGAGTGCCCAAAAATCCACGGCGAAATCATGTCCCTTATTCAAAATCACTTCTGGTGCAACATATTCTGGAGTTCCACAAAATGTCCATGTCTTGTTACCATATCCAATTCGTTTGGCAAAGCCAAAGTCAGTCTAATTAAAAAAGACAGGTCAAAACATAACACTGCTGAGCAAAGAATGTCATTTCCATGATAACATCATATTCGTAGTTAGTGCAGTTTCTAAATCGCATGTCTGTTGTCAGCACCATTCAAACATACATCCAACTTTGAACAATCAGTTCTCATTACGTATATGGGCAAAATAATAAGATATAGGTTTTTTGAAAGCTGTAGTCTATTTATGACACACATTTCGGATGTTCTCATCACACACCTAACTGTTATACATATCAATATAGAAGGTAACAGAGCATCAAGAATTACAACTTTTGATTAGTTGGAGGACTTCATTATAAGCTGACATCGGTTGAAATGCTCCAACCAATCAAACAACATCCCTACAAACCAATACTTGAAAATAACAATTTTTGTCAATATAGGTCAAAATGTTTACTAGTCATGGTCACAGATAAGAAATGGGAAACTAAGGTAGTAAACGGAGATAGAAAACGAGGTGGGTGAAAATATTATTTGGTAAAATGAACCCTGGTTATAAAACTAGATTACTAAAGCAGGTTCATGTTCAAAATTTGGAGCCAAGGTTCTTTATAACTAATATTATTTTCACCCCCCCTTTTTCTTCCTACCTCACTTTCCCGCCTCTAGGCTCCGACCATGACTCGTAAATATTTTGACTTAAACTACGTAAAATTGTGGATGCCTACTAATTAAGAGTCCCAAACTAAGACGAAACAACTGTCGAGTACCCCCAGATATTCCAATGGTCCTCCAACTGATATAAACTCTTGATAAAACCAGTAAAAGCTGTGATCCTTTATGTCTGTTACCTTCTATATGGATATGTATGACAAGCAGATGTGTGATGAGAATTTCCGAAATGTGTGTCATAAGTAAACTAGATGTTTCAGATGAATTACATATTCTCATTAGCTTGTCAATATTTCCAACTACTGACAACTCACATGAATTATTTATCATGATTGAAACTGTTGTTGGACTGGGACCCATAATTTTGAATATTTTGACTAAAAAGGCGAAATCCTGTACCTTATTGATATATAGTATATGAGATCATTGTATGAACAGGATATATATTTCTGTATACGTTTCATAATACTAAAAATCAATTTCCAGACTGCATCCATCTGGTTATGCTTCAGGAATAAATGGTTGAACGATAAACCAAATTACTTAAATGCAGTCGGTAGACATCTTTTAATAAATCCATACGTATCACTTTCAAGAGCATTCTTGCAAAGATTATCATTTGTATAATCTGGAGTTATAGGTGATTTTCGTATTTGTACTGAAAACAAACAATCACACTTTTGTTATTCAGTTACCCGTGCCTTTTATTTGCATAATTCTGTTTTAATTCTTGAAATAACCCGTAAAGTTAATCACTTATATTATTATTAACTGCATTATACAGAGGGAGGGTTGAGCGTCGGGCTTGCGACCCTAACCCAGAAATCAGCCGAACTGCTGCAGAAACTTCAACGCACAAGAAAAATATTAAAAATCCAAAAAAATATAAAAAACAAACTTGTTCATCGCTGGAATCAGAGAGGAGATAAGACAGAACAGTCTGGTGAAAGCCCTCAGGAAGCCAGTCGGACGATGCATTCTCTCGGTGAAAGCAAGAACAAAAATAGGAACGTGTAATGTCCGTACAGTGTATAAAGCCGGCTAGAAAGCCTGCCCACGTTGCGAAGAAATGCGAACATTTGGCATAGAAGTGCTGAGAGTCTGCGAAAGCAGATGGAATGGATGCGGACAGTCAAAATTGTCAGCTGCAGAGTCAGTAATCCACTTCGGTCACCTAAACGAAAACTATGAGCACACTTAAGGAGTGGCTATCATGATATCATCAGTATCAGCCAGAGCTCTGAAGCAGTGGTCGCCAATTTTATCCAGGATTATGAGAGCGAGATTCAACTCAAAAGGAAGGAAGGTCAAAATTATCCAATGCTACGCGGAAAAGGAGAAAATTTCTGTAGATAACTACAAAAAGTAATGGATAACATCCTAAGTGGTGACATCCAAATACTAACAGGCGATATGAATGCCAGCTGAACTGAAGTCAATGTGAAGTCAATCAGTCACTTCTTCTACATGGGTCAGAAACTTGACCGGTGCACCGCGAAAAAAATTTTCAACACTCAGATTCAGACTTTTGTCAACAGCTGCCACCTTCGCTGGCTAGCTCCATACTGAATATCAAATGGTCAGCTAGCCAGTCAGAAAGAATTAGCAACAGGAAACTCTGGCTGAAAACAAATCAACAAGCAAGAGGCGACTGCACAACAAATATGGCGAAGAAAGTGGAGATGGATTGGAAATACGTTGAGGAGGCCGTAGAATGACATCGCACACAATGTCGGCCATTGTTCGAGTGGAATCCCAGTCGGAAGCGACGATTGAGTCATTTGAATGTGACGTGGAGGAAATCGTGTGAGGTGGAGATGAGAGATTATGGTTAATCGTTGACCCAGTTGAACAAGACAGTAGAAAATGCAACAAAGTGGAGACGTGTTGTTGAATCCCTACATTCCACTCAGAACCCAATGGAGTAATAATAATGAAAATCGTTTATATCATTACATGTTGTATTAATTTATTCCAAATAATTTCCTCTTTTAAAGAATTCAAAATATTATCCATAATTTGATAAATTGAACAATTTGGCTGATTGACTACCAACCTGATCTTCACATATGTTTTGCTATCATTCTTAAATGTCATTTACTTTTCTTTACTACTGTATATAAAACCTACGTAAATCTATAGACAAAAAGATTACACTCCTTATTTCTCTATTCATCTTGTCTAAAGAGATTATAACAATTGAATATCTAATTTTCCTGTAAAAATTCGTCTTGGAAGCATGAAACTGAACACTTAGTTCTTCTGTCTCGTTTCAGTTTTTAAGTCAAATGATCTTACATGAATATTATCACATAGTCTTGTGTTTCACCAAGAGTGTCCAACTTAACACTCGGAGTAGCAAACTTTACGGTGTTATTACTCAGGCTGCTTAGTCTGGATAGGTCAGTTCTGTCAACAAAGATCAGTTTTTTTTACTACTACAGCTTGACACTAGTGTAGTGGGTGTGGTCAGTGCTGATAAGGAACCTACCAAAACTATTGTGACAGTTTAAGTTCAGTTATTACTTCTGTAAGCATTTGATGTAATCAGTTTCTGTGGCTTATGTGTTTAAAAGTAAGTTTTATAAATGATCAAGGGAAAGACACTTACATGTGTCCAATTTAATTTTAGAGAAATAAAATAGGAGTATGACGTAGATCTAGTCATTCCTAAGATATTTTTTAATTCCATTTCACTGCTCATTTTCAGTATGGTTTGAAATAATTTCCTCTAAAAGATAGTGCCGACCAAAATGCGCTACAATGATGTTTCATTTGTCTCAATCGGAACTCAACACAACCGTCTACATGCTTCAATCAGGACAGATAATTAAATTTCTGCATCAGCGACGCTCTGGTATTAAATTCAAACAGTCTTTTACCTACACTGACAGAAGGAAGCTAAAGAAAACAACTGTCAAAGAATACATATACATTCTAAGGTGGAAGTATCTGAATTAACTCACAAGAAATGAATCAATAAAGCTTGTATGTTTTCGCTTAAAAACAAAAATTGGTTTACACTGATTGTAAATTAGCCAGAGGTTCATTTAGAAGCTTTACAATGAAGCTAATACAGTATAAAGTAGAAATTTAAATAAAAGTATATTTTTCACTTTTTTATTTTCCACACACATAATCAGATGAATTACGTCATTGTCTAGTCGCATGTTCCTGCCAAGGAGTGAAAAAAGGCACCCACCTGAGTGACCAAAAGTTGTACAACAAAATTGATGTTAATCTAATTAGAATAAAATTATAAATGTTTTGCAAAACTGCATCAATTATTTCATTTCTATGTTTTCATCCGCGTGCAACCTACTACTCCTAGATAACAAAAAGCGGTGGGAAAAACCATCCCCATAAAAAACACCTGCTAAAGACATAGTAAAAGAAAAGAATAGTTAGTTGTCTAGTTCTGCTTTAGAAATATATCATATAGGCTCCAGACTAAAACTATTAGCTTTTACATGCAACAGGTTTGTATTGAGACTGCATGGTACTTTGTTAGCTAGCGCTTTTCATCTTTTGCTAATATGAGATATAACGCCACTGAGGACTAAATGTCTCCAAATTTCAGTCGGTCAATCACAGCTTCTCATTAGAACCACCGATAGTCATGCTGATTTGCAAATATAAAGAAGAACAAAAATACGGTCTATAAGACGTCGATCTATTGGCTGAATAATAGTCTGTCTAACACTAAACCTAAAGGTTTTAGGCTTAGTGGAGACTAAATAGCCAGAGGGGAACAGTTTTTTAAGCTTTTTGGTCCCCTTTTTTCCCACAGCACATATTGATTTATGACTTAATTTTCTTTCCCAAACCTCGCCTCGTTTACTTGACTGTCCTAAGCCAAGAAAAGAGGAAGGTTGGACACAGGGCGTAAAAACACAATTCCATCGCTACTGAAATTTAAAATCATAGGAAAAATAAACCTGTTCTACTCTGAGATTGGGAGGAGGTCTCATTTTGAAAGCAGTTGTTGTTAGCACGTGAGGCTCCTGAGAAGCCAGTTGACCGATGTATCCTCTATTGGTGAGAGCAAATGTCAGCATAGGAACATCAACTTTGTACACCATGTTTTAGGATCGCGAAGCTGCTCAGACTGAACACGAAATAGACAGATATGGTACAGAATTGTTGAAAATCTGTGACGACAGATGTAATAGAAGTGAACTCTTCGAATTGCTTGCTAACTGGGAAGCCAGCCATACTCTTCCAAATCAATTGTTTCATCAAATTATTTAGATGAGACATTCTTTCACTGAAAGCAGATTAGTGTACAGTAGAAATGAATAGCAAAGGGATAGTGGAATAAAGGAGTTAGGAGTTATGCAAATAAAGTACGGTAGTTGTGTGCCCAGATAACAGCTGTCGACAATAAAAAAAGATTCAAGAATTACACTCAAGACACTGTGTATCTTGTAAAATACATTTTGAATATTGACTGTGTGGGGATTTTGTTTGACTGGTTGAAGGATTTCACTATGAGCTGACATCAGTTAGAGAACCACTGGAAAACCTTGGAGTACTGGATAGCTGTTTCGTCCTAGCTCGGGACTCTTCGGCAGTACACACCCATCGCCGGGGTTCGAACCCAGGTCATGCTAGTTACAAGGTAATCTCATAGACCATTAAGCCACTGGGACCCAATCCAATGGCCAGCCCATGGATTCCTACTTCTGCCAATTCATGACATAGCGCTACCACTTCACAATGTCTTCTTCGATGAGTTACTGCCTCACCTTCAACCTGCTGTACCCTACTGATTATGGTTTCTCACTGGAACCCCAGGTAACTGCTTGAATAGGGCCAGTCGTTAGTGAGTATCCTCCAACCAATCAAATAAAATCTCTACAAAACCAATATTTTAAAATTGATCTGATGCTCACTAGCGACTGACCCTATTCAGGCAGTTACCTGGGGTTCCAGTGAGAAACCATAATCAGTAGGGTACAGCAGGTTGAAGGTGAGGCAGTAACTCATCGAAGAAGACATTGTGAAGTGGTAGCGCTATGTCATGAATTGGCAGAAGTAGGAATCCATGGGCTGGCCATTGGATTGGGTCCCAGTGGCTTAATGGTCTATGAGATTACCTTGTAACTAGCATGACCTGGGTTCGAACCCCGGCGATGGGTGTGTACTGCCGAAGAGTCCCGAGCTAGGACGAAACAGCTATCCAGTACTCCAAGGTTTTCCAGTGGTTCTCTAACTGATGTCAGCTCATAGTGAAATCCTCAAACTAATCAAAATACATTTAAACAAAATAATTGAGTGTTTAAGTGAATTGTCAATAATAAAAGAAATTTAATGAAAGTTTAAATAAAGTTAACTCAATAAGTACAAAAACCTAATTGTACTGTTAATAGAAAATTCCTATGACAAAGTCATATAAAGGAATGGAAAAAGATAACAGGTAACGTAAATAGTCTCAGGGAAAGCATCATTTATGAATTGGTTATTCAGAATATTTATAGCACAAAATGTGCATCTGAAACACAGGATGCAACATATAAATTTATTTTCCCTTTTTTATTTAAGCTGAAGTAACACTTCCACTTAAAATATATTGTTGTAACAGGAAATGAAGTTTGAAGACAAGGTTTAGACGTATACCTAATTATGGTGAAGACCTATGTTTAAAGTATCACAATTCATGCGTAAAAGTCGAACACTGAAAAAGATAAAAGAATTTCTGGCGAAATTCAATAGAAAGAACAGAAATTCAAAGTAAAGGACAATATTCTGAAAAAGGCCAGTTACTGCAAATATTCTGACAAGTGTCATTAATAACTAGATGTAAATTTATAAGTGTCATAAAGTCTTCTGTAAAATAACATAATCTGTTAAGTTTATAATGAAATCACTTTACTATACGACGCAAAATTTGTGTCGTGAGATTTATTCAATAATAATTTGATAACACTGAAACTAAACTGTTTTATTATTTATATAAATGACTTCTTGGAATAAATTAACGGGTAATATGGAATGAGTGACTCAATGGTCGGATGCTGACTGGCCACATGGCACGTCTAGATACAATCCCCAGCCGATTCATCCACAAACTTCGCCTAGTTTACTAGGCGGTAGTGGGACCACAACAGACTAATAGTTAGGCGTGAGGTTAGCAACTCCACCCTCTCAAAACAACAGCGCTGCTACTGACATTTCAGAGGCTGAAACTCTGTGTCTCACTCGGAACACAAGGAATGGAAAAAAGTCTTTCAGTACTATCTCCTAATACTTTTTTATTCAGAAATTGACAGAACTAATAACTCACATTCGTTATCTTATTTCTCCAGGTAATAAATGAGAATTAAGCCTAATAAGTGTGAAGAAGCACTTCTGAAATACACCAAATGATTGAATGACAAGTTACTCAAAGGCTTTTGCTAGAATAATCTATTTTGAAACTTTGTAGACGACTTAATAGTATCCCTTTTGTGTGGATTCCAAAGTTATTGCATCAGTGTAACATAATAAACATATTGTTTACATTTCTAATTCTCTAGCGAATAATAAATTTAATAAGTAAACAGGGATTTCGCAAACAGCAAAATATTTACTCCATTTGTCGTTATTCAAAGGAAGAAAGTATATCGGGTTATATTATTTGCCGAAAACCAACAATTCTGTTACTTCTAGATTTGTTTGGGCATCCACAATTAGAGATATAAGAATACGTGGAATTTAATGATCGAAATCAAATCAGGGGAAAAATATCTTCATATGATGGATGGACAAACGAAAGAAGATATGGGAAAGAATGACAATTTCCTCCTTTGTTCAAATTCATGACTGTCTTTAAAATAGGATTCTGAAACTCATTATCTAATGAAACATATTTCAGCTCTAGCCAAAGATGGCTCAAACTGATCCACTGTGAAACATTCACTAGGGTTATTTTATCGAAGTATACATTTTTAAAATAATAAATGACAATCATTTCTATGATATACTCAAGGCAACTGTTACCTCAGTTTAAGTGACAAGTTTTGTTTACGTCTAGCTGATTTACACCTAACCCTAGTTGTAATGCCGTGGCTTTGTTTCAGATATATGTGCGTTGGTGGCACAGCGGTTAGGACTCTCGTTGACCATGCAAATGCTCAGAGGGTTCGATTCCCTGCCGACGCACACCTGATATCGATGGATGGTTCGCAAATTTCTGCTACCGATATCGCATGCTGACAATTCCATAATTGTACTAAAAATATTGTGTGGAATCAAGCTATAATCGAAAATATAAAAAATAAAACAAATACATATATATCATAAAGCAGCTTGTGACAAATATCTCAATTGTAAACTGTTATGATATGGGCATGTCATGAATCCCAACAGAGCTCTTCGGGTGGTAAACAGAATAATAGTAGATTAATAGGAAACGTAGAAGCGCCAACCGTCAGATGATTCAAGCCTAATTTATGTGTACAGGGGGATTTTTTGGTACATTTTGGATTGCTTTGTTAATTCTTTACTTTTTTTTATATACCATCCTAATATTATTTCCAATCTTTCACCATCTTTAAACACTGTTCATAGTCCGAACACTTTTCACTGTCCATAATATTTATTATATCCTCTTTCTTAGTATTACGTTTACTGCCTCCCCCCTAATTCATCCCTTATCATAACCTATCTGTCATATGTGAAATGACCTCATCTATATTAAATTCTCTACCACCTTGAATCCTAATCAGTATTATGTTTAATTATTTTATTTTGTCTGGACCGAATATACAGTATAATTTATCATTCTAATAATGATATGTACTTTTATCTGCAATGATTAATCAGGTCATGAACTAGATCATTTTTGTTGCAATATTTATCACTGCATTCAAATGAAAATACTTATTTTGTGTTTAATGTACCACTGAACTATATCAAATTACTTACATCTGACAATGACGTTTTCAATTTGGTGTGTAAGTAGAAGGATTAGAACACACGAAATCAAATTTAATTCGATTCATGTCATAATGTTTATAACTTTTGTTTTTAAAAATTTATAAAGGGAGTCAGTTATATGTAAATTTATCTATGCGTATTTAGTTAGGCGGAATGATAAATAAGTTGTATATGAATGTAGATTCTGCTGAAGTTCCAAAGTGCCCATTTTTCATGTAAAAAGCTGGATTTAAGACTGTGAGATCCCAAGCTATGTCTAGCAAGTACAATATAATTTAAATATGTTCAGTATCCCATAGTGAAGCAAACCTACGTGAGAAACTGTTGGGAAGTGTGTCCGTTTCGAAGACTGCATGTGATTAACAACAAATAACTATTGCTACAACGACATGGTATTGGGTCTTCTTTTCTCATAGTAATGTATGTGAGAAGGACGTTTCGGTAATGGTAAAATAGTGGTCGTCATATCAGAAGTAGGTTATGCCATGATGGAGGTCTAAGTGCGGATTCATACAGCCGTTCCAAGGCATGAAACGAGGAGGGGACATTTTCTGTACATCGAGGGAGACACAATTATAGAGGCTTTCGAAAACATATGCCCCCCTGGACCGATGGTTGCATACGCACATTATCATTCTAATTTTAACAGCTTTCTATCTTCAGCAGGTGAGTGATCACATGCAAACGTTTGCTGGGTCATATGCTGACGTGAAAGTAACCACCTTTCTTCTACAATTTCTTGGAAAAACAATTAGTTTACGATATGGACATCAGACAGTCACCATCCACCGTGACACTAACCATCAGTGACATGTTTAGTAACTGCCCTCTTAATTTTTGTTCCTCTCAAGGTTTTCACAATACCTCCATACATTTCCGTTAACTTTTTTGAGCTTGTGGCCTTGGTAAATACTAATTTCAGATAAGCGCTAATTTTAGCACCTCAGAACTGAGGCATATATTCTACCTCATGCTAAATCTAGCAACAAGTATCTGTTAGAAGTGGATAGAGGTCCCAAGTGCGGTCGCTCACTTAGTCCCAATGTGGTGAATTTGAAAGACGTTTTCCACTCGTATTAAAATATACACTGTCTGAATTTCGATGGCAGTCAGCTTAGTGGTGGATAACAACTTTTGAACAATAAGCATAGACAGTGATTCTCATTGACGTATCAGTGTAGTTTATAAAGTTAGAGAGAAGTATGGGAAACTTTTTACTACAAGTCAACAGGTTTGCCGCGAAACACAAGTTATATTTAATAGGCAGTCTTAATGCTCAAGTAAAGGTTGTGGACCTGCCGATAAACTTCTCAGAGAATATGCAGGAATACTCGGGAAATCAATCTGAGGTTTGCACAACTAATAGTTAAAAGGTATCATATATTTTACCACCATCAAACTCCAGGTAGATTGAAATTCTAATAGCACTTCCTTGACTCACCACAGTTACGGTTTGTAATGAAACCAAAAGGTTACAAGACATAAGTATCTGATGGTTCCAATCAGTAAGTTGTGATGAATGGCGGTGATGAATTTTTGACTGGATTAACTGAGGTAGTTCATAAGAAGCGGATGGAATTTCAGTCTATATTTCAAGACATTGTAAGCTGGTGCATTTGATTCTACCTTGTGGCTTTTTATGTTTAAATGAGACTGGACATAATTTGAGAAAATGACCTAATCTATGTAAATGTAGAGAATGGATAAAATATTGGAAGTACAGTAAAGTGTTCGAGTGAAATCTCCAGGAGATATGCAATGTTTATGATTGACAACGGCATCGTACTCCTCTATGCCACAAGCAAAATATTATACAACATCAATCTAGAAAGACTGAAGGGAGTCTCAAATGTAACGATTCGCCCGGAACAGGTTGGATTCGGGAAAAACACAAAGTAATCCACGACGGAAAGCTTGCTGAAGCGTTTGAAATGGAGATAGGAGTAGGAGAGGGCTAGCTGCTGTCACCTATGATCTTCCTGATTGTGAAGGATTTGGTCAAATGATAGACCGTGTGTGGGCACCAAGAGGATGGACATACGTTAGAATGAGAAAAAGAACTAAGTAGGTCAGGATTTCACATATAATTTCTGTATCGCCTATCAAAAACTTGAAGGTTTACGAGGGAAAAACAGCTAGTTGTCATAAAAAGTGCAAAGACAAGACTTCAGGTGAACACGGATAGTAGAGAGGTGAATAAGTTATCTGACCAATAACAACAGTCCCTAATGACTGCTGAAGCGAAAAATCTAAATGATGTGATCTTGTCCGCTTACTTGGTCATCATCCGCCACAATACTGGTGAAACATGTGAGGATTTTAAAGTCAGTCAGGAGCGCATCGAGGAAGCGAAACAAAGGCTTATTATTCTGAAATCAGCGTAGTGATCTCGGCATGAAGAAAGATATTCAAATTTTTAGCATCAGTGTCAATGTCACTAAATTCATTTCCAACACAATTCAGGCCTTCATCAGCACCTGCTTCCCCTGACTCGGTAATTAAGGTGAGATTGTCAGCAGAATAGATAAGCACCTAGGAACTCTGACAGGTAGAGAGTCAGCTAAGACTCTATTGCCCATTAAATATGCATAATGAAATAGAAGTGGATCAAACATACCCTGAGGTGAATTTTGTGTGATATCAGGCAGCCTTAAATCGCTACTCCATACTAATACACAGTCCACCTATAGATCTCTTTAGGTCAGGGCCACAAAACACATCCTCAAGTGGCTGCAAGAACAAATAAAATCACCGGATACAATTAATTCCAGAAACAGACATCCAGCATCACCTATCGCAAAGCACATCATAGAGACAGACCACACAGTTGATCCTAATGATGCCTTTGAAGGCAAGTTTGGATTGTACACCTTAATTCGTTGAAGCCTTAGTTATGAAAAGGCATAAACCTGTTTTGTGTTCAAAAACCACTTGTCATTACTCTGAACCTGCCTTGGTAATCCGATTCTATAACCAGGGTTCATTTTACCTAATAATATTTTCACCCGCCTCCTTTTCGATTCCATTATCTTACCTCAGTTTCCCACCTCATCCGTGACCATGATCTGTAAACATTTTGACTATATTGATAAAAATTGTATTTCTTTATGCTCTGTTACCTTCTATATGGATATGAATGACAAGTAGGGGTGTGATGAGAACGTCCGTAATTCGTGTCGCAAGTACACTACACGTTCCAAATAAATTACGTCTTCCTATTGTTTTATCAGCGTTCATATAGGGAACTTATTGCTTTAAATTATCATAATTATTATTTTCCCTAATATTATTCGTAGTATTGTTCATCAATAACCTGTAACTTTGCTTAGATAGAGGACAGAATAAAGTTCAGTACTTGCCCATCTTGTCAACGCACTTTAAAAGCTGTTTAGTGTATTTCACTCAACCTTTTGCATGCCCCACGAATAAAAATTTTATATACTGCAGGTGTGGTGGAAATTCATCTGAATAAGCGAAATCTATCTATTCAAAATAAATTGATGCAGCGACTGTGTTTGTCTTGACCACCTGTGTAATATATATAAAGTCTTGCAAATGATTTTTCCCAATACTAGCAACTAACATTTAAATTTGTTGTTTTATTATGCTTACTATTCCAGATAATTTGACTAACTTATTTGTATCTTAGTGCTCTGACTTATTCATTTTTTCTTTTTAGTTATTATTATGTGCGTCGGTGGAACAGCGGTTAGGAAGCTTGCCGACCATGCACTTGGTCCGGGGTTCGATCTCCGGCCGACATACTCCTTTACCTCGCTAAGCCTCTAGCTTGAAGCCCTATGTTTCACTGGGAACGTAAAGGAATGAAAAATGTCATTATTATGTTCCAAGGTCCTGACTATGAAGTGGCTTGTTGATAACCTCTACAAAGTACGTGATCGTGAATCTCTTAATTGTTGTCATCCCCTTCTCTACCTCAGAATCTATATTTCTTAATGACTACCAAACAGTTGCTAACTTTTACAAATTCACTATCTTGATTTTTCGTTTTCAATTATTAACATCCCTCCTATACGTCAAAACTAATAATGCTTATTGGCTGACATCATCACGTAGTTGGTATAATTTGAAGGCAAAATTTCATATAATGGTGGAGAGCTGTTGATGTGGAACTGATTGAGAAGGAATTTGTATTTCTTCGGTCAACTTGTTGTTTTTTCTAAACATTGTATTTCCCATAGAGATTTTATTTGAACACTTTACCTTAGTTCCACTGTTTCGTCAATTCTGTATATTCAGATAGATTGATCGTTTTTGCAACTATTACGTGTTACCAACTACCGTTTCGTAATCCCCACTTGTGCATTCCTGTGTAGATTAGCAGTCACATTACTCAAAACATAATTGCCAGTATCTGATTGGTCTTATGAATTATCTGTTGAATATAAGTACGACTGTACGGCCTTCGAAAAAGATTCGCCGAAAAAAGAATTCCTTTCACAGTTACGTCCTCTTTTTATCAAAATACAATATAGAAATTAGCATTAATTTTAAATTACATCAAAGTTATGACTAGATATAGTTTTATGCCCAATCTAGAATAATCTAAACAATTCAATTTTTCCTATTTATTTCATATGACTTAAGACTGAACAAATATTGTTTTAATCTGTTCTATAGAGTCCAGTATTATTATCTAAATCCCACTCCACTTAATCATTTCAGCACTATATGGAGTACGAGATTCCGAGATAACTCCAGAGGGATGGTTTTAACCGTTGATCTTCCCAGAAATGGAGTAAATTACCTATGACAATCGCAGGGGGGGGGGGAAATATGTGATTAACATTCAAAATCATGGGATTTAAAAGTCATTAGAAAGATGAATAGGATTAAGCGACAACAAAATCAACAGAACCAAGTGAGTTTCAGTATTTAACGACAGTGCACTTCATCAGACTTTGATCTTTTTTAAATGTTTTTACGACATATTCCTGAAATAATCAAAGCATACGTCATGATTTCGTATACGTGCTTACACAAAAGTGTTTAATGTTTAATATAATCACTCTAATTTCTCTTCATTATGGACATAATAATATTATTATTGTCCACTTGGATTTCGAATGCAACATAGGGCTTAAACAGCACATCTTTATGTTATGTTCTATGCTATTCTCTTTATCTGGCCCCCTGGTAGCCTGTAGACTCTCATCTTCTCCTCGCACGATCTCCAACATGTCACCCTCGCACAGACAGCGCACTAGTTGTTTTCCATTCGGATTCCACTCGACGGCTTGGCTGGCGATGTTACCTGATAGTTTCCTCAGAGTGTGGCCGATCCATTTCAGTTTTCTTTCGCATGTTTCTGAAGCAATAGGATTTTGGTCAGTTCGTTCACAGAGTTTCATGATGCTAATACTCCCTGAAAATTTGATCTTCAGTATGAAGCCAGCAAAGACAGCTTTTGGCGAAAGTCTGCTACCTGTTGGAAATTCTTTCCGTGACACGCCAAGTAGCTGAGCCGTATAGAAGGACCTACTTGGCATTGGTGTTGAAAATGCGAATCCTGTTCCTTGTGATGGTGAGTGCGGAAGATTTCCAAACTGGTTTCAGAATAATGTACGTGTATCTTGGCTTTCCGATTCCGGCTGGCTTTGACATCTTCATCCGTTCCGTTGGCCTGTATCTGCAACGATGCTTCCCAGATAAGTGAAGGAGGTAACCTCTTTTAAATCTCGCCCGTTGATGGTGATTAGTGGTGGTTGTTGTTACTGTTTGTTGATTATCTTTGTTGCCAGCGTCTTCTCTATATTAACTTGGAGTCCTGTTTTCGCTGCCTCTTCAGCCAGTTTGTTGGTTTTCCAACAGGCAGCAGACTTCCATCAACAGCTGCCTTCGCTGGCTCCCCACTGAAGATCAAATAGCCAGAAAGAATAAACTACAAGATACTATATATACAAAGCAGTAGGCGAGAGCCAATCGCTCAACAAATATGTTGGAGAAATTGGAGCTGGATCGGGCATGCATTGAGGAGGCCGCATAATGACATCGCACACAATTCAGGCCATCACTCCAGTGGAATCAAAATGGTAAGCGACGAGTGGGCTGTCGGTGCGAGGGTGACATGTAGGAGATCGTGTGAGGAAGAGATGAGAGAGTTTGGTCAATCGTGGACCTAGATGAAGAGGATAGCAGAAAACAGAACAAAGTGGGGATGTGTTGTTGAAGCCCTGTGCTCCACTAGGAACGTAAGGGAATAATAGTAATCAGACAAAGACTTACCATTTTACAGAAACCTTGACTATCCAACAACAGGTTTTCCGGTTTTAAATCACGATAAACAATTCCTTTTCTGTGCAGATAATTTAACGCTTCAACCACGCATGCAGAATAAAATCTTGCTGTAGAGTCATCAAATGATGTAGAGTTGCGCAGTAGAGTCCATAACTCACCGCCAAGACATACTTCCAATAAAAGATACAGATAGCGGTTATCTCTGTATGTTCGATATAATCTGCAAAAACGCACAGAAAATAAGAAATACCTGGGGAAGTTTATGACAAGGAGTTTCTATGTTATCCTAAATAAATATCAGCTACTCTCAAACCTGGCCATTGCAAGTCAGAATTTCCTGTGTTGTTGTTATCAACGATATTATTATTATCATTGTTCATACCTGCATGATTTGTAACATTTGTAACATGATCCACGAATCACCATCACTGGTTAAAATGTTGAACGTATATTTAGAGCTGTGTTTTCGAGTCAGATCTAATTAAACATAATATTGTTACCTTTCTGACTTATTTCCAAGTGTCTTATTTCATTTTTAACGATAGAAATTTTCGGGTGAGGATAAAAGCAATCGTGAAGTTATTTTGTGCATAGCATGGCAAACGCAACAATAAGAATTCCGCTGAGTAGAAAAGTAGATAAAATACCCTTAAAACAGTTGAAGATAACATTTGATTTGATCACAGCTGTCCTCTAGGCATGTAATACAAAATCATACAAGGCCGGCAATCGTGATTCACCACCTCCATCTGTCTATTCAAGTAGACGGAAACAAAAGCGCGGAGAGTTTGTTTTGCTGTAACTTACATACTCAGCCGAATTTTTATCATGTTAACCACTGTCAGTCAACTCCACATTTATTACTATAATTGCTTCCTTTTTACTATCTATCTGAAGAATATTATACACTAATATTCAATGAACGTTAAGGTGTAGAAGATTCAACATACATATGTGTTATTTTTAAAATATATTTCAGATAAAACGGAAATTAAGTGAAAAAAACAACTAATCTTATTGAACACCACCAGCTAGATCAAATAAATAAATTTATATAAACAATTATTGCATAAACCTCATGAGTAAAATAAAACTACTTAAATGATGATACTACAGTAAATACTGGAATATCCTATGGGAATCATTTGAATATTGCTTGTAAACAAAATCGATTTATCTGGCCTTTATTCCACCAATTGACGGTACAAAGGAAATTTAATTAACAAATCTACAAAAATGGATGTTTTACCAGTTGAAGTAACAACAACAAAAGAATTCAACTGTAATTCTCCACATAAATAGCCTAAAGATAATCTTAGTGGTTAAGAGCTAAAGATGGACTAACCGATAATTTATTAACTTTATTCTTCAGAAAAAGGCTTACTGTACAGTAATTAAACTGATCACTGATATTGATGCTAGAGAAATTATGGGCTTAGGTCCTACTTTTAGTAGTAATGCGTTTCTGCAATAGCAATGATATCTTCCGAGAGATTCAAACCCCTCGAAAGGGTGTTACCTATGAATCATTCAGGTGGATGGTTAACTTCTTATAAAGAATAAATAGATTGGTCACTGGGGAGTTGTAATAAGTGTCCTGTCCTAAGTATCACTCCTGACATTCTAGTCTCAAGAAATAGAATGAGACTGACTCAGAAATCCGTTAGTGTCACATTACTCATCAATAAATTTAAAGAACTACATTAATCCGACTGTGATGTTATTTTTTGTTTACAGCTTGATTCCACACCATATTTTTTGGTAAAGGTATGGAATTTTCATCATGTGATATCGGTAGCCCAAATTTTGCAGGCCGACCATGGATATCAGGTGTGCGTCGGCAGGGGATCGAACCCCGGACCATGTGCATGGTCGGCGAGAGTCCTAACCACTGTGCCACCGACGCACAATGGTTTCTAGACACTGATAAAGCTAAAAACATTTTTGTTGAGTAACAGATAAACATTTGATATTGTGGGCAGTGGTGTTAGGCAACCTTTCAGATGCTTATCGATGTTTCAGGTATTCTCTTTGTTGCTGTTTATCGCAGTTTTAGCAATCAATTTAAGCAAATATCTATGTTTACATACTCTCTCTAGTGTATTCGAGGCACGTGGTTTGCTTAATAAATCTATGCGAATCTACTGTATTACCCTATACTTGAAAGGATAACATGATTTCGGTTAACAGAAGACTCCAGAATAATAAGGAAAATGTGTTCAGAAGTTATGTATTTATATATATATATATGTATATATTACACTAAAGATTCAAGTTAACCAAGAAGTTTTGGATACGCTGAAAATGGATTCGTGTAAGAAGAACAACATGCTCTTTGATACATTCAAAGGTAGACAGGTGACCTTCCCATTTTAAATATAATTCTGTACGCAAATTTACAAATAACCATGGCAACAGTTACACTGAGAAAACGGAAAGAAAGATATGTCTCAGATTTTCTTATTATGAAGCAAAAAGTGTACAGCTCAAGGAAACAAATGATTGCAGCTGTGTCATGAGTGGGGATGGTGTTTTTAGGATGAAACATACGCTTCATTTCATCTCATATATTCTGAAATTATTACCATCAAATGACTGCAATCGAATTTATATCGTTAAAAAGAAGCCGTTATAGTCTTTCTTCACTTCACTGATGAATCAGTCTCTTCACTCTTCACCGTATTTGATTACACAACCTCTGGCTTAACATTTTTATTTGAAAAAATTTTTTGTTGCTGTCTCTACCAAATGAGTTGAACTCACCACAACGTATTAGTTAATAATTACTAACTTATCCCTCACTTTTCTTTCTACAGCAACTTATCTTTAAAAGTACCCAAACCTTCTTATTAAAATTGAAGGTTTAGTGCATAAGATGCGTAAATGTCTGAGTACATTTTGTTTATAGATCTGGACTTTCCTGTTATTTCACAACACATTATCACTTTAAGTACATATACTTAAAATTTCATAGGTTTGATGAGCCTGCTTCAACTGTTGTTTTCTCTTTACGCAACTATTGTCTTACAGTCATTGTATTAAAATACTATAGATCAACTGTGAAATAAAAATAATATACATAGTTTTTAATCTAACTGTGTACATACACACCTGACAGCTGTTCAAATATACTTTCTTCATATATAAAACCATAAATTAAGTAAACCGACCACAGAGCTTTATGTGTCTATAGCACAGGAAGAAACAGTGAAATCATTGGATGAATGATGTATTGTTTACAAATTTTGTTCACGCCACATTTACTCAACAGTGTGTATGCATTAATTTATACTGTTCCTTACAAACATCTTATAATTATATTGAAAACACCCTTCCTGTCAATCTTGTTTGTTTTCTCATATTACACTGAGGTTGTTTTTCTTTTTAGCTGTTGAAAATTGTACGACACACTAAGTTTATATCACTAAATTTGGACAGCTAATCAACAGTATGAATGATTGAAGAAACTTTGATTTAATTGTTGACAAAACACTACTGAAAAGAAACTGTGGTCATTAATTAGGTTTTTTTTAAAACAGTGAAATTCAAATGTAGAAAAATAATACTTAAAAGTTTAAACCAAAAAAAGAAATCTGAATAAGTATTAGTGTTTAGATTCCTGAAAAAACAACCTGTTATTAGGTCCTCTGAGTTGAAATCTGTCACCCTGTGCTATAAAATACTTGTATTCTGTTCTAAACAATAACAGCAACATATTTTAGCAGCTGGTTATCAAGGAGGAAGATCTAACTTAGTAGTTTACTTGAGGCATTTAGTATACCGTTGGAGAAATTCAGTGAAATGCTTTTTGTTGAAAATGTTTAGTGAACTCATATTACTTCTAACATATCAACCCTCTTATATCCAAGCACTGTAGATAATTACACAACTGAACTGTCGTCATCTTAATTGATTTCTTTCAAATATAAAGTAACTAGTCACAAGGGAGTAAACACTGTTACATTTATATTCCCTGCTGGTCCATGAAGTCTACTAGTTTAATATGCCTTTCTGATAGTCAACCTTGAAACATACGCCCACAGCCTCTTGTTGATTACTTCCAACCATTCAACATTGATAGATAAAGTGTGTATATATATAGGAGTAGGAATTATCTAATATGTATTTCCTGCACTAAGTAAAAATTACAAACTTGTTAAAAATGAATCCCCAGGCTAGTTTCGGATTTTGAGAAATTTTGTGCATTACAACACTTGGTAAACAATTTTGGTTAAAACACAGTGAACACTTCAGGTATCTGGACAACTGACATGATGCCTTATGCAAGTTAATCAATAGTTGATATACGTATAAAACTTGGACACTGTGGTAGAGTATAACTCCATTGTGGATAAGCTTTTATTTTGATAAATCACACAGTGTTATACAGTATACTGATATCTATGGTCAGCCTGCTAAATTTGGGCTACCGATATCACATGCTGAAAATGTCATACTTGTACCAAAATACCGTGTGAAATCAAGCTATAATAAAATATAAAAAATATAAGTGATGACGTTTTGAGCACAAACTACTGCTCATAATCATATCAAGTTGTGTGAGTAACTTGATATGATTATGAGCAGTAGTTTGTGCTCGAAACGTCATCAGTCAATATTACTGTGTAACACTGTGTGATTTATCAAAATAAAATCTTATGCATAATGGAGTTAATCAATCGTCACCTGTGAGAATAATATTCATTTCTATATAGTCGGTCTTACGTTGGTCTATTTTATATGATTTCGACACTTATAATCCTGAAGTTACTTTGAACGCTAATTACAAATTAGCCACTTGGAACAAGTACAACAATAATCACAAGAGAGAAAATAGAAGAAAAAGTACATCTTCATTTCTAGAACTGTATAACATGTGTATCCCATGTTTTCATCTTTATTTCAGAAAGGCTTTATTATATTTCCTTAAGCTATGACGCGGGAATTTGAGAACATCTGATATGTTAACCTTTCAGAATACAAAATCCATGCAAGAAGGTTAATGAAACATCTTTTTATAGTGATATTCAGTGAGAAAGTTGAGTTTAAAATAACTTACTTTACAATAAAATCGTGATTAGCTTCTGTTAGAATATTCTTCTCATTTAAGACATGCTCTTGTTGCTTCGTTTCAACAATGTAATGTTTTTTTAATCTTTTCAGTGCAAAACACTGTCTTTTATCTTTGTTCAAATAAACCTGTTTTAAAAGTGGAAGAAAATTTGAGATAGAAGTGGTGGTAATTCCAAAAGCTGACAAAGATAATTCAATATGAACTTGATAAAAGGTACACACTGTGATTGTTAAGTATACAAGAAAATAGAAAATCAACAGATTTTAGCTTTTACAAGTCGATTGCCGGGACCTAATATTCGTAAATACAAACTGGAAGAACTATGTAAGACTATACTCATTATGGCATATTCGATGTACAACAAAAAGAATGAGAAAAATTTGTAAGATGATGCCTTCTGTCTTATGATATTTGATCGCACAAACAAATGTAGAGTTAATTTGCAGAGCAGTGCAGAGACATATCGGTTCTACGATTGTATGAAGCAGTAGATAGTGAAGATGACGACAGGTTTTTACAACACTAGGTTTTGTTGCGTTCTCATATCACATCGACAAAGATTCACTTCACTTATGGCATCAATTGCATCATTTGAACATTTCAAACACATCATTAGTGTCACATGATATTTAATCATTGTTAACGGGTATACTCACAGAGTAAACAGTACAGATGATATGCCAAGAGTCTGAAACGCTTTCCTTTCCTGAAAGTAAGTTGATACATCTGCTGTTTCTCTACAAAAACATGTTCAGTTTCTTTTGAGCGAACAAATGTTCCGGGGAATTTGTGGGATCCTTATGAGTTCACCTTTGGGCCTTGTTCTTACAGATATTTTAAGGACTATTATGAACAAACACAAGGGAACTCAGTAATAGTAAAGACTTCATATTACTTCAGACATGTTGATGACATACTGGTTGTTTATAGAAATATGAACGATGCATCCATAGTGTTTGATAACCTTAACGTACCTTATCTTCTCATAAATTTCACAGTGAATTATTAACATGACAACAAATTAAAATTTATTAATCTTAACACGAAACGGAAAATGATAGAACGATTGAAGAAAATATCTACAGCAAAATGAATTGCTTCAACTAATGACCTTTTATCGCACAATTTAAAATAGGGGCATGGTAAAAAGCCTCTCAGTAAAGCAATGCTGTTGTGTCCAAAAACAAAAATGGTGGGGAGTTTACAACTATTGAAAACGATCTTCTGGAGAAAAACGAAGCACCAAAACTGAATTCGGTAGCTGTTGAAACCGAGTTGTTTTTATTTGTCTCCAGTGAAAATGAGAAGAAATAGGAACAATAATCAGCACTGATCAGAAAAACACACGTCCATTAGATCGATTTTACTTTACATCACGAGAATCTTATGTAAACTCCGACTGCATTTATCAATTCACATGCATTTGCAGCAGCAGGTATATAAAAAGCTGTGTGTGGAGAGCGTCTATTAGATTCCTCGAGCGTATCCCTGACATTTAATTATGTATCTTAACTACATTGGTTTTTAATAGGCATACAACATCGTCGTTCGACAGGTAGTTTGGAAACTGACTCAGCATTACAGAGTTCAGTGCTGTAAACGTTTACAACCTCCATTCAATAGTTTTGATAAGATGCTACATGCCAACTGATTCACAATGGAAGCGAGGTATTTGAAGTGGAGATTAGGTGCCCATCCAGAAAGGAAAAGCAACAAGAAACTCTGTCAGGTAGCAGACCGGCCAACAACTTAGCACTCAACAAACATGCAGAAATAAATGGTGATGGGATGGAGGTACGCTGAGGAAACCACTGAGTGACATCAGACACCACGTATCTCGTGAAATAGAATCCGAATGGGAAGTGACGAGTTACTTTCGAGTCTGGGGGAGACATGGAGGCGATCACATGGACAGTAGATGAAAATTTGTGAGCAGTTGTGGAGTCAGTTGAAAATGACAGCAAAGAACTAGCTTTAATGGAGATGTAGCGCTAAAACTGTATGTTCCACTCGGAACGCAAAGAATAATAATATTCACCCCTCACAGTCTGTGTGTGAAGGTTAATGAGACTTCCAAAATTTCATTCAAACCCATATGGGTCATATAGTTGAGATTAATCAAGCCTGTAAATCAAATAAATTTAGGGATAATACCTTAGTCACTTCATTGTGCAGAAGCCACTAGTATCAACCCACTAAAACCTGATCCCCTTACGAAGACAGATAGTGTGATCACCGTCACACTAACTCGGTAACTGGATTTTTTCTGTTGCAGAAAAATGTTAATAATTCTCTCGAATAACTGATGTGTATGTTTATAAAATAATTTGCTTGTCCCATCTATTCATACCTAAGTATTTTAACCCCTTCCCTATAGTTTTTATTTTCGAAATTTCTGTCACATTTTATGTAGATAAATGCAAGATTATTACTAACTGCCGTTCCAATTAAAAATAACTTAAGGGTATGTTGCATATTTAAATTTATCCACTATATACTGTGATCTTAGGGCATTTTGTGCCTGAAAGAAGGCAATGAAATAAAAAAGCTCTTAATATCCTGCAAAGTTTTTCCCTTCGTTTTTGTCCAGAAGGAACGGACAGTTTTAAGTTAAGTATTTGTGCAATTACATGAATATACCAGTTTTGAACTGTACTGTTTTGTTGATGGAATCTTCATAGTACTATCTTTTAAAATCACATTTTTAAATTTTATTTAATTCTAATAGTTGCCGAATAAATGGTATGCTGAGCACGCACCAATTACTGATAATATTTAGCTTAGGATGACATACGAGGTTACAATCACCCTTAACTATCGCCGATTAAGCCAACCGTATCATGCATTATGTTGAGATTTATAATTAACTTTTGTATTGTAGTCATATAATTGATTTCAAGCCAGATTACTTGACGAATAGACAACAGTTCGAGAATCATGGAAATTCAATGAGCACTGAGCACTATTTTTATCCAGGTTTGGTACACTTCGGTGGCTCAAATCAGTCAACCTATCTGGCATCGAACCAAGAGCATAGATGTAACTTGGTGAGACTATTAACCGTCCAAGTACTGTTTGAGAATTCAACTATGCATTAATCATGACTTATGTGACTCTGAGCTTTATGATTCACCTGACAGGACGAACTTGATCAGGATTCAGAAGGTGTTTAGCTCAACACAATAAAAGCAAACTATATGCAATAAGACTAGGCAAACAAATGAGGAAATATTTAAGAACTTACTAACTGTACACGACCAAAACCACCAATCCCAATAGTTGAAACAACAGTGAAATCAGTAAGTTTGACATCAGAAAACTGTTTTTCCCTTTGGCTGCAAATAAAATCAACAAATTATGAAAGTTGTATCATTGATAATAAGAGTATCTCAGTTAGCTTTCACAAACCTAAACTTCTCCCTTTTTCAAGTCCTTTCTAGTACATGGCTAATTTTATTAACACATTTTTTGTATACAAATCCCATAACATGCTTAATACTCGAAGCTCTTATGTTCGGGAAATGATCACCACCATGACTGTTTTTGTTATTTCGTTAATAGTCGACGACCCTGCAAAAGGTATCATTAAATAAAGTCTATAACCCTTAAAAGTTACTCTTCAAGATAGCCTATTCAAACAAAGTGGATTTGTCCTACATTTAATCTATTTATCTTTAATGTGTATCTACTGAATTCCTTTCAGAGATTACTCTTACCTCCTTTAAAAAAATTGGCATTATGCGGTAAAAAGCAGATAAGTTTTCCCTTCCATGAGCGTTAATCTTTTACTTAGTTTCGCTGAATCTGTCTCATCCTTAACAATAAAACGGAATACTAAACAAACTTTGTCTTTACCTCGTCTAATGTATCTTGAACGCGAAAGCAAGATTTTAAATAATCTGACAAGTTCTTTAGTTTTATCAGTAATATACACAGTGGATCATTGCAGTTATTAAAAAGACGGTTGCAGCGAAGAAAATTTTCTTTTCAACAAAGCCATCAACTAGGCTGTACATTCCTGTATTTATAGTAAATGTGTGAGAAAGTTCCAGACCTATTTCGAGTCAAAGGTTGAATTAATAAAATTACAAAGTGTAATAAACAGGAAGATGGGGTAGAAAAGATATAATAAGATCATAATTACTGGAAAATTTGACTGTTTGTGGAATTACGGTTCAAAGATGTAGTAATGACAATGTAGGTAAGTAGTTAGGATATAAAAAATAAAAATATAACAAAAAAATCTACTAATTCAGATAGGGATTAAAAACGTAAAATTAACAGACATAAACAGGAATATTGGGCAAGAAAGGAAACAAAACAGTCATTACCGGTGAGATTGACTTTTCATGATAGCCATTGTAGGGACAATGGTTGGACGTATTTCTCCTAAAGACATAGCATGGGCTTGAGCTTCTGGGTCGCCAATGCCTCAGCTACTACACCTAGATGCCTTGATTTCACTCGCTTTGATGGTTGTGATCGGATCTTGCATTTGACTTTGAAGGACTTTTCAAATGCAGCTGAATGTCCTGGATTCAACAGATGTCCTGTTATCTTATATACATATATATATAAGGTATATATGTATATACCTTACCCCATTTTTTAACCATGCTGGATAGTGTTCCCGAGACGTATGGTATGGCCAATGTACTCAACTCCACAAGAACAAATGAACTGGTGGTCCAGTGTGACAGCTTCTATTTCACTTGCTGGTTGAATAGTCTCTTGCAGGAAAATGCTACTCGTAGGCTGGCGGCGAAGTATGTCTTACTGAGAGACTTCGAAAGCCAACTATGGAGAATTTCAACTTCGGTGTAAATTTTAAATTCCAGGTTAAGTATCAGCATCCTTTGTGATGTGACTTGGAACTTTTCCCGAGTTTTCTTTGGTTTTAGATTCTTGACTGTGAATCTGGGTGAGAAACCATTTTCTATCAAGATTTCGCAATTATTAGTCAATTTGCTCCTCAATGCATATTTCCCAGATCCTCAAGGAAAGAGAGTATATTAGGTTTCTCATTCTGCCTACATGCACACAACTTTGAAAGATGACAGACTGTCCCTTCCACGTGGGCTTTTTGTAGATGGATCTTCTCAGCATTTCTTCACAGCTGGACGTTAAGTTAATGAAACATTGAGTGAAGTTGATGTTTTGGTGGGTGTTATCTCAGGTTTAGACTAGGTTTTTTAGATCAAAATTCTATTAGTCATATTATAAGAGATAAACCAAGATAACAAATATTCATTATACAATGAACAAGCGATTATTGTTTTTATGATGTTCAGCACAGGTTGAGGATGAAATCTATATATGACATTATTTTATTTCTGAAATTTAAGTAACATTTAAGTCACATTCTCAACACCTTTTGTAAGGTTTGTGAGGAAATCCTATTCTTTCATCAGTTATTCATTCCCAACCAAATTAATTCCTCCAGTGTTCACTGGTTATTTATTTACGCTTGAAAATCAAAATCAGTGATATGAGCGAGTATTCGAACAATCGGCATAATTTCTCACAAAGTACGTCAATGAAACATTGTTTGAGGAGTGTCGTAAAAAAAAGACTTGTGCTAAACACTTATGCATCCTACTCTTGATGTATTTCACTACACTTAACACTTATGAAAGTGCGTTCAAGTGCTAAATATCCCTTTGCATATAATCAGTACGTATTTTTGTTTCAGTAATGATTGAAGTTGGGATAAAAGACAGAATCGCAGCAAGATTATTTGGTTGCCATTTACTAGGTGAGCTGTAAGACCCAGTCGCTAACTTGGTCATAATATAACCGTACTCGTCACTGGTTACTCTAATTATCGCACGAGTGAATAAGTAACTATCCGTTTACCATTATACTGGCGGCATAGCAGGGTCTTGCTTTATTTGTTCTAATCATGCCTATTTAGCAGAAGAGGGGGTTGTTTTTAACTGATGGTTAGACTGTCTCAAATATTCTTGGATTTTCGGAGTGTTATTGATGTATTTGGCAGGTAGACAGCTAGAGTAGCAAGGCCGGTGGTTCGAATCCTGCTGATGCATAGATGTTCACTTGAACTTCTCTCATCACCTATGTCATCGATAGTAGTCTGCTAATCATAGTCTATCATAGATAGTCTCAGCATCAACTTTTACTTTACCTGGTTTTACAAGTGATATAAACGGACTCAACAGAAAAGAAGAACTGTTCTCCTATTATTTATATAGACTAACGTCTTAAAAGTTTTTTTCTTTAACAGAAATATATCTATGAATGACTGGCAAGACAACGCTGATTAGTGGTTTATTACCACGCAAAACGCTAATCTGAGAAAAAAATCTACATTTCTTTCATAGAAATGTAAATCTCTTTAGTCTGTCTGATGATATTTAAAGACTGAGTCACTTTCTTCTTCAGGTCTTGTATTCTATTAATAATGTGGATATGTATCAGGAAATAATGACGAGACTACTACCCTATAATTATTAGTTCTTCATCAGTAGTACTAAATATGTGGTTCCAGTCCTCGTCGATATTGCGCTTTCTTTTACTCAAATTTTTATGCAGATTTAATTACTGCTATTTTTATTCATAAGAGTAATAACTGCTTGATTAAATACCATCTGCTTAAATGAAGTACGAAATTCTCTGAATTTTGTAAATTGTCAATAATAAAGTATTACGGTGGGGATTAAAATACAAAGAAATAGGAATTTATGTGAGAGAGTAATAACTGAATGATAAAATATCCATCTTTGAATAATACAAATACTACGTGTATTAGGTTACAATTTTACTTTTTGAATAATAAGAGCGAATTTGTTCTCAGTTCATTTTGGTTAAGAAGATTAAACTGAGAATAATACTGTTGAGGAGTACTACAAAAAACCATTACAACCAGATGCCTAAAGAAATTCCTTCCAAAAATGATAAAATCTCTAGGTAGTATGGAAAAAAACAGGAAAAGAATTAAATAAGGGGGATGGTAGGCAGAAATCAGAACTACAGTTTCACTGAAAATGGGAAGAGTTCTAGTATCTAATAACAAATAAAAGAATGTTTCACTATCAGAAGTGATTAGAGAAACACAAACAAAGACAGCGTATGTGGATAAAATAAGTAAAATAAACCTGAGCAAATTACAAAATTGTAACAGAATTTACACGGAAATTTGAAAATACATAAAAGGGACAGTTTATGTAACAGAATGAAGCAGGGTGCATACTTAAGTTCTCGTTATTTTACTTCGCTTTGAATTGTAAGGCACTAATTCAGGAGATTCGAACTGATTCAGTTTTCTCAGCTAATTTTATACTGGTGAACCACTATTAAGGTCGGTAACAAACCAGAGACAAACCCCTTTACTTCAGTTTACCCAAGAAGCACTGTTTGACATTAAGTAGTCTTCAGCAACTCACATCCATCAGTAATATACACAATCATGTAGTTTTTACAGCTTTCTGACCTGAGGTTAATAGTATCAAGTGGATGGATTACACTGAGATTTTATTATTTTAGGCTTTTTAGAAGCAGACTGTAGTGAAATTCCGTTTAGAGCTGTATAACTTTATGATCTAAATATTTCTTTCCAGGTTATTTAAGTAGTCAACTAAACTAATCGGATGTTGAGAACACTGCTTACTCAAAGAGCTTTTATTACAGTTAATAGAAATTGATAAGCTATTTGCTAAATTATGAAAAACACTAGTTTTCTATTGTCAAAATGCTTTAAAAATTAACTTCATCAGCCTCTGGTTAACATGTGGACATTATCTTTCTGACTATTGGAAATTATTTTTGTTAGTAGCTAAGTATAATGCTGAGAAAAGAAGTATAAATTAATACTTCACATATTATATTTTACGGAATGTTCATGAATTTGACACCTCTGTGTACCATAATGTCTTTACAATTCTCTCAAGTAAAAGAATCAGTTATACTTCAATTTGTTTGAATACAACAGCCCTAATATCATCGTTGAGTTATCTCGAATGTATTCAGGTGAAGATGTTATTAGTCTCTTGATAGCTCATAATAGGTCCCATAATTACGCAGTATGCCAATGAACAAACATTTCTGAGATTTCTTAGAAGTGTTTGAGAATGATGAGACCAACAGTATGAAATCAGCTGATAAAATTCGGAATACTTTATGAGAAAATGCTTGATCTTTGTGTCTACATTTTCACAACACTTTTCAGTAAAATCACACCAATTTTTAACACTACTCAAATTACCGCATAAATTATTCAACAGGAATATCTTTATTCATTAACATTTCCCATCAGGTATCCAAATTTTGATTTACACCTCTGTAGTATCAATTCACTGTCCTTTTGTTTATTGTGTTTGATTCTTCAATTTACAATGAGATTGACACTTAACTTTACCGGAACCGTACACAGGAAAATACTTTGCAGAAGTTCATACACGTACGGAGAAAATAAAATGCAGAAAAAGGGATTCCACACCCTGAAAGATGTGATAGACAGCTGAAAGCTTTTGTTGTCTTCTACGGTAGAGAAAGCCACCATAAACGAACATGCCATAATAAATAAGTAGTAATGAACGTTATTCAGGTAACTAACTATTCAGGTAACTATTCACTTGAGCACAAAGATATAACTTAATGCAAATGCTTCTTTAAACTCAGGTGAAATATGCATTTAAGATCAAATGTTTCCAGTTCATATTTCATAACTTATAAGGTTGAACTGTTTTGTAAATGCAATCATTAGTTGAATTGGCTGGCTGGTTTCAACATAGAACTTTGCACAGATGTGCAGCAGTTCAAGTCGCCACACTCCATGTAGCACACAAAGCAAGAGAATAAAGTAAAAAGAAATGTAAATCAGAGACAGCAAAAGAGATATGAGGCAAAAAGAGTAGTGATATCAAAGAAAAATATAGTTTCATTGGATATTATAAGCCACAAGGAGTGGATGCATCTGCGCCAGCCATTGGGAACGATTTTGAGCCATATTACCGATTGTCTCCAGCCACTGGTTTTTACCGTCCCAAAGGCCCCAACCAGGAAGTTTGGACCTTCCTACGTGGTTTGAACTAACTGCTGTGGATTTCATTGATTGATGAATTCATGTTTTGGTTTGACCATCACTGTCTCATTTCCAACCTGACCCTGTATCAGCTAACATTGCCCGTCGTGGAAGGCGATGGATGGCTAGGCATGCGTAACACATGTCCTAACCACCTCAGTCGATGTAGCTTCACAGCCTCGTCTACTGATTTCCCCTCCTTACCTAGCTCTCAACAGGTGCCTAACCTCAATATTGCTCACTCTATTATACCACTTCACACGGGATATAGAACTCAGGCACCTATGATTCGTAAACTTAACAGACAATGCTCGTGAAATCGATATTCTATAAGTATTGATGTATCAAATAAGAGTTAGTGAAAAATGCATATTTCAAAACCTCAAAGGTAATTAAAGGCTGCGATGTACTTCAGAGTAAAATAATTTATTATGAGAAGTGTACATAAACATGCAACTATTACTGGTAAAGAAAACTGTGTTTTATCGAATAAAAAACAAGGCAAATGATTATATTATAAATGAATACTTACTTTACAACTGGCTTTTCATCTGGATAGCTGCGCTGAAAACTGACTAGGTCTTTAATCAGTAAATTATATGAGCTGTAAAATACATACAAAAAGAAATAAATTCATTGTTATACGAAAACTAAAAAATTCGAGCTCATTTCACACAACTGAGATCATTTAGTCTTGAATAGTGTGCCCTCCTCTTCATGACCTTGTATAATAAGAATATAGGTACCAAAACTCATACATTGAAAATAATATTCCTGGCTCTAAGACCAAGCTTATTCAAAGGACTCTGTAGCCTAAAGATAGTCAAATCAAGTATAAGCGTCCAGTTAGCCAATCAAGATTAATAATTTAAAATTCAGCTCAACTTTTCCCACATTTCACTAAAGCACAGCCTACTGAGTTAACTAAGACTAAACATTTTGTTTCAGCAAGACAGAACAGTTAACTCATCGTATATTGTGTCTTTCCTCGTGGCATAGACATATATTAATGTTTTGTATCTTCAATTCACAAACTTTATTGCTTTTTCCCTTCCTCTACAGAGTCTGACGTCTGCTTATCTTATGAATCATCTCACCTGTTCACTTGTTATGCAACTCCTATATTTAATACTTTAATATTTGGGTCCGTTGTCTTTCAAAAATGTTAAAGAGTATTCATTCCAAATATCTGTATGCAAACAACACTAATTAACCCTCTTTAGGGTAAAATCAGTGTCACATTTATATCAACTAATATTTTTTTCAACGTTAGTTAGAGTCTGTAAATACTTTTTAGTCCTCTGATATGAAAATCATTTATGTTATGAGCAGTTAAAAAGTGTCACCTCAGTCAAACAATTTCATCATGTTCTTTTACTGAATTGTTGTTTCTCAGTAATTCAAAAATTATTATCAGCTTCAAGCATAAGTATGTTTCTGAAGCTTATAAATAACGTTCTTAAAATTCACTCAGTAGTATTCATTTATATGAAGCATTTATAGTAAGCATAGCATGTTTCTGTCATTGCATATACCGCCAAGTTATCCATACGAGAATTCCTATAGTAACTGCAGTCGTACTACTAGGTCAAGTAAAAAGACGTATGTTACTTAGTCTCTGTATTTGATAGTGTTCTGTGGCTAGTTTCCTCATCATATTCGCTCTGCTAACTGGTTTTATTATTCACCGGTGAGTTGCAATCACTTTGTTGTATTTAATGTTTTGTTTATTATTTTGCAACCTCTAGTTAAAGAGGCCAACTGATCTGTGAATTATATGTACTACTTTATATTAAGATGTTCTGCTTGTAGCGGTTACGAAGGAATAACCGTTGGACTCAAGTGAAGCTCCTCATTTTAAAACACACAGAAACCTAGAGTGACTAAAGGTCTTTGAAGTGATAAGAGAGATTCGTAGGTAGGAATTAGGCTGGAAAATGTTTGCCAGCTGTTCTTGCCGAACACTAAACAATTTCTGTCAGCAACAAATGGTTTCTATTATTTCAAAGCACGTTTAAGCGTGTCGCTACACAGGCAGAAAGCAGTGTTTAGACTTTCAAAATAACTGATGAACACTCTGAAGATCTACAGGCGTTCTTACCGTTCACTTTAATGACTTTCAGGATCCTCTACAAAAGTTGCTTAACAGTATAAATAAATAAATAAATAAAGCAATACTTATAAAATTGAAATGCTCAGAAATAACCATATTATTTGAAACAAGAAGGAAAACAACAATTTTCTTAAAAGCTTTTTTAAAGAACATAGGACTCTCGGTGACAACAATTAGCTAATTGCCATAGACAAAACTAGACATAAACATAGTTATTGTTGTTTCATATTTATACCGTACCCGACAACATTGATGACATCAAATAATTCGATGGAATATTAAATTTAGCAGTGAAATTTATTGACACATAATAGTTCAATTCTAGATGAAAGAAAAATCAAATGATGTTTTTTGACTTACTCTCTGTCCAACATCAAACAGTCTACTCCCCGTGGTGGCATTGCAATTATATTTGCTGTACGAACATCCTCACTTTAACAAGAGAAAATGACAAACGTAAATATTTCTTAAACAATTTGCCGAGGTTTAACTATTAATCATAATTCCCTCAGTTTTTTTCTACATGATTAAGGAAACTATAAAACAGCTTTAGGTTATATTTGAAATAAAATTTATTTATTTTCATTTGGTTTCCACACGTTTTGTAATACGTTTCGTGTGGGTTACTTAACTGATATACCATTTTAGAATACATAAAAACAAAATATAGCTGAAGGAACTTTCGGTCATGATCGCTGATATTATTTCCATTATTCCACAGTACTTCATAGAAGTTTATTAGTGGATAGCATTCAGTTCTCTTTGACTACACTGAAACACAATTCAAATTATAAGGAAGAATCCACTTGGAAGTATCCTTTGAAGCCGACAACGAAATTCCCCAGTTTTGAAAGTAGTATTATTGTTTAGTGTTCAGTGTATTAAGACTAAAAAGACACTTTATTTAAACAAGAGTAAATGGATGGCAGAGCGAATTGCTTAATTCTGCTGCTATGCCACTGTAAATATATATATATATATAAGCGACTGATAAAACGCAAGTAGCTTTCAGTTTCTATAGAAGACTGATTTTCATAGACCATGAAGTCATTTTAACTACAGACTCTTTCTTTACGATTTATACATTATCACATAAAAATGTGAGATGTGTGAAGAGCAGTTGTCCCTAAACTACCTCAACTATAGAACTTATGTAAAGAAGCAGTGGTTATCCATTTTGTCCCAGTCATAGAAAACCTAGATATTCAGAACCACTGACTCATGAGAAGTGGAGCCAGAAGCGACAACTCCTGTTGTGATCAAGGTGTCGCTTGTCTCCTTTGTTTTCTTAGCTGTTGATTCGGTCGTCAGAAAAAGGCTACCCAGTGGTCTTCAGTAGACTTCGGTTGCTGTTGTTTCTCCAGGAAATCAGCTTAAAATAGGAATTGTTGGTACTAGATGGTTGGAGGCAATCGGCAGGAAGCCTTGGACCTAGGTTTCCTGCTAGTTGGCACTCATCAGCAAGGCGAATCTGCAGCCTTGAAGGAACTGAAGACGACAAATCGCAATCAAGAAAGATTTGGGAATTCTATAAAATCTATTTAATTTGTGCAAGTCAAAATACAAACATATATCGTTTCAGTTCACTTAACAGAAAATTCAAGGTAAAATCTACTGATGGTGACTGTCTTACAGTATTTTCATAACTTTGGGAGACAGCATCTCAGTTATTTGTAGTATCTGGCATTAGCAAGTGTAAGCAAATAAAAAAATATTCTCCCGATCCGTGTTTTTCACCACTTTTGATAACTGTAGACACAAATAAATTCCAAATTTATTTGACAACTTGACTTTATTCACAGTGCGATTCATGATATTTAAGAGGCTAGTCATTGTATCTAAATTATTTACAGTTACATTTTTAAAACAACTACTCAGTGAAGTAATGTGATTCATTTAAATAAATTATTGCTTCAGTTTGTCAAACTGCTGAGGGAAAAATGTATAACGCTTTGTACATTTATTACGTAAATTTTCTGTGATAAGGAATTCTGAAATAAAATCAAACAGAAAAAACTGTTGAATTGCCAAGGCATCAACTTAGTCGTTTTATGATTAACTGAACAATACAACTTGAATCTCATAGAAAGGAAGAATTGAAAAATCAATACAACTATATACTTTTTGACTCACTCGGTTAGGGCTTTCTCTCCAAACCAATCCCCACGTGTCATATACCGAATAAATTGTTCACCGCGTTCATTCCCTCGGTTTTTTGTTACTTTCACCTAAAGCATAAAGATTGTTTATCTTCTCCATATAAATGATACAAAAACTACTGTCGACAACAAACATTATTCACTAAATTTATTTGTAAAAATAATTCTAACTATATCAATTTTTAGAAATGTAGTTGTCTTCCACCATATTGTGTGTTTATGTGTTACTGGGTCTTTGCATTTTTTCAATAATTTATTAATTCCCATTGTATCATTGAGAACACAATATTCAGCGAAGACACTCTTTTCAACGAATTTATTATCAAGCTGTACAATCGTATATATATGGTTTTTCTATACAAATTATATCCGGTGAGGGAATTAGGTCAAAGCTATGAATACATGAAATAATAATAGTATGAAATGCAATCAAAATATTTGTGATTATAATCATAGTTTAATGTCAAGTGGCAAAATAATTAATGTCGTATATAGAATAATACATAAAGTGTATAGAATTTTGGAAAGGGATACATAATTATAAGATTAGTAGACGAATATAAAGTGTTACATAACAAGGTGTGAAATTTGATAAGATAGAATTCAATATTTTAAAAATATAAATATGTAAAAATATCAACTACTCTAAAGATAAACTATCGCATTTGACCACTTCCATGTGTATCTACCAATTCACCTGCTCTTGCGGAGCGAGGTTTTATCTAAAAGAGTTCAAGAACACTATCCCGCCTGGCTACGGAAAGGTAACAACGGAGCAATAAGGAGCGCTATTATTGAGCATATACTCAACACTGGTCATTCGATTTGCAAGGAGAAGTCGTTCAAAGTCATCTATAAAGTCAAAAGAAGCCTTCCAAAATCGACAAGCTTCCGTATACTTTGTATTGCCGAAGCCTTAGCGATCTGGGTAGAAAAGCCTGATTTATGCACACAGAAGGAACTTCTCCACCCCCTCCTACTACCGTGGGTTTAATTTCAAGTTTATCTGTCATCAACATTTTGTTATCAAATTTTTTTGCAATTTTCGTATAATAATTTTTAGTAACTAACCCATTCAATCTTTTCACCTATTATCTAGTTTACTTTCATAACTGTCTCCATACTCCTTCGGTAACATCTAATCTTTCTAAACATGTCTCTATTAGGTAACCCTACTCACATCTTACCGATCTTCACCCCACTTAGTTACAACTTTGATTATTAATCACACATTTTAATTTCTTTATTATTTTGATGATGTAATCAACAACCCACACTAACTGTTATTTTGATTTTGACAAACCTAATGTACACACACACACAAAATTAATTGTATATATTTGCGACTGTACAGCTAAGTGAATGAATTCGCCGAAAAGAGACTCTTCGCTGAACTAATTTGTTCTTATTTCAATGTCTTAATGGGTATTTTTCGCGAATTAAAAATATAAAAATCAATAATTTTGGGTTTAAAATGTCAAGTGGGTCAAGTGAATAAGATTCAGAGTGAGAATAGTGATAACAATAATGATAATAATAATAATCATAGTAATAAGGGAAAAGTACATAGAATAACTAAATAAACAAAATAAAATAAATGAATGTCTATCCCTATACGGCCAAAGCAGAAGTAGGGATTGTACACAAAGTTCTGGCTGGCTTGAAGTCATGAATTGCCAGAGCCTCAGATGTCTCTAGAAGTGTGTAACGAAGAAAACGCGGGAAGTTAGCATGGATTATATATATGATCTTAAAATCATGGTCAGGGTTGACAGAGTGACAGAAGTCTATCAGGTGTTCCAAAATAGAGCTTCGCACACACTTCCTTTCTCCCTTGTAAAACCATGCTGGAATATGTTCTCGTATCCGTGTGGAAAGCGTCCTCTGACTACGGCCAATTTACCTTGCTCCACAAGAGCAGGTGAACTGATAGATACACATGGAGGCGGCCAGATGGGGGAGCTTATATTTTACAGAGGTAGAGAACAACTTGCGGCTAGTGAACGTCATATGTAATTTTGCTGCAAAGAACGTATTACTGACTGATTTAGGGAGACGATTTTTGAGCATATCTGAGGCTTGATCACCTCTGAATTCCAAATTCATGAATAAGGTTTTCTTTGGAACTGTGTCGGTGACCATTTTAGACTGCTTTTCTTTCATGTTGCTGTCAACAAATCGGTTAGGGTAACCGTTTTCTGCGAGGGTGGCTTTTAAGAAGTCAAGTTCTGAGTCAACAGAATTAGAACTACAAATTTTCCTTATCCTAGAGCAGAGCAAATGAATTAAGTTTCTTTTCCTGGAAATAGGCACCCAACTGTAAAAACTCGTTAGTTGTCCGTTCCAAGTACGTTTCCGGTGGATAGATCTTTTGAGAGATCCGTCATTACGTCTGCTAAGGCACACATCAAGGAAGGGAATACTTAGTTCGGACTCCTTTTCTACGGTGAATTGTAAAGAAGGACGGCAGTTGTTGAAAGCAAATAAGACATCATCAAGAATTACATTTCTATCGCAGATAACGAAAGTGTCCTCTACGTATCTTTTATAAATGTCGAAATGACCGATGGTTTGACTAAGTTGAGAATTTTCAAGCTTTTCCATAAAGCAATCAGCCAACAAGGGACCCAGTGGTGATCCCATGGCAATGCCATCTCTCTGTCAAAAGATCTCATTATTGAAGGTGAACTGAGCATTCAACGTGCATCCCAATAAAAGCTCTTTGAGGCAGATAGTCGGCAGTCCTATTTCTAAACTATATGTATTTTATATATTTTAATGTGTATTTTTTATATTTTTATATTTTTAAAATATTGAATTCTATCTTATCAAATTTCACACCTTGTTATGTAACACTTTATATTCGTCTACTAATCTTATAATTATGTATCCCTTTCCAAAATTCTATACACTTTATGTATTATTCTATATACGACATTAATTATTTTGCCACTTGACATTAAACTATGATTATAATCACAAATATTTTGATTGCATTTCATACTATTATTATTTCATGTATTCATACCTTTGACCTAATTCCCTCACCGGATATAATTTGTATAGAAAAACCATATATATACGATTGTACAGCTTGATAATAAATTCGTTGAAAAGAGTGTCTTCGCTGAATATTGTGTTCTTTATGTGTTACAACATGCTTCGCCATTGCCGAGTTTTTCAAGTTCATCATCTACTTGATGTCAGTCCTTCTGATGCCAATCTATTCAAATGACCTGTATAGTTGAACTCGCAGTCATGCAATCACGTAGTGTGATTGTGAGCAACGAATTGTACTCGAAACGCCATAACCAAACGATACTGTACCTCTGTGTTTTTATCAAACAATGTTATTGCATGATAAAATCACACTCTACAGTTGTGTCCAAAGTCTATTTTCATATAGGTGGTTTCCATAAAAGACAATTAAATACATTATTCGTATACTTCAAGATGGATGGAGAAAAAAGAGACACATACAAACTGAAACCATGTTAGCTAGTCAATATAACTCAAACAGATAGGTGTACAATGCAAAGAAAGAGTTGTTTTGGAATTAATTATTTTTAAGGATAGACAATCAACCTCCAGAATTGTGAGATTAATTGGGAGGTGTCTGTTGAAACTGTCATAATGTTTTCTGTCACTTTATTTACCACCATAGATGTCTATTACATAACTCATCTAGCGAATATTGTGAAACACAACCACAAGTTATTTTTTGTTTCCTTAGTCATCACTATAGAAGCATATAGGGATTAGCACAAGTTACAATTCATGAACTACTGGATGGCATCCCAGGAGCGAAACTGAAGACGGGTTGACCTCTTAACATGAAGGTCCCGCGTTCGGTACCCCATGAAGTCACAAGTGCACGTTGCTGAAGAGTCCCAAGGCAATACGAAAAGTTGTCTAGTACTTCCTGGTTATCAGTGGTTTTTGAAATGATGTAAGTTAGCAATCTAATTTGAAATCATTCCGATATCTACAAATCAATACTTTAAAACTGATTAGACTAGAAGATACCCCCGTGCCTTAGAATGATAATGCGACTTTCTGTTGTTTAAGTGAACATAGCCTTAAAACGGTAATCAGCTATTTGTTCACTGTTGATTCTGTCAGGAATTAGAGAAGTAAATCAGTTACGTGTAACTCTATGCAATAAACACAAAAAATGTGTTTCAACATTATTGGATGATCATATATTGCTTCAGTGAAGCTCTGGAAGTAATAGTCTATTCACTGTGAATAATTACCAAAAAGGATAAATTTCTGTGCGTAAAGATATATTTGTAATTGACCACATAAGAAGGTTGTTGTGAATTCAGTAAACAGTTTGTATCAATCAAATAATATCTATGTATATGGATCATACGCAAATAGAAATGTGGTTTCTGTTTCAGTGCAAACATGCATTCAGTAATGTACTTAATATATAGCCTAAATATCTTTTCTTATTTGTACTTATATTACAGTAATGTCAATTCTGAGTAAACACTGCACACTTGTGTCTCAGCTCACCATCTCTAAAGGTATACTTAGTCTAACCGTTGGAAAATTCATTAAAAACTCCCAAATAACGAAATTATTTCAATGAACCAGATATCTTCCACTGGTCACCATGAGAATTTTTTCCTTAAATGAATAAATTTAACTGAATTGACGTGAATACTACACTTCTGAAGTTCATATGTAATATGACTACATTTTACTTACTTTCCCATCGGTTATTATGAAGAAAGTGTTCCCACGCTCGCCTTCTCTAATAACATATTCATCCGGTTCATAATGTTCTGCCCCAAGTACAACAGCAACTTTTCCAAGAACCTCCAAATTTAAATCCTTAAATGTTGGAACACTAAAAATACAGTAATAAAAGAGTAAATTTTAAGAAGTCATTTTTCGACAACTTTTAGCTTTCGAGTAAAATGATGTAAAATAAATGAAAGGTCACTTAGTGGATTGCTAAAACAGGTTTATCTACCATCAACTCGATATCTGCATGTTGCATGTTTGGAGCTAACGTAGAGATGCACTTGAAAAATTATTCATTGGAAAATGTAATTTTCGACGTTTTTAAAGCCAGAATTACTGGAGACGACACTTTCATTTATACGGGAAGCTCTTCTTAAAGGAATGTTAGTGAACCTGGTGAAATTTATCATTTGTCCAAGAAATAAATCCTACATGGATTCTAACTCATATAATTCGTTCGAAGAAAAGACAAGATAAGTAATCTAAATCTAAATTGTATCTTCTGCATGATAGGAAATTACACAAACATTTGGTTCCAGAGTATTATGTTTGTTAATGATAATTGAATGATACTCAGTTTTCTAACGAAGCTTTGAAAATGCGTCATTTCATACAAGCTTCATATTTTTACTGATACTCGGAAAACAAAATCTCATCAGCACCAGTTCCTTCAACTAAATTCGATGTATTATTGATATAAGTATAAAACTTGGGCACTGTGGTAGAGTATAACTCCATTATGGATAAGATTTTATTTTGATAAATCACACAATGTTATACAGTAATATTAACCGATGATCACGTTTCGAGCACAAATTATTGCCACTCATAATCATATCAAGTTACTCACACAACTTGTTTCTTCATTTATATGCATGTGGAGAATTGACTAGATATTTAAATTTAAAATTCGATGTAGAGTGAAAACGTTGATATCTTGTTCCATGAGTGAAAATTAATTCAAATTATTAGTTCTTTACTAGTCTCTTGAAATCCCTCGTTTTGTTCTATAACATCTTCTGATGCTTTCATGTGACCCGTAGGAAGCCTTGAAATAATGTTTTGTCCTCACTGATACTCGTCAGCAAGGCAAATATGAACTTATATCCCTTCGAAGATCTGAACCATCATCACCCAGTTTTGCAATCAGAAGCCTTATCCCTGAGCTATTGGTGCCAGTGGTCGACCTCCTATAGGATTATGTACCCACCACCTCCCTCGAGTTTGTGAATATGCCTTACTATTGAGCGCCAACAAGTACATGGTCTAGGTTCAGTGTTTCCTACCAACTGATTCTAATCATCTGATGTTAGTTTGAAGTGCACGAGTAACCCAGCTTGGTGATCACGCTGCAAACGTGACTGATACATTTTAGTTACCAAGGAACTCCAAAAACTAAAAATACGACTAATCAATTTATGAAATCTTCCACTGAATAAACGCATCAGTCAATGGAGGGAACATATGCTTTCTTGTACTATGATACTATAAACATATTTCAAAAAATACCCTTGGTATTCTAGCTCTTCAAGGATAATAATTTACATGACAAAATAATCCTCAAATGTTATCATCTCAGCAACTCTTAAATTCTACTTCTGTTTGGCAGCAGCTCAGAATAATATAATCTCAGCAAAAACAACGTGTGAATTTCCTTTTTAATGAATGAAATTTAAAAGAGAAGTTGAGTAGAGATGTTCATTCCTAAAATCCAAAGTATGATCACATCATGGATAGAAATGTTTTTCCTTGATAAATCTACCCTATGTTTCAGAAATAAGGCTTTTTTTAATAATGCTTTCGAACGTACGTTGGTGATTCAGCTGTAGAAAACTCTCCAATCACCCACACGATCATGGGGCTGACTCCCAACAGACGGACTTCTACATCTTGCTTAGACAGTAGTAGGCCTGGTGAAGGCGAAGGTTAGGCGTGAGGCCAGCAACTCCACCTCGTAAGGAAAAGAAAAAATGCAACACCGCTAAGGAAGCTTCACAGCTCAAGCTTGAAGCTCTATGTTCCGCTAGGAATGCAAAGAATAAAATGAATAATACTAATAACACTGCTGAATAAGGTGACTGCTAAATAATGAACCCAACTGCAAATGAAAAAGATTTTGCAAAAGAGTTAAAGCACACTAGGCTTGAATTCAATTCTGATTGCACAATAACAAAAAAGCGCCTTCCATTTTTATTCCTGGACAAATATTCATATGAATTCGTAAATTTACTAAAGTGTAATCATCATAAAAATGAACATTTTATAGAGGTAATAATAACAACAATAATAGTAAAATTTATCATAAAATATTGAATAAAAGAACAAAAATATGGCTATTACAAACCATTTATCTATTACCTTTTCAGAAATTTTACATATTCAGTTTGTTTTTGTATACCTGTAAACATCATAATTGACTGAAAACATGGACGATCTATTGCCCACAATTTGCAGTCAGTAATGGCTATGAAAACAAAGAATGAATAGAAACCATTGACAATAATAAGAGATGAGAAAGAAACTCATTTATAATCATTCCACCTATTATACGTGTAGCAAAAAGAACATATTAATTGTTGGAGAAGAAGCGTCTAGTGAGCATTTGATTCTGTGTGAATTATTAAGTTTACAATGGTGAGGAAGCCGAGAGGGTATTCATCCCATAGCCAATAAACATACTTCATTTAATTCATGAATAATCCCTATCCAGTCATTAATCAAAACAAGAAACGCAGTTCAGCGAAGAGTTTCCTTTCGGCACATTCATTCACATAGCTGTACAATCGCAATTCATTCACCTTCTTTTCGCGAAATCAAGGCATCTAGAACCGATATGCAATTGCTAATTGCGCTACCATTGTGAATATATTGACACAAACTTTCAACGCATTGATCTAGCGCGTTTTGCTCTCTAAAAAATATTCAATACACTTTATTTAGAAGCAATACTTGAAGGCTTTCTGGGTGAAAAGCATTAGATTACAACAAAAACGACTTCGTTTATGCGTAGGATAAAGGAAGTATTGAAAACTATGTACCCCTAAATATACATTTCCCCTCTTCCTGGTTGTGCCGGCGTTATTTCATAGTGAGTCAACTGCAAATAATATACTTTTGAATTAATGCATTAAAGCGAAAACAATCAGACTTAACTGCTTAAATTTCTTCTAAATAATACGATACATTTTGATATATGTATATATAAAAGCATATATGCTAAATGAAGTGGAACATTCCACATATTTCGCTGAAATGGTAACTACACACTATTTTATTGAAGTAAACTGTGCTATACTTTCTAAATAGTAGCAAACGTTTCAATGCCGTATAGGTTTTCCTATTAACTAATCCTGAGTACACAAAATATTTGGTGGATACTCAAATCAAGATCTGACATATTCAATAATTTGGTAATTTTGTCGGGCAAATTTTTGTCCAGATATAGCATCATTAAAATATCTTCCTAGATAACAAGTCTTCCTTAACTGTGGAATATTATGAAGTTAGAAAATCACTTCCTTTTTGAATTAGTTGAGTTCTCTGAACTGGTTAGTTTAATTACGAAGCTTTCGTGGATCTTAGAGACAACATCTTCAGTCCAAGTTTTAGCATAAAATGAACTCACTTGAATTCTTCATGAATGAGTTCATTTTATGCTAAAACTTGGACTGAAGATGTTGTCTCTAAGATCCACGAAAGCTTCGTAATTAAACTAACCAGCTCAGAGAACTCAACTAATTCCAAGTCATCCACCTGAGCTACAAATCTTCTTTAATATCCCTTTCTTTTATTCACAATTTTGTCGTAGAATGAGGTCTTCTACTTTCACTTGTTATTGTTTCATAAACTGTCACTCTCACACTCTTTGAAAAAAAGGAAAAAGTAATGGAAATATCACTGTAAGTGATTTGAAAATGCGTTCATCTACATATGGTGTCAAATTACTTGAGAACTTGTTCATTTTCTTCTACACATTGAAGAGCCTTAAGTAAATTATAACCGCAAATATTTTCATTTACAGATAAATACAAGTTTATAAGCCCTTGCCACTTTCTTTATGTTGAAGAGGAGCAAAAATTTTATTCGTTTAATCCAGAAACTCAAAACCATATATTAAAAAATGTAGCCACTTCACATCCTTTGTTTAAAATTTCTTTAGTTTATAGGGGAAATGAAATAAATAAATACTGCAATAGAATTTCATACCTCTGACACTTGCTGTTCTTGTGCAGTTGTAAAGAATAGCTAATTCACCAAAAACAGTACCAGGTCCCATTTCACGCAAACGTTCACCAGCCTTTTGGACCTCAACATATCCATCTAATATATAGTAACAAAAATCAGATAAAACAGTGGTTTTTATGCGCTTTTCACATTTTTCAAGTTTAAGAAAAATCCACTAAAAAAGCCAGCAGGATATTACTTTACATTTAAACTGAAATTTCATCATGCAGTAGAACTTTTAAGTTAAGGGATGCTAATGATTATCAGCGATTCAAGGTGGACCCAGTGAATATCTTTCTCTAAAATTCTTTCCATGGTTCATAAACGATTCACAGGAACTTTTCACATGATGGATACTAATTGACTGTTTAAAGACGTTTTTATTCAAATAGGGTTGAATAAATGAGAAAAATGGAAGTGTGTACAGAAGGAGTGACACGTTAACTGCTGATTGTATCAGGTAGACGTGGAAGTTAATGGTTGAGTTGTAAAGTCTAATCAAAATTAGTTTCATAGATATTAAATACAGATCACGACATAGTACAAACGTTGGGAATGTAGTGCAGAAATGTCAAATACGGAAAGAATATTAACGAGAATTTCTTTGAACGTATTTTAGCGGTCGGTTCTTAAAAATAATGACCTCTTAAGCAATAAACTGCTTCAGTAATCTAGCGCACAACATATTTGTATATTTAGCTAATATTAGTTTTGTATACCATATTAAATAGACAAAATAATATGAAACTATGCTCTGCCACAATTCCTAGGTCTTACTTTTCAGTTCTACAGTGGTATTAACTTTAGAATGATGATCATTATTAGTGTAATTGGCAGGCATTCTTGTCTGCCAACAGATGAACAAATCCATATTTTTCACTAGTGCTCTATAACGGTTTCTTATGCTTAGTATTCTGAAAAATCACAGATTTCCAAGCTATTTTTCGTTTTATTAGCACTGACAACAAAACTAAAGTGTCTCTGCTTATTTAAATTTTCATATGAAATCACTTCACGTATGGCTTTTTTGAACATAAAAATGAGAATTCGCCCACTCACTTTGAAATGTGCATGATTGAAGATACCTAGGATAGTCGAAATGTGTAGAATCAAGGAATTAACAATTGGCACAAAACTTTTAGTTAAGACTACTTTTCCGCAATTGAACTTTGAAATTTTCAGGCCATATTGTGATAAAATGAAGAAAGAAAACTCATTTCAATGCACGTATATCAGCCAGCTGCGCAATCATACATATATGTATATATAGTCTTTTGGAAACAATATCATCTTAGGATACTTTAACAACAGGTAACAGTAATACTAATGCTAATTGCGATAAAAAATGTCTGTAATTATAAGCATAGTTAAACGCCAAACATTAGCAAATTTGTATAATATATGAGCACCTTCTTAGAATGTATATATCCTAAAAAGGGAAGTAAAACAAATGAGATTATCAAATAAATGTAAAATCGTGTAACCAGGTGTGACGAGTTGGGTGGAATGATGTTGTTTATAGCAAAACATTTATATTATTACAAAGGAGTAAGCGGAATAAGACCGGAAACTGATCAGACAAGAAATAACGATACTAACAGCAGTAATGACAATGTGAGGGTACAGAAATAATTCATATAACTCAGTTTGTTATCGTCTGATGCCTAGCTATGATCAAAATTACAAATATTTATTATCGCAGTTATTATTATTGTTGTTGTTGACTACTTAAGTATCCTCAGAGAATATTACTTTTAGAAAGTCATAAATATATTATAAATGTACAGCTTGATAGTAAATTCGATGACAAGAGTTTCTTTGCGGAATACCGCCTTTTTAATGTTGTAATGAGAACTATTAAATCATATAAGTAACAATACAGGTTCCAGTAATCGGTTTGCTGCCCAAGACAGTGTTTTTAATATCATTTTCAAAGAACTTGAAACATTCTTTAATGTTTAGTCGTAGGAGTGTTTTTAATATCAGGGGTCAACTGACATAGTACAAATTCATCTTGTTCTGAATTCATTCACTCTTAAAAAATCAGTTTTATCGCAGTTTTCCATCTGTGAAAACCCCGTACCTATAAATGAATCAATCTAAAATTAGTACATAAAAGCAGTTCTTCACAAATAAATAATTTATGTTTAGCATAATTCTAAAGCTTGGTTGGGCAATTCAAAGACCATTTTACGAAGAATGTTAGAAAAAACATATCAGTAAGCCGATCGAGGTATGATTAAGATAAACAAATACAATTAGTGGCATTTTCAGGAAGAAATGGAGGTGGACTGACCATACTCTGAGGAAACCATCAAGTGACATCACTAGACAAGCCCTAGAGTGGAACCCAAAAGGGAAGCGGCGAGTTGGTCATCCAAGGGTGACTTGGAAGAGGTCATATGAGGAGGAGATGAAAGCATGTGGGCAGACCCGGAGCCAGGTGGAAACTTTAGCAGAGAACTGAACGCAATGGAGACGTGCAGCTGAAGCCCTATGTTCCTTTAGGAATTAAAGGAAATTATAATAATAATAATCCTGTGTCTCATTGTACCTTTTAGTAAATGAATTTAAAAATATGAAAATCTAGCCAGAAATTTAAATGAATATGTACATTATGTCCAGTAACATCGAGAAGTCATTGTATACTTCAATCTCAGTCTTAGTATAGTCTTTTGAATTGTTTCATTCCATTAAACATACTTCTAGTTTTTCGTTCTCTTTGCAAAATGAGTGGTTAACAATGCTGTAGGCTAAAAGTTTGTGTGAAAGCTTGCACTTCAAGTGGAGTAGCAAACAGGTTTTAAGAATTAAATCTCACTAGATGAACAAAAGTATATGCAGAAGTAATGAAAATTACTCATCAAAATTATATTATTTGGCAAGATTTTGTTTAAGGCATTTGAATGAAAGACTGTGTTGTGTATCGTTACGTTTATTACTCCATCTATAAAAGAAGGGAAGCTAAGCGAAAAGAATTAAACTGTTGCAATAAAATACGACCAACCCACAGGTAACACACAAACACTTATCAGAATGTCTTTGTGAGGAAATCCAAAATAATTAACCACACTTAAAGACCACCTAATAAAATGACCATGAATAAGAATAAAACTGAAGGGGGGATAAAAAACAAAAAAGAATAAAACGGTATTTTTAAATGTAATCACAAATGAAAAAATATACATAGTTCTAGTGACTTTTCCGACTTATAATGCCCAATATTTTTACTAACCGAAGTTTTATACACCCAACGTGTTGATGAATCACTTAACAAAGAAGCCGATTTTTGTACAAAGCCTTTGTATGATATCAATTCATCATAAAAGGTTCCCTACTAATCCTAAAGTTTTCATGTTGCATTCTTTACATTTTTATTCCATTTTCGCTCATTGTTTAATGATGACGCCATCAAGATAAAAATCAAAAATCCATATTCTTTTGCTTAGCAGTGTACTATAATACAACAGTGTATTAAAATGGGGTTTTTATCTGATGGCTAGAAAGATTAAATGTTTATTGTAAATGATTTCCAGCTGTTAATTCTATCCGTTGTGTACGTCATATGGGGATCATGTTAGTCGAACTGATAATAATTGGTGCAAAATTATCCTAGCCTAAAGAATTAAGGTTAAATTAACAGAAAAATCATAGAGTGTGGCAAAAGTACAGCGAATGATTGCATTGTGTTGTCTTAGTAGTATACTGACTCAGCTACCGAGCCGATATTTCAGAAATTTAGACATTAAAAAAGCACTGAGTATTAAATAGTATGCTTCAACATCGAAACGTCTGCTCATTACTATGTTATAAATAAATTTTAAAGACACTATTTTTGACTAACAGATAGCTCTAATAAGTGATTATTCGATGCAAACTTAATGTCGTAACAAAATGGTATCAACTGTAATAATAATCACAAAACACGAAGCACGTTCTGATTAATGAAAAAGTAATAGAAAATTGGCCTGACGGGCACACCACAAACCAGATTGACTTCATCTCAATATTGCTCAACGAAGATGAGACACAGTCTGCTGGATACAAAGTCAGAAGGGGAGCAGATGTGGGCTCAGGCCATCATCTACTTCAAGGAACCTTCAAGGTGAAGCTGAAATCCCTCAAAACAAGTGGAGATAGGCCACTGCAATTCGGGTTCAACATTCACAAACTGAAAGACAAAACTACAAGAGATACCTTCACTACAAATCAGATCAGAGCAAAGTCGCAGACACTATGTGACATCACTGAGGAAACCTGCAGTGAGCTACCTCTCTGAAGGTGATGTTCAAGAAAACGTGTACAACCGTTCTAGGAAGACAGAAGAGACAAGAAAAGGAATGACTTTCAACGGACACCTACTTGGAAGCTAATAGCAGAGAGGAGAGGAGGATGGTGAAAGGGAAGATGACTCAATGCAAAGACGGACAACAGGAGAAGGAGAAGCTGAGTTCAATGTACACTGTAATGAGTCAAGAAAGACGTGAAGAAGAGTGGTAGGAAAGACAAAAGACGACTCTACAGCAAACTGGCCGGCAACTGAAGCAGAACAGGCAAACAGGCCGCAGGTAAAAGGGACCTCAGAACATTATATCAGATAACCAGGTCTCTATCCGAGAAGAGATCAACCCAGATGATGCAACCAAACAAAGGTCCCCAAGAGGACTTGATAATCAGGGAGGTTAAACAAATTAAACAGTGGGCTGATCACTTCAAAGGACTATTGAATCGACCATCACCTACAACTCACCCACAAATACACCATCATCAACAGCACTAACAGAACTGCCTGCCAGTGGACACCAGTTCACGAATGAAATCCAGATTCTGAGGTTCGCGAAGACAGATTGGTCGGACGCAATCACTCTGGAAGTACTGAAAACTGATCCACAGACTGAAGTGTATATGCTCACGCCATTATTGTAAGCGGTTCGGGAGGAAGGGAAGGTGCCTAGGGATTGGAGGAAAGGCTACCTCATCAACCTGCAAAGAAGGGAGACTTAGGCCTCTCCAACAACTGGCGTGGAATAATCCTCTCATCAACACCAGGTAAAATACTAAGTCGCGTCATCCTGGAGAGAGATAATGAAAGATGCACTGGATAGAGAACTCCGCCAGCCCCATTGACCAGAACAAACTGCATTCAGGAAAGGCAAATCATCATGTGCTGATGAAATTGCAACTCTACTCATCATCATTGAACAGAGTCTAGAATATCAGTCAAATATCCACCTTAACTTGATCAAAATTGATAAAGACTTCAATAGCGGTGACCGAGAAGTAATTTGGAAACTACATGAACACAACTGCGTGTAGTATCCGAAGTCTTTATCAACCTCATTCAACAACTGGCTATACGACAATGACACGTGTCAGGTGATCCATAAAGGAAAACTCAGCGAGGAGTTCTAATTGAAGACAGGAGTAAGACAAAGCTGCCTATTACCACCATTGACATACCGAATTGTGGTGGACTTGGTCATGTGCTAGACTGTGATTTGGGAGTGAGAAGATAGGAATACTCTGGAAGATGTGGATTTCGTGGATGATTTATGTTTAATGTCACACAAACTCGAAAACTTCCAGGCGAAAACCAACAAACTGGCTATAGTGAATGGCAACGAATTCAGGTCTGCAGGTGAACATAGAGAAGACTGTGATGAAGAAAGAATCTGTTCATTCATTAAATCTACAATGGACGTAATCTTTCTTAATTTCAGTCTTACTAATTGTATTATTTTGTCTTTTTTTTGCATTTTATTATTTCACATCTTCATTTGTATTATTCTCTACCCCACCCTTTTGTAATCTCTACCCTCATTAACAATGTTGCTAACTCGACCCACCTCCAATTTCTAGTTAAATATATTGCGTCATCCGATTAACTTACTTAAAAATAATAATATCCTATTGATGCAAGGAAGTAAAGTTAATCCATCCACCTGCGTACTTCATCATTTCTGTGGTATTCTTTCAAAACATCTTAAACTAATATTACTTTTTGAAAAACTAAACAGAAATTTAATTTTTGGTTAGAAAAATTATTCGTATTAAAAACTTTCAACTTAACCACTTGTCTTACGCTAATATTTGGCATAAGCTACCACAAACTCACAAGTATTATTGCAGTACTGGAAACAAGGGGTTAGTGGGCAGTTGTTTAAGGACTCTTCAGCAGTGCACACATTTGAGTCAACTGGAAATCGAACTCAGGACTTTCAGGTCCCGTGAAGATCTCAATGAACATTCAGCTAGTGGGAGTGGAGACCAATGGTTCAGATCTATTTGATTTTCTTAAAAATTACTTGAAGTTGATGAGTTAAGTCTTGAATTCTAAGATCTATCTATTAAATCTAAAACCTGATCACTATGCAGCTAAGCGACGTAACCTCCATATAGCGCTTCTTCAAACAAAATATGCAACAATTTAGTGGATCGGGCAAACATTACTGACATTCACTTATATGTTTTACTGTCCCACTTTGTCGTAGAGGAATTATTACGTGTCTATTTTGGCATGAATGTTTTAATACATCACCTCTCTGTCACAACACAGATGTGAAACATGAAGAGATCACATCATAAACAATCATTTTAAGAAGAAAAATTTGAATTCTTTCGATATTCTGCTTTGTTCGGAGTGGAAAATAATCCAAAGATTGTTGTGGAGGTTTATGTGCCTAACTTAAATAAAGACAAACAGTCACTTACATACTTTGAACTCGAATCTTACATCAATTGCTTTCAGTTATATTTCTGTACTTTATGTGTCGGTTGCCTGGCAAATCCAACTTTTAAATTTGCTGCATCACTCCAAATATACTAGCTGTGAAGATCACCTGTTTCAACGATGCTTTCAGCCAGACACTGAATAGGTTAACACTATGAATATAAACTGAATTTTTCAGCAAATCTGTTAAATTATGTTTCAGGCATCAAATCAACCCTTGGTAAGGAAAATACCCGGCAAAATCTAAATGCCCACTAGCATGTTCTCGGATGTTACTTGAATAATTAATGTTTTCTAGCAGAATATATTTAAAGTTTTCGCAGAAAAATGCGCATAAAACATGATTTTTTATTATGGCCCCAGGGAAACTTATCCCGCATGACTGAACGTCGAATAATAATGATGAACAAAAATCGAAAAATTACTGGAAAAAATGTAAGAAGTAAAGTAATGACTCTAGAATGCCGTTCGTAAGCACCCTATTGTTAATTTGATCCATTAGTCAACCTAACTATCCCTTTAATACACTGTGATAAATTTCTTATCGAATAAATAAGATTAGTGAAGGGAGACCTGACCGACAAACAACAAATCAGGATTCTGTCGAATATAAATACGACTCAGCGACTGAATCTGCCCTACAGCCTGTCACTAAGATATCTTCGTATCCACTGATGTGCTAAACTGAATTTCTACATAAATTAGTAAGAAAGATCGTAATGTTTTCCTGTTTCCCTCCTGAGATCAATTGACAGAAATTATTTCTGACTTTCTAATGGATTTCATTGTTATTCATGTAATGTTTTTCTTTTATGATTACAAGTTTTGTAAGTGAATTACTTCCAGCTTACCAAATATTTTACCTGTTATTACTAGTTTCAAAATAATGTACCACTTTCATTTACAGAACTGAAATTGCTCTCAGCAGTGCATTAATCAATAATCTGGCAAATTGTATACACTATAGCCTCAAACTGTGTGCAAAGACCACAACTATGAGCTTTTACGGACACAGTTTACACGTATGTAAAACACTTCGGTTCAATGGAAAATGTCAAAATCCGAACAGGAAAACAGGAGACAGCTGTAAAAAACGACTTAATGAAAATCTTGTAAATCTATGAATAAAACAATGGAAACATCAAAATTTACTGAAGAAAGAATCCTTACAATATTTCAGGTTCCTGTGGATTTAGAATACAGGTATATGCATATATGTACACGTAAATGAAAAATAGTCTATATTTTGCCTAAAAAGATAGGAAATAGTTGTCTAAATTTATCTAGTAAGAGAAATGTCTAAAATAATTCTGTTCTTTTCCGAAAAACAAGACAAGAATAAAAACTGAATATATATTTATTTTGCCTACAATTTGAGTTCATGGACTGCATGTACGTACATGATACTTGTATATGAAAATCAAACTCTGAAGTTCTTAATCATTAGGTAAAAGGAATTTGCTATCCGAAGTAGTAAAAACGTATTAGTTACAGGATTTCATCATGAGCTGACATTAGTTAGAGAACCATTGGAAAATCTGGGAGTAATGGACAGCTGTTTCATCCTAATTTGGGACTCTTCAGCAGTACGCACCCACCGGGATTCGAACCCAGGACCTTCTGGTTACAAGGCGAGCTCATATACCATTAAGCCACTGGGACCCGATCCAATGGCCCATGAATTCTAACCTCTGCCAATTCCAATGTTTCCTTAACCAATTCCAGCTCATGATGAAATCCTGTAACCAATCAACCAAATCCCTACAAACCAATACGTGAATAAGGACGTATTAGTTTGCTAATATTTACATATTGAAGTGGATCAGTAGCTCAATAAAAGCCTAATGATAAGTATAGTAATTGGGAGAGAACTTTCAGCTATATGAATCAAATCACCATGTAATGCAAGATCAAGAATAACTAAAGAAGAGATGTAGCGTCGTTGGCTCAGTGGTAGAATGCTAAGCATTCACACACGTGGCCCGGGGTTCGATCCCCGATCGATGCTAAGCCAGTAATAAGACTGGTAAAAGGGGAAGGTTAACCATGCGGCTAGCAGCCCCATCCCGTAAAAGTAAACACCACTGCTGCCGAAACTTCAAGCCTCTGGCTTGAAGTCTTATGTTCCACTGGGAAGGTAAAGGAATTAAAAGAGAAGAGATATTAGGCAACTTGAATCGAGAAGATGGGATGTTATCGTTCGTCACAATTACGTCAGGAAAGCATTGGGATATTTGCTGCCATCATTTTGTGAACACACAACTTCCGCTTCAACTTCTGAAAATTTGAGATATCTTTACTGTTTCTAATTATTTAATGCATACGTTTTACTGAGTGAATATTATGCTATGCAAACTGAAATATTAATGTATGGCTAAACTTTATCCTTCGGTCCTCCAAATTTTACATCTCGAGAACTTATGCTAAATTATGTTGGATACAGTTAAGTCTGGCATGATAGCTCTTAAGCTTCAATCGCATAACTCAATAATAAATTCATTTTAATAGTTGTATTAAAAATTATTTTTCTCACATCATCGACAAGATAATTAATCATATGCAGTAAAAATACATCCACAGCCTGAGGAACATGAATGATGTATGAAAATTGTATTGAAAGCAATGGTACCTTTAGTAACCCTTTTTTATTTGGACAGGTCTACAATTCTTTAAATTTTGTTCAGTTTTTCAGAATTTCATGTCTATTATACACCTTGGTGGTAGGTATTCGGTAATAACAAATAGAAACTATGGCAAAATAATATATGTCTTACCCTCTAGAACGTAGACAACCGAACCAACTTCACCTTCTTGTATTATCCATGATAGTCTACTGCAGCGCAGCGGGCACATAGAATCAACAATTTTGGAGATTTGTCTTTTATCCAAATGTTTCATGAAATCATTGTCCAAAATTGCCTGAGTAATAAGTGCCTTTGTGCTAGTAAGTAAATAAACGAAGAAATTTGAAGAAAAAAATTAAATTCCGTGTAAAATAAACTTAATGTGGACATAATTATTGAGTGGACTGCTCATAAAATAACACTGAATAGCCACTTATTTACTCACTCTCTGTGTGTTATTTCAAATACTGAGAAATGTTTTTTGAAGAAAAACATTATTCGTTTGAATGAAAATCAGCTGAACATCACATATAAGAAGTGAATTTGATTTTCTACAAAATCATACCTATTATAATAGGAAAAGATTTAAATAATGTGTGAAAGACAGAGAACTAGTCAGCCTAAAAGTATTCCGATACAGATCTATTCTGAATTTATAAAAATGTTCAGAAAAGAACGTAAAACTTTGAAAAAAATCTGATTTGCTGAATAATATTAAAACAGCATCGTCTTCACATTACTTGTAAATACTTTTGAGTTCATAAAAAACTTAGAAAGGGAAAACACTTCACGACATAAAGTTGAGAAGAGTATTTTATACGTTATTAACTACCAACAGAATCTGCTTAAAGCTGTTGGATTAAAATTTCTACTTTATAAAGATATTTCTTCAGTGTTTCAAAACTTATGGTCATATCAAATATGCTCATCTATATCCTTTTACAAATAGAATATTCTGAAGTCCTCATATGTGTTTGGTCAGTCATCATATATTCTCTTGCATTAAACAAAAGATCCTGCATAAGGGGAGTTTAGGTTAGTAGTTCATGCCCACCACAACAGGCACGAAGCTGTTTCTTTACTGGACATATTTGCAGATGCTCCGCTGAACTTCAGGGGTTCAGTTATCTTGAAAATAATCCAAACATGGGTAGTGGTAAGAGTCAGACGATTGACAGACGCAAGAGGATAACAAGAAAATTTTACACACCTTGAGTCGGTGGTTAAGCGGTAGAATGTTCGCGAACCATGCACGTGGTCTGGGTTTCGATTCCCTGCTGACACCCATCTTTACCTCCCGTAGGCAGTTGTAAGCCATACAAAGATGGAAGTTCGAGCGTGAGGCTGGTAACCCCACCCCGTAAAAGCAGTATTGCTACTGGAACTGCAAAGCTCAATCTTGAAGACCTACGATCCACTTGAAACGCAACACACACAAACAGAGTCAAAATTGCTAGGTGTACAGAATATATATATATATGATTCTTGTCTATGCTCATTTGTATTCCTCACCAAGTAAACGTCTTAAAACATGACAACCACTTTTGGCTTTTCGTCAACGTTTAAAAAATTCTGTGCTTTTATGCACATTTTAGTTTTATTAAATCTGGATGACATTAATTTCCTCATATGCTACGTAGTTTGTTATTCCATCTCTTAAAATATAACCTGATTTAATGTTTGGCTCATCTGACACAGCAGATAACCAGAGTGCTCAGTCACTTCAATACTGCACAAGTCTAAATCATTTAGTTTGCGGAAAAATAACTTTTTGATCTTCTTGTCAACCTGAACGATATACGGCTGCTGGCATTATTTGCATTTTACTCTGAATAACATATTTTTACTGAAATTCCAAACTTGCTCAGAGATGAAATTAACTTCAATTATATTTTGATCTAGAAAATAAAATTACCTGTTCTGCGTGAAATTATGTGGTAAGATAATTCCATTGTTCGGTATGCCTATTTTGAAGTGCTTCAACTGATATTTACCAGAATGCATACGAAACATCCGGTCAGAATAATTTCTTCTAAAATCTACGTTTGACATGAAAAATTAGCTGGTATTTAAGAAACCCAGGAAGTTAACAGCACACAACAAGTGTTTTGTGAGACATAAACATTTTTAAGAACACGTCACGCTTCGATCGACTGATTACTACACATGCATTTCCTCCTCTAACTTAACACTCAATGACAAAATAAAAAATAAATAATGTATAAAACTGACAAAAGACATCTGTTTATAAATCTTACAGTGACTACCTAACTCAAAAAATACCTGTTTTTATAGTTTCCTTTATTCATGTTTATCAATAGAGTGAGTAAAGTAAAACAATTTGAAATTCAGCTTCAAAATTACGGAATATTTCTCATTTTGTAAGCAAGTGGAAAAATGTTCAATTTCTTTTCTTACATTAAGAGAAAAGAGTGCCTATGAACTGAAGAAAATAGCTGCATTACATAACGTTCATAGTTAAATACATCCAGCTAGCACAATAAAGCAAGTACCTCATTCGATGACATTAGATAGTTGGAGGCAATCGGCAGGAAGCCTTGGATCTAAGTTTCATGCTAGTTAGCACTCGCCAGTCGGCAAGACGTAACTGTGACCTTGAAGGAACTCATGTCCCTTCTGAGATTCCAACCTCAGTACCTCATTATTTATTGCATTTCGATCACTTTCAGTCGAAAACATAACCTTGTGGCGGAATAAAAGAACTATCCAGGTTCTGTGTATTCATAGAAAAGCGGTGATAACATTCCCATCTGTACGATTATTTGACTAATATCCCATACAACATTGTATTCATGATTCCAGTTACTCCTAATAACAAATAAGCAAATGCCATGAAATCCGTTTTTGAAAGGGAAAACAACTCGAAATTTTAAATTATTTTTTATGAGTGTTACATTTACTAGGACAATTCTGCTTTTGTTAAGTGTGAAGCCTTGTTTAATAATGGAATTCAAGAGACAGTTTTCACCACATTTTTGGCTCATCAACCGGATATGCTAGTATGTTGTTGGAGCCACTAATTCACAAAACTCATCATTTAAAGTTTCCAAGTACTGTTCACTTATTGTTCACTTTCAGGAAATTAAGGTCTTTCACCAAGGCTATATTACTTTGTTTTCAGTCATTCGCCCTTGTGTGCAAAGATTCTCAACATTTCACAATCCAGAGATTCTGAACTACTGGACATTGATCAAAGTCGGCTTCAGGATAATCTAGTTTTAATGTATGTCAATCTTTCCTAAACTTTATCTTATTTTCCTAATCTAGTGTTATACTGAGTGTACACCACAAATTATGTTAAATTTAGAACTCTTTGAAATGTAAGTTGAATTCAAAATAAATAAAGCGTAGGATAGGTAAACTCCTTTCCATTCACTATGGCTATTTACGCCTACTAAAATAAATTTTATATCGGTTATCACTAACTTTGATTATACACAATGTAGGCATATCAAATGTCAGGCTACTTTGACTATCTAAAATGATTTAATTGTCATGAATAAACAGCTAATGTATCCTGAATTTCAAAAGCTGAGATGTACTATGTGTTTTGTATCGAAGATAATGCAATCCATATATCACGCTTCCAATTTCCACTCAGGTGCTCTACTGTAAACATTGTTCGTCCGACGCTTACCATTTCCAGACTTCGGATTAACAGATATCTATTTTAATTGCGTATGACGCAATTCATTTTTAATCTTCTCAATTTTGCCATTAATCTATCATTCTTCCTTCCATTATTTAACAGATATACTTTACCTGCGTAAAATGTCCACCCACATTTTGACTTGCCTTAGTTGATGTTTTAGCTCGCATTATGCATTATATATAATATATATAGGTTTATACGAGGATGTGCATTTATGCAAGTTTGTATATGTTCTTTCTGTACATACTGGCGTAGAGAGACAAATTTATAGGGTAACCTGCTGAAATTGATGAGTTCGAAAAATATTATTTTTTATTTCCTGTTTAAAATATCTGAGTTAACGACATGGAACTACTTTTAGTCGTACATTTAGTGTTGTTTTAGAAAGCAACATAAGAGTGTAACAGATGTAAACTTATTCCAAACCTACCACCGTTTTAAAGTCAAACAAAATTGGAAAGCTTATTCATAGATTTTTGAAGGTTAATAGTGTAAAACTGAAGAAAAGAAAGAGTGGGTGAAACATTCTAGATAAATCTACCGACAATAAAAATGATTTTTTATTTCTACTGTTTTCATTACTGGATTAATTGTTAAGCTCTGTTCAGTACTTCATTAAAGGCAGTGAAAAATCGACTATGTGGATAAAATGCGATGTTTAAAGTGAAAAGTCAAAGCCAATTTAGAATTTCATTCCAGAAATACACAAATTCATTTATTTGGCTGAAAAGGATGGGAAATCTGACTGGGAAAAGAAATTGCTTATGAAATTATTAAATTAGCAGAATAGCTTAATTAGTGAACAGTGGAATAACTGTAATTTGTTTGATTTATTCTAAGGAACTAAAACACCCAGTACGATAGGGAACCATTGCATAGTCATATGATTTTGATATGGATGCTTCCTAAACTCCTTTTCAACCTTATCAATATACATCAATCCAGTGTTGAATTTCATCGGTTGTTTTGACACACATCTATGGTTTTGTTTTACTTTGATATTGTCATTAGAATCATTATAATTATTGTTAAATAGATAAAAGTTATGTTTCTGTGATCTACACGGATAGTCTTAACACAATAATATCACATTTTGTCATAGTAGATAATATATATACTTACAAGTATGACTGTCATTCTTATGATTTGTGTAAATGATCATTTGATTCTACACAGTAATATGCTTCATTTAGAGGTTGGAGAACAGACATAAATAGGTTTTGGGAGAAAAACACAAGCATTTAAGCTAAACTCGAGATAAAATCATCAATTTCAGTTCATTGATGATAAGTGAACGTGATAAGTCGGATTTTGAGCATCTTTAAAATGACTAGAACATTCAAAAAGAATTGCGAACACGATACAATGAATCGCTTTTAGTGTATGGGGATATGTAGTGATATGTATCAAAACAGTTACATTTGGTCGCCTGACTGGCAGTATATTGTCTCAGCAATGCCATTGTGCTTGTAATTAAGTGCGAAATCCAGCCGGGAGTTTAAAGGTTTCACCTCGGTATTATATATATATGAATGCTACTGACATGTGCATCGAATCTCCAGTAAACAAAGCAAATAAGATACCCTACCAAATAACTCTATTTGTCAAAATATCATGTCGACGAAGTACATCCAAAGTAACTAGATCCCGGAGTAAGTTTGATTTCCACCACACTTAAGAAAGATTTGCTGAATTCGATAGTGGAATAAAACCTATTCATGATTACAATGTTGACTTACGTATGCACAGTTTATTGAAGTCACAGTAAGGAAAAAATCAACTGAATATGTTGAGAATGACACCATGAGAATGGATTATTAATAGCGTTACACTTAACTGAATCATTATTTACTCACTGAGCCTTCCTTATACTCTCCTGAAACTTTTGTATACCTTATGTATCTTTAACTCGAACTACTGTCTATGCTGATTTATGTATCCCAACGAAAGCTAAAGCATTTTGAAGTAAAGATAATAGAGCTTCATATGCAAATACAGCTTAAGTAGAAATCCTGATTTTAAGGTGTTATTTCCTCATAATTGTCACGTTTATTTGCCGCGTAATGAAATTATTTACTGTGATCTTTTAATTAGATATGCTATCACTTAACTAATGAACAGTGTCATATATCACAATGTAAAATTTTATTTATTACAGTACTAAGGCACAGCATTATTTATTTATTTAATTGTTTTTTTAACACCACATTTTATAGTAGATAAACTTTCTGTTATGAGGTTTTACTTCACGACAGCATGCACATTCCATCCGTGTTACAATTTCTCATTAGTGACTCCATAAAATATGGACAAAATGAACCCAGCTTCGAATTAACCTTTATGTCAACTATGTCTCTGAGTGTGTGGCAAGATAGTTACCTTTACTAATTTTCAAGCTATTAGGTAATTCTGTTGCCAAATACAAAATTTTTACACTTGATTACATACAACGTAGACTCAGACCTTTTTAAAATGTCAATGAAATGTTGTCTGTATAAAGCGAAATTCATGATCTTAGTTTATCAGGCTTAGGGAAGTAAATAAACAATAATTGATAATGTAATGTAATGTATAGTCCAGAATATGATTCAAGCTAATCTGACATCTTTTGAGAAAAAAATAAAATAGTTGGTCAAACTTTGGAGTGAACTACTCTGACAGTAGTGCTATTTATAGGGCTGTTGAAACAGTTTATATTTAAAAATTAGGAGAAATACTCAAGACACCAATGAAATAGTTTGAAACGCTTGAGTCAATTCACAAACGTTTTTTTACAAGAAATTGAAATATGAAGATTATTTTGGTTTAAACATGCCTTTTAAAAAAATTTTCAAATATGTAACAACATTTCTAGTTTGTTAAGCAAAATTTTAATGTTTATCGCTAAAAGTGAGTAAATTATGAATAGCAGGATCTTGCCAGTATGAATCGTAAGGATTTGGATAAAAAATGACCGAAAGAGAATACTGTGATTGTTTTCGTTTTAATACATGTTTAAATCTCATAATACAAACGTTTCTGCGTGTATAAAAGCATCTTCAAAAACAGATCATCCTGACACCTAGACTAGTATTGACAAGGGGAATAGAATATAAATGACGACGAAATTATCATAAAATCAGAGAGACTGTTCAGAATGAATTTTCTCAAGGTAGTGTTATCGTAGTATGTAGAAGACGGTAATACTGAGCAGTAATGCAGAAGATAGTGTTTATTTTAATACTTAATGGCCTGTTAATTTGGCTTATCTGACTTCTACAGCTAAATCAAAAAAGGACATGTCTTAAAGTGTCAGTTGACTGAGTGTTTTTATTTTATTTTCACATTCATACAGATTTCAGTGGTGGGGTAATAATCAGTTAAATGAAGGGAACCTGCAGTCAGATTCTTAGTTTTATCATTACTAAGTCACAGCAACACAAAACAGTCAGTTAACAGTTATCTCGAAAATCTGGACAAATATATTAGCTTAGATAGTTAGTTCTGATATCGAGTTCTTTGGGTCAGACGGACTTCACAAATGCTGATAGAATTACTTCTATCTTCTTGGGAATTTGAAGGTTTATATAAACTTTGAAGGCCTAAAATAATTATTTCGAGCAAAGTATTATTTTCCTCCAACTTTGATTTGTTTTTTCTGACATTTCTGGGAGTTGATTTCGTTACAAAGCAGGCTTCCCGTGATGTGTGAATAGTGTATAAAGTAGGATAAGCCTAAGAACATCTCAGTTCAGTGAACCCTCAGTTTATATAGTATTGTTAATTTATCCAAAAGGTCTTATATCATAAAAATTTGTGATTATTTACCCTTTTAATAACGCTTCATATCCTTTGAAGTTGATGAATATATCACGAAATATCAAGTTTCCACACCCTCCTATATTGTAAACATGAGTGCCAATGATTGATGCAAGTCAAGCATATTGCATAAAAATGCGTAATGGAAAGTTATTCGAAGTCGTTCTAATATGTGAACTATGTATATCAGTCAAAATTTATATTGTAAGCTCTATAATACGTTCCCGAACATAGCGAAGAGACCTCACACAATTACAAATGTGTAAACATTGCATTAAGATGTAAATAAATTATCTGAGGATCTTCTGAAACAATAATCTTCACATGACATTATCCTTCGTGCTATTGTTAATCGATTTATCAGTTAAATCAGTGTGTCAAGTATGAAAAGCCCTAAGAAGCAGCTTATTATTAAACCGATAATTAAATGATAGCCCAATCAATTGTTAAATGATTAGAACAAATTTCAGAAAAGAAACATTAATTTTCTACCTACTGTATTTAGTGTTTCAACGTGTTACACATGTAAAGATAATTTATTTTACTCTCATAATGCAGTAAGAACATTAGATTTAAACCATAGCTGTACAACAAGTGATCGTTTTTATTTCAAACCTGTAAGTTCTTAGTGGAGTTTCAATTTTGAATGTTAATTTGGTGGATGAAATGTGTTCACTTTAGAGGTGGTTTATGTTTTCACAGATGTTGCACTGACACAAATCATTTGTACTTCAAGTAATTTTATTTAATCCTAGAGCAATGAAATTCATATATCAGTTTATTACTTAAGAGGTTTTCTACTTGAGTTTACTTTCAATGTATGCATCATACGTAACTATAAAGTCCACACAGAAATAGATGTGTAGCAAGGTATTTTGCGCCAGGTAGGTCCAATGCTTTATAACAGGTCGAGAAAACATTGAATTAATAACAGTTAATGCATTTCATTTGTCTTAAAAGACACACTGGCGAAGTCTTCTGGACGATGTCTGATCGAAATTCCAAAACTGACTGAGGTCAAGAAATCCAGCTATGGATGAATTATTAGCAGTCCGTAAATTCACGTAAACAGTGTTCAAAATATGTTCTTTTAACTGTTCTCCTTACCTTTACCATTATAATCGGTTTAGTTTTGCAATTTTTGACTATTTATTTCTAGCTTACTTTCCTTCTGAAATCTTTTTGTATTGCCTAATTTACTTCTTTTGTACCGAAAATAACAAAACAAGTAGTTTATTGAAGAGGTTCTTTTTGGAAATAATCCTGTACCTTTACCACATTTTTATTACACGTTCACGAGTATACAGTGTAATTAAAAAGCTGCTGTAAAGAGTTCTTTTGCTGCCATCAGCTTTTCGTTTTACTTCCAAATTTACCGCACAGTTATCTTCTCTGCTAATATTCAATAGTATTCAAAGCTGTAAATGAACGCTTCCCTTAATTAATTGTCAAATTTTACTCAAAACACGATAACCTAAATAGTTTGCTTTTACATTCAACAATACTAAATCGGAAGCGTTTCACAAAAATAGCAAGAATAAAGCTCACTCATCTTTTTTCAGACGTCCAATCAGATGTATAGGCTTTTGAAAACGCGTGAAATGCGGCTTGAGCAGAATAGACTCGGTTCCACTCACTTTATGGATAGACTACTGACTTGTCTACCGTCAGGTAGTTATTGGAGCATTGTCGCAAGTATTGTGGACCGAGAACTGTTCTACTAGAAATATCTGGTAAAGACAAACATTCCAGAAAGTTCGTTGATATCCTGGGAACCGTACACAATGTACATCAGGTAGAATCACGATATAGAAACATCTAACATCACTACTCCCAATCACTGTGTGAAGTTGAACCACATTTTATAAATATTTGTGTTACAAATAACTCAATAATTAATGTGGTGTGAAAAGAATACTTTTTTTAGTATCACTATTTCTGACTTTGGATTTTATTGGTAGATTTGCAGTTAGTTGAACAAACTTAGTTAGGCGTACATTTAATCCGACCTCCATAGGCTTTATTTTTTACAGGTTCGTTAATCATAACCTTGTACCTTAGGCAGATAACCAAAAGGTTTTCGTGCCGAACATATTATTTGAGATTCACTGTTTAAAGCTATACAGGTTATCTACAGAATCTTCCTACAAATGAAGTGGAACTAAAATTACTCCAAAATTTCGTCAGTAATTGAATATGTTTAACTACTGACTCTACTGAGTGGTTTTTATACTGTTTACCCTTACAGATTTATCAATTATCCACAATAAATTAACGTCTTTATCAACTAATATAAGTTTATTTTACATATCGAAATCTGGAGTGCCATTTGAATACTGATATCTATCTTCAAATGCATCTGGTTACAGTGCATGTTAAATACTCTTTCGAAATTTGGGATATTGTCCAATTCTTTCAGTTTGTTCTTCTTTCCACTTTTCCAGAGAAAAAAACTCAAATTTGTGATGAAAAAGATTTTACTAGTTGAATATCTCAACAGTGTCTTTCAAAAATACAAAAATAATAACACATGAACAAAAATTTAATATCAGAAAAGTCACGCACCAAAATTTTAAAAACAAAACGCAACATATTTGCCCAGTTATCAGATAGTAGAACATGTTCAAAGTATTCATCATCAACAATTTTGTTGCACAGATTTCAGTATCAAATAGTCCTTCAAATTTCATTCAGAAGGATTCAGTGAGGCAAAATTTAATCAATATCCCCTAACTCTTTCTCACAATTTAAATAGAAATAAAATTACATCATATGATAATGAGTGCTCAGTATGCAAGGCATTAATACTGTACAGTTCACAATAAAATTATTAGAATATTCGATTACAGTTCAGTCACATTCAAGTCAGTGTTAAGGTTACTTAATGAATATATTTAGAATATATTCTTTGAGTTCTATACCTTCCAGGCTAAAACTGACAACATGAATCAGGTTCCCTTATTTTTATGCAACCGGTTATGTTAAATACATCGAAGTAAACACCAACTAAACTATTCTGAATTATTAAATACGAGTAATGCATTAAAAACAACTGAAACTGAAACAAACGCTGAAGTCTGCTACATTTTAAATATAATAATTATTTTGATGTAGTTGTGTTCTCTGAGCTGGATAGTTTATTTGCGAAGCTTTCATTGCCCTACTAGACAACATCTTCAGTGCATACTTCAATTTGAAGTGAGCTTTTAGATTTCTCCACGAGTTTATTAATCATCTCACCTAGTGACCTTGGGCGCGACTGGTGGTTTTTTGTTTGTTTTCTTTTCCGCTCTCAGAAATCACTGTAAGATTCTTCAAACCTTTACGAATTGACATCGCACACAAACCAACAAAACCACTTCACTCAGCTCTCTGTCAACCAAAAGACTCAACAATGATAGAGGATAAAACAAACATCATCTAAAAAATAAATTATAACAACGGCGGAAAACACTACGTTAGCCAAAGTGGACGTCCCCTTCGTCTTCGTATCCACTACCATAAACTAGCCGTCAAAAGACATGACATCTACTCCCTCGTATCACTACATACAGACAACCACGGACATCAATTCGACTGGGACAACGTTGAAATATTAGACAGAGGAAACAACAAGAATGCTAGAGAATTTGTATAAGCCTGGTATTCTAGTGAGTCCTCAATCAATAGACACATCGAGATAGACAAAATTTACCAACCAATAAAAAGGAAACCTCACACACACAAAGGGTCAAAGTTCAAGTCAAAGAAACAATCAGTTGCAATACGAGTACCCTAGAGGGTGTGAAAACACACAAAAACAAGCAACCACGTTCAAGGTCACCAGGGGAGATGATTAATAAGCTCGTGAAGAAATCTAAAAGCTCACTTCAAATTGAAGTATGCACTGAAGATGTTGTCTAGTAGGGCAATGAAAGCTTCGCAACTATCTAGCTAAGAGAGCACAACCACATCAAAATCATCCACCTGAGCTGCAAATCTTCATCATATCTATAATAATGATGCACACATAAATCACCTCAACTTCCAAAAACTCACTAACTCTGAATTACTAATAACAATTGACACGATAATAAACAAACGGTTTCAGCTGATACTAGTTTTGCTAATGAGCGAATTATGGTGCCAAAAAAGAAATAAAAAAGCCTCTTATGAAATGTCTTCTTCATTCACCTCCAGTATGGGAACATTCACGGCATTACTTGCCAAACGTTTATCATATACTTTATCATATGGTATTTCCACTTCCATTTGTGAATGGCAACGATGGTGCATTTAAATTCAAGCACTTTATTTTGGCCTATCTGCTGTAAACTGCACATGATTCTGATACATAAATATAAATTACACTATTTTGCTTCTCAGTCAAATCAGGTTTCCCATATTCGTTCTGAAGATTGCTGCTTACCGGTTACTGACAATCACGGTGTAATTCAGAACTGTGTGAATAAAAATACCCCTTAGCTGACTGGATCTATACCTTCTGTGTTCGTAATCAGTTCATAAATACGGAATTCTTAACGCATAATATCTTATTCAACTTCTTATTCAGCTGTGACCTTTTTTGTTTGCTTCAGTTGCACAGGTCTATTGAAATTGTTCTAGATATTTTCCACATCACTAAGACACCCTTCCATATACAGACATCGTACAGGAAGCAAACACATGACAGCCTTAAGAAAAAGTCATCAGAACTGCCACAACTCACAATTCTTAGTAATACAAAGAAGGCACTTGCATAAATTAAACAAAATGCCCAGATATGAGTGTAAAGCTAATCGTAAACCATTTATATGGTATTGGTCTTCTCAGTTTATCCCTAACCGCTAGATGACAGCTAAATGAGATGACTACCGGGACAAAAACCTAATTAATTACCAACTACCAAAGTTTCACTTAGATAGTATTGTGTTTGGTTGCAAAGAATGTTAACAAATGGATTAGGCTTAAGTTAATGATCATTATTTTTGTGTGTAGAAATCATTTTAAACTCAAAAACTCTTTTATCTGATAAAACTCTTTGACATTTATTGATTACTACTGAGTGGATAACCTGTGATGTGAAAGACTTTCATCTCAACCCACCTTTCTATGAAACTCAAAGTCAATTAGTTTTCTGTCCTTCACAGCTGATTGATTTAATTACACATGAAGTAGCAGTATCAGAAAAAAAATTTTAATCTCTTTTATCTTTATGCAGAAATAAATCTTTTAACACTGTCATTGGTGACTTAGGCTATGTTAACTTGTAATAGAAGTATAATGCCATCAACATTTAAAAAAACCGAAGAGCTTTATTCTTAGCTTAATTTATTGCAAAACGCGTTATTTATTTATCTAATCAAATATCCCAGCTAAGGAAATAACACCAACTGTAATTTATCTTAAATAGTTAGCAAATTCAGTCAGTGATAAGTTTTTCATCAAGTGGAGATTCTAAGAGGAATTTTCACATTTATATTGCATAGACTCGCCACCTGTATTGTTCTCTGAAATGCAAGTTGATTGTCACTTCGAATGTATAATGCTAATATGGTAAGTTCTATCATTTATTGCATTTAATTACCAACCAAAATCCTAACTGACCAGTGCTCGTACTGTCTCCTTTCAGCTTTAATATCTATAAACGGTTTTATTAGGACATTATTTAACACTGGTTATATATATATATATATATTTCTTCACAATAAAGATGTTTTCACTAGTTCTAAAAAGTTTATTGCGATTAAATGAAATAAAACGAATTCGCATTATTCTGCCGTAATTATAGCACAGCTTTTGTCAAAACTCAAAAGGGAACTTCAAGGTGGAAAACGCAACAGCTTGTTAGACAAACTGATTACAAATTGATCAGTTTCACTGCCAAATAATTCTATCTTATCAGCATATATACACTATAATACAATCTGCAAGGCGAAACATAGACTTATTCAAATAACTGATAAACATTCTGATCCGTCGCTGAAGAGTAATCACAATCAAATTGTTCAGTCCTAAAACGCATTTTGATGTACACCCTACATATATGACAGATAGAATTCGGTCAGCATTCAAGAGTAGGAAACGTCACACATTTAACAGCTACTGTATGATACCACTAAGAAATACAATAATTAGGAACATGTATTCTTGTCAACCTTATCATTAACAAGCGTTAAACATTCCCCCAGAAGTGATGATAAGAAAAAAGTTAAACATGGTCAAGTCACTGAACTGGAACAAAAATAACGTCCGTATATGAATAACTAAAAGCTATAAAACGATTAATACCACTTTCATGGTCTTCATGAAACTCAGTGAGCAGACTTAATATTCTCCATGCCAGTGAGAAACGACCAGCTAGAAGTTATGGATAACAGAAAAAGACTGTATTCAAAAACAAAATTAAAGATGCATTCGAACCCATTGTCTTAGCTGAAAAATAAGCGCACACATTCAATCTTAATCTGACATCCCACTCGTTTGATTATATCACTGTATGCATGGAGTAACTGTATTTACTTGAGGAACTTGGAAGATATGACTTTGGAATTTGTAAAAAAAATATCCCATTTTTATCCTTTTAGGATAAATACAAACTGATAAGCTAAGTGATTATGGCTATTTTTAGACCTACTTTTCCTAACAGATATAGATTAAACTAGAACATTTTAATTTGAATAAAGCAAGAACAACAGTTTTCTCTGGATAAAATGTTACCATCATTTATTTCGTTGACTTCTCATCACCTGCTTATAGCCCAAAATCATTATTTAATACATCTACAGAAACAGTTTTAACATACTTGCACAGAGTTCATATGTAAACAAAAATCAGCTAATCAATATATGCACATAATAATATATATATAATAACAAACACTTTATCCCGAACAATAATAATCATACACGATGGAAACTTTTGGCATTACGTAATCAGACGAAAGCGAGGATGAAAATATCCAGTTGCCAGGGCAAGGAATGCGCTTGATGGGGACTGCTTCGATAAACTTAAGAAGAATTGAACTCTTCTGCCTATTTATAATTTTGAACGAATTTGCGATGTCCACCCCATGACCTGTGTCAAGGAGATGCATGGCGATGAAAACGAGTATGTGGTAGTCTGATGTAAACTTTCGCTTAATTGGTAAAATACGTGTTCTGTGCACAAGTGCTTCTTATAGACAAATTCTGTGACACCTAATATCAAATCAAAGTACACTTCAGTAGGCAGAAGTATATTTTTCCTCAATTAAGAGAAGGAACAGCCCACCTGATTTATGGATTTTAACCAAAATGAAGTCACACATTTCAGTACTAAGTGGTTCAGGCTATAGCAGCAACGAAGTCATGAATTCTCTTCACATGACTTCCTTAGTGATTACCAACTATGATGAAAATTAAATTCAGTAAAATATGTTAACAGCCTTCTCCTGCTATGCAATTAATTTTCCCAGGTTTCTACAGATTTCGCTAATTAGTCGATAATTCCAGTTAGAAATGATATATAAGTATCCCATTTTCTCCTATTCAGACAGTTAACCAGTATGATAATAGTAACAATACCCAGACATAGTCATTATGTTTTTATCAGGTATAGACAGGATAGTCATTAGGAATAATATATTTTTGTCACCAGGTAGTTCTCATGCCATTAAAGATATCATAACACGATAATCTAAATATCAAAAATACATCATGCTCTAAATTAAAAAAAACTCCGAAAAAATGAAAGAGCTTGAAATAGTAATCATATTGATTACCGTTTCATGCGCGAATCCGTTTAATAGGGATTTAAGCACCAACTCTGTTCTGTTGAATGAAAGACAGTAAGTCTATAAATGAAATTACTATGTAACACATATGAAGTATTTAGTAAATGAAATCCAGCTGTTAAATATGCATTCTAAATCATGATCAACTATGAGTATTTCTACGTTTTAAATAATAAGTCTAGGTGGATGCATAGAACTTATTGAAAGTATGCTAGAATTAAAAGCATATAATGTAGGCGGCCTGCTTAAGACTTGAGCTACCTAAGAAAACCTCTATCAATTAATTTCAAGTAATCTCCCTTATTCAATCTGTTTAAATCTATTAAAGTATGAACTCTAATAGTATTGTTTACTCCGGTGAGTATTTAGAATACAGTGTGCTGATTCTCAGGTTTCTACCAAACATGAGAAGAAGTATTATCCCAGTACATAAAATGACCACTCCTAAGTGGTGTCCTTGGTTCACAAAACGTACTCCTGAATATTTTATAGTTGGCATTTAACAAGATATGGTGTATTTCTCGAAGGAGACAAAGAAGAGATATCATAATGGATAGGTTTGCTTTTCAGGTCAGATAGGACTGTGTCACACGATCTATTGTCAGTCGATCTTTTATTTGAAGATCCTGGACGAGGAGAAAATATCATGCAATAAACTCCTCTGAAAACTTTGTGCATTTTATAAACATTTTTCAGGACAAAGCTATTACAATACAGCAATTTTTAAACAATCAAAATACGTAAATACTGTTTGAAAAAAACAAAACTCAACAGTTTCTTACATCAGTGTCCTTATAACCAAATTTAACGGATTTGTTTGATATATGAAACATGATGAAATAGCTGCTAGGTCATTGAAGCAGATAAAAGCAATGCTGCTAAAGTCCATGCTATTCGAAAACATTCCAGATGGAAAGTACTGCAAAATCGTGGTCATAGCATAAAGCTGGGTGAATAACTGCTAAGTTTTTCTGCCTAAAACAAATACCAAACATGGGTATTGAGTACTACTCTACATCTGCCCTAGGCATCCTAATAACTTCACTGTCATTGAAATGGGGTAGAACAGGAAGCCTGAAATATGGTCAATCACTATGATGTTACCACAAGAAATTAAACTCCTTTAAATAAGCAGTACTATTTCAAAAAAAAATTGCAGAAAAGCTAAATCTTGAAAGTAGTATTTCTTTATTCTTAATTTCTGTAATCTGCACTGATGAAAAGTAACCGTCTGCATATTAATGCAGCTGCAGTCCTATTTACTGTTTTAACTGAAAAAGACAAGTACTGTAATAAGCTTTATTCCCTTAACATCACGTCTGACAGATCCATTTAAACCTTGATGGAGCATGATCCATGATCCGAGAATCACTCTACGCATCAATAAATTTATACCTTCATGAATGTCAAAATAATTTTAAGTGAGATAAAATCCCCATGTATTTCTTCCATCCTCTGAGTGGTTTAACTTTTTTTCATTTTTGCAATGATGTGATACTTTCTTAAAAGATGGAGACTGATTTCCTTATTTTGTGTTAAGTTCAAATTATTTTCTCTTGCTAAGCCCAGTGTATTATGACTCATAGTGTGTTACTTTTGGAAAATACTGGCTCATTTGCCGTTTCACTAGTACTTATAAAGTAATTATGTAAACAACCTACTTTAAATATTGGGTGGACTGTAAAACCTAAAAACCAGTGAGATGACTGATTGCTTCGTTATTAGATTACTTTATTCATGTACAAATGTAACAGTATATTACATTATAATTTACTTGATTACAAAGGTTAAGTCAGTCCTTCTATACGGATCAGAAACTTGGAGGGTCACAAAGAATATTTCCAACAGGTTGCAGACCATTGTCAACAGCTGTCTTCGTTCTATACTGAAGATCAGATGGCTGGAAAGAATCACCAACAAGAAACTATGGGACCAAACAAAACAAGAACCAATCGCCCAACAAATATGCAGGAGAAAGTGGAGATGGATTGGACACTCGCTGAGGAGGCCGCTGGATGACATCGCGCGTCAGGCCATCACTCGAGTGGAATTTGAAAGGGAAGCGGCAAGTGGGACGTCCAAGGGTGACATGGAGGAGATCGTGTGAAGAGGAGTTGAAACAGTACGGACTAACATGGATGCAGGTGAAAAGTACAACAGAAGACAGAAGCAAGTAAAGACGTTCAGTGTTCTACTAGGAACCCAAGGGAACAATTATATTATACCTGAATTCCCCTAAATAACTCCATTATTACCTGTAAAATCCACCTAGATGTTTATTGAGAAGCATAGCTGGAGAATATTCTCCAGTCTTCAAATTATCTGTTATTTATTAGCGTTTTAATTGCATATGTATGCTTTGAATATTAAGAAAGAACTATCTGCCTAGTAAAGCATTTCTGATATTACAAGGTTGTCAATGAGGACCCGAGTTGACCAAATGAAATGGCTAAACACTACAGCATTTAATTCACACAAACTCCCTTCAATGATAATACAGATGATGGGGTGGATAAATGTCACACAGCATCATCTAATTATAGAACAAATGACATTTCCCTTGACTTAAAAATAAAGGGACATCAATGAATTCATTATTTCTGCTTCATTTATCATATAGTAATTTGTGGTATTCAAGAATCCTTTAGTTAAAATTTTATGAGTTGAAAGATAAAATTTTGCGGTATTCTGCTGAGTTAAAGTAAAAATTAAGGTCCTAAAGGTGTCGCACAAAATATACTTTTACTCAGTAATAATACATATGGGTTTTTTGCAGTATTTTATGTTGATGTTTACCGTGAAACAACTAACCAGCATTTTATCAATATTCACATTTTTCTAGGCTTAAAAATTAAGTCTTATTGCATTGGTTAACTAACTTGTTCGCTTAAGAAAACGTTGCTGTGATAACAGTGTATAAATGTCTCCCAGTTTTAGTCTTCTCGGAGAGATCTTGTGTAATGTGTTCGAACCAATTCCCAAATGAGTATTTGAATAATTGAGGATGTTAGTTCCATTGCCACTAAAGTGAAACTTCGGCATTATGGTGGTATGTAATTCGACATTAGTACATTCTATTAAATAATTTCCAGTGATTCGGATACAGTTTATCTTATATTGATAGGTCTATGAAAACCGGAGTGTTTTGGAGAAGTTATTAAGTGAGTATTGTAGGCTTATTGTTTGATCAGTACAACCATTAAACTAATACAGAACAAGTTCTAAACGCTTTACGTCAAATGTTGATAGCTCTATAATAAGCCTTGTAGTGACTGATTTAAAACTTAGATAAATTTTTGGCAGTATACCATAAACTTTCAGGACGCGGTTATCACGTAAAGAAAACGGAACTACTTTTAGAAGCACTGAATTAAGTAGAAGGTTTAGTTTTATTGAATTAAGTTATACAGATTTTAATCTAATTTTCTAATAAAACAGTCATTTAAAATGCTCTGGTCATTAATTAATACAGTTTTCTAAAAGTCATTTTCGTTGTATTGGAAATAATGCTGGAAAAATTCAGAGTACACTTGGTTGAAAATTTAATTCTTCTGATTATCTAGAATATTTAATAATAATAATATTTTGTAACATTCTCTTGGGAAATCATCAAAGTTAGTGATACATTTGGAGTTTTGATTCGCCTTCTGATAGCATTACTGTTAAAACATATGTCAGAATAATATATATTGCCGCCATCCTCTACAAATATCTTTGACACGTCTGCATCAATCTGATAAATTTATACACTATATGTGTTATTATTTCTGAAAGGGAATATAATAAACACTTATTAACCAGTCAAATTATAATTTCCTCTTAAGTACAATTTTGTTTACCATTTTTCTACTGGTGAACGTAACCGTTTAATGTAGTTACTTTGCTTTGAATTGCAAGCATAGATGCATACTCTTTGACAGCTTATATGAATGTTTTGAAGAAAATGTCATTTGAATAACTGGAACCAAATCCCAGGAAATTAACGTAAAACTACTAGAATTTATAAACAAACCCTTATTATTCATATGAACTGTGATCAAGATTTGACCGGATAGTTGCAAAATAATTGGGCGCCGAGTGAGAAGTTGACATTTTTTAAAAATTATATTTGTAAAATCTCAATTTCTCTGAGATTTTACAAATATAATTTTATACAAACCCTTATTAGGAATATTTAAACAGCACAGACGCGCTTAGCTCACCTTGGCTCTAACAGTAAGCTTGACAGTGAACAAAGATACTAACATCTAAGTAGTTACATATCTACGAGACTATCTTATAATATCTGTTAAATTTTCACCGTCTAATATCTACAATAAAATGTCAACTTCTTTTTAATCAAAGTAAAGAAGATGTCTTCCCGAAATTGGATTGAAATCTCAGTCAGATGAAGCATCGTGAAACAGTATACGAAAACACATAGTGTATGTAATAGCATTTCTGTGATAATTTATTCGAAATGAAGTAGGTACTAGAAGCCATACTTTTACTTCAGAATTTTCATTCTGACTAGCTTTTAAACTTATATGATTACAATTCCACAGTAGGAAATGTATGTATACAGGTTTATAATTATTAAAACTCAGACTAATGACTAGGAACCGTATTTATAATCATAAAAGAATGTACTTTCTCAAAAGGAATTCCCGTTAACATTATGATTAAAACAAGAGTTCATCTGTATTATTACTGAAATCAATAATGTTCACTTAATGGTTCGTTTATTTACTATTGGGACTTTGAATAATTATGTTTTCAGCCTTTTTCTATCCTGTATCACTCTTCTTTCTATCATACTTACCATATTCCTGTTATTAGAGTTTATCTCCATTTCCTTTTCTTTACAAAACAAACCTATTTTGTTGTCATCGTTAGGTTCTCAAGTCTGCTTTATCATCTAGCGATAAAAACAAATATGAATTCGTCACAAACACGAAATTAAATTGTTATTGCATTATATATATATATATACATATATATATATTTCTTGTATGTTCATTTGTTTTTAAGGTCAAGTCAGTTTCAGGAAGAAAAAAACAGCTTTGAGAAACAAATGAACAAACAGTTTATTTCTCATTATTTATTTACCCTCTTGTTAGATAAATTTCATAATAACCGTGAACAGACAATGATCAGCACTTGATGAATATAGATAAAAAGAATAATATGTCAGACGAATTTAGTTCATATACAAATGATCTAATACATTACAACTATAAGTAATAAGCATAATGAAGGCAAATGCCTACTCTTTTTGTAGAAGCACTGTTGTAACTGATGTCTAACATAAGTTAGCAGATTACTAGACCTGATGAAACCTAATGTCACATTATTTAACCATTGTGGCACTTGCTATCAACTTAGAAAAGTAATCACAGTACTTAGCAGTTGAATTTGGTAAACTCATAGGGTATTTAATGTACAGAAACAAAAGTATTTCAAGTAACTTCTTGTGATCTCTAAAATAACTTAAAATTTGTCTAACAGTAACATGAAATGCGTTCTACTGATCAAACTACAAACATGTTACAAAGGACACTGAGGTGAATATCACCAATTATGTATAACAGTAAAATAACCACTGTTGGTTGGAGAACATGAAGATATAGGTATACATCTATATGGTCAGTTACTCTTTTGAATTCAGCTGTGTATAGGGATTATTAAGACCCGTATGTAAAAATATTCATGGGTGACGTGTCACGCTATGGACATAAAATCTGATGTAAAACGAAGATAAAATTTTCAGAAGTTAGATTTTAATCTTTTTACCTTAGTCGTTAGTCAGGTGCACCCAAAGTCTGTAATCAAAATGATGTCCTTTCCGATATCTTAACCCGCACTACGGGGGCAAATTCAGTGACTCCATAACCGAACAAAAATCTCTGCCATATAGACTTTTTACATCAAACACCAAAAAGATAAACCCAATTCTGTAAATAGCATTAATGCATAACCGATCAGCTTGGATTAAGATAAACACAGGAACAGAGGAAATCACAGAGGCAATATAGCTGTCAGTTCATGCAGACACTCTGTTATTTATTACTTCCGTTTTTTCTAAGTACCAACTCAGTAGTTACAAAAGCTTTCTTCGAGCTCACGAATAAGTCAATTATAGCATCTAATTATTTCTTAAAATTTTAGAACGTAATTATTTCAGATATAAACACTTCATATTCAGATGATGAGAACTGATAATACTACATTTAAAACATGTGTCAACTGAAGTCATACATTTTCAAGGTATAAATTTCCATGAATTGATAATTTCCATTTCTACTTAGATCAAATTGTAAAGCCAGTCGCACTAACAGTTAACATCGCTAATGGTTTCAGTTCAATTCGAAAACACTTCAAACATTCTCCTGCTAAGTGTGTGATTTCCATCTTTCATTTACTAGTAAACAAACTGACAAGAGTTCTCTTTTGTTTGTCTGTAACAAACAGAAGGAATTAGAAAATTATTGACAAACAATATGAACAGAAGTGTGAAACAATAAAAAGACAAAATGAGTTCATAAATACAATCACACTTTAATCATGAGTGAAATTAATTCTGGACATCAATTTTATTCCTCGATTTCCTATTATGTATAGACAGAACATTTTTGAAGAATCAACTAGTGGATGTGTATGCAAACTGAATAATTTATCGACCGGAAGAAACCAATGGTATTCTATTTCTAAACTGTATGTGCACATACACATGTATACTATACTATCATTGTCAAGGCATTTCAACTGATTCATATTTACTTCTAATCGAATGTGTTAGGACACATTACAGTTCTTATTATTACTTTTGTTGCTATTATCAGTAAATTCTATTTTTATCCCTGTTGATCACGTCGAAACTTATTAACATTTCCTCTATTTAAAGTAACCTCTCTACTCTTCCTTTTTTGTGAATGAAAATGAATTTTCGAAAAGGAAGTAGCTTTTCTTTATTTTCTGCAATCACTGGAATCACCCACATTGTTGAACACTAAGTAATGAAAGCGCAGTTAAGTCCCTTCGTGTGTGTGTGTATGTGTAGAACGTATAACATGAATGAGTGAGTGAGTCATTTGCTGGTAAAAGCCAAACTTTTTTCAAAACTAGGATCAAATTAACTATACTTTTATAAAATTTTGGTTATTTAAAACCTATGAGATAAGTTTATTTGAATTAACTCACAGTGATGCGGTATTAATACGAGCGTGAGAACGCAACAATTACCTTGAATGTATACCGTTTGTTAGACTATAGAACCTACAATTATTATAACGCCACAATGAACATTGTCCACAAACTAAGGTGAATTTTTGTCCCGATCTAGTTTCTAAGTACTGTTTGGATAATGAGTTGACAGCATGTTAGAGTCAGGATTAAGGTCAGGGTTTGGATTAGGGTTAATGTTTACATTAGGGTTAGGACTAGGTCGAAGGATTTTTATTACTATTACCTGTATTTTTCTTCTGCATAAATAAACGGTATGAGAGTAGGTCGTTCTTCACATAGATGAAACCGTTTCAATAAATAAGAAGCTTGAAAACTGATACTCTTCATTGTAATCAGGAAGTATTTTTCAGTTACTTCAATGGGAATTATCGTCCTTAATGTGCTTTATTAACATTATGTGTATTTCCTTGCAAAAAAAAACGGGTTTCTGTGTACAATACACGGCTTTCACTCATTGGTGCGTTTACAATCTTTGGTAGCTATTCTTTATATTTTCCCTAGTTAATTTTTGATATTTACTGAAAAAATCAAAATTCAATGTATTCAACTAAAATAATTCGATAATTTTTTCATCAAAAGTTTATGAAACATTTTCTGATTATTATCGGAGGAAGTTCAATACAAATTAAGCCATTGAAGGATGACAATGGAAAGTCAATCACCAAAGAGGTAGAGCAAAGGAAACACTGGGCTGAACACTTCAAAAGACTTCTAAATCGACCGCCACCTAAACGCGCCTAATAATACTAACAGCGGAAGCAGAACTACCAGTGGACATCAACCCCCCGATGGGAACAGAAATCCTAAAGACTATAAAGATGCTAAAAACTGGAAAAGCAGCAGGACTAGATAGAATCCCATCAAAAGCAGTGAAAATGAACCCAGAGACATCAACGGACTTGATGACACCACCACTGGAGAAGGTGTGGAAAGAGGACAAGGTACCTGCGGATTGGAAGAAAGGCTACCTATTCAAGCTGCCAAAGAAAGGAAACTTAAGTCAATGCAAGAACTGGCGCGGAATTATGCTCCTATCCATCCCAAGCAAAACACTAAGCCGAACCATCCTGGAGAGAATCAAACACGCCCACCTGGATGAAAAACTTCGACTGGAACAGGCTGGATTCAGGAGAAACAAGTCATCCATCAGTCAAATTGCAACACTGCGAATAATCATTGAACAGAGCTTGGAATGGCAGTCACATCTCTACCTCAACTTCATCGACTTTGAAAAGGCATTCGACAGCGTCAATCGAGAGGTGATTTGGAAACTACTTCGCTACTACGGGATGCCACCGACAATTATACATCTCATCCAACAGTTGTACGACAATGCTGCATGCCAAGTAATCCACAACGGGAAACCCAAGGAATCCTTCGAAGTGAGGACAGGAGTAAGACAAGGCTGTCTACTATCGCCAGTGATTTTCCTGATTGCGATAGACTGGATAATGCGGCAGACAGCGGCGGAAAACAATGAGACAGGAATAAAATGGACCCACACAAAATCTTGGAGGATCTGGATTTCGCCGATGATATATGTCTGATTTCCCACAAACTGGAAGATATGCAAGTGAAAAGCGACAAGTTGACAGAAGAAGCATCCAGAGAAGATAGGACTTCAGGTGAACATAGAGAAAACAGAGGTGATGAAGATTCCTGGGTAACACCACCAACAGCAACAACAACAACGGACAACAATTAGCATAAATGGAAGAAATCTGAAAGAAGCAACCTCCTTTACCTACCCACCTACCTGGGAAGCATCGATTCAACTACAGGCGAAAGTGACGAGGATACAAAAGTGAGGGTCGGGAAAACAAGGCAAGTTTTCATTACTCTCAAGTCAGTGTGGAGGTCAACAGCACTCAGCATCAAAAATAAGATCCAGATTTTCAGCTCCAATGTGAAGTTGGTGCTACTTTATGGATCAGAGACTGGGCGCGTCATGAAGAGCACCTCAAACAAACTACAGACATTCATCAACAGCTGTCTTTGCTCAGCAGTCAAGATCAAATGGCCAGAAAAGATCAGCAACAGAGATCTCTGCGAGCGAACCAACCAGGAATTTATTATACAACAAATAAGCAGGAAGAAATGGAAGTGGATTGGCCATACTCTGAGAAATCAAATCATCAAGTGACATCACACGCTAGGCCATCGCTCGAGTGGAACCCGAACGGGGACTGGTGAATTGGTCGTCATTCCCGGGGTAACATGGAGGAAGTCATGTGAAGAGGAGATAAAAGCATGTGGATAGACATGGAGCCAGATGAAAACGCTGGCAGAGAACCAAACGCAATGGAGACGCGCGGCTGAAGCCCTGTATTCCTCTAGGAACTAAAGGAAATAATAATAATTGCTATCACAGGAACATATTGAATAGGCTGTGTACTCTGCACTTTTGATACTCACGTTTTACTTCATCACTTCTACTCACTGTGAAAATATATCAAAGTAAAAACGTATAGTTTCAGTTGGATGAAACTGTATATTCGTGCAGATAAAGGACACTACGTTTACACAAGCATCATTGTAAATAGTCATTTTATGTTATATGGAATAGATGAAAAATATGAAGAAAATATGCAGAAAAACAGAATGTAACGAAGGAGGAACTAAAAGCACTCCAAGACATAAAAGCAGACAAATCCATTGTCATTACTCAAGCAGACAAAGGAAACACAACAGTAATACTTAACAAAACGACATATAATGAAAAGATGAACGAACATCTACAATCTGGACCCTATACCCTAATGACGAAGTCAGCTGAAACAATCACGAACAAAACAATGAAAGAAACAGCAAAGGTAGTCAGACAAATGAAAGAAGTAATTGGTAAGTCAAAATGGTTTGAAATTATGCCAAAATCATGCAATATACCTAGAATATATGGCAAGATAAAATTGCATAAAGAGGGATATCCAATAAGACCGATTGTAGATTTTAGAAACACACCGACGTATATGCTATCGAGATTTCTCTCGACAATACTAAGACCAACAAGAGACAACTCAAAAGCTAGAATAGTAGACGCATTCGAATTAGTGAAGCGGCTAAAAACCACTAAAATAGAGGAAGATGAAATACTAGTCAGCTTTGATGTAAACAGTCTCTATACGAAAATACCCATTCAAATGGCCATGAATGCACTGAAAGAGAAACTAAAAGAAGATAATAGCCTAAAAGACAGAACACAGTTATCCGTAGAAGAGATAATAAAAGGGGTGGAATTCTGTCTGACAACAACATATTTCACATTCGAAGGGAAAATATACCAACAAAATGAAGGAGTGGCCATGGGATCGCCTATCTCACCAATAATAGCTGACATATTCATGGATTATTGGGAAGAGAATGCCCTTAAACCATTCAGGTCATCACTGAAATGTTGGTGGAGATATGTAGACGACACACTAGTAATAGTGAAAAAGAACGATATTGAGAAACTCTTCTCACACATAAACAGCCATGTCGACTCAATAAAATTCACTATGGAAGTAGAGAATGAAATTGGGGAACTACCTATGTTAGACTGCAAAATACAAAGAATAACAGATGGTAGCATTAAAACGACGCTATATAGAAAAACCACACACTCTGGAAGATTCCTTGATTATCACTCAGCTCATCCACTCACGGTGAAACGAGGATTAATACAAGGTCTTGCAGATAGAATACGTAGACTTACAACAACGCCAGAGGACCAATGTAAAGAAATAAATGTCCTATTCAAAATGCTACTCGAAAACAACTACCCAAAAGAATTTATAAAAGATAATATAAAAAAGAGAAAAAAGAGGGTAAAACCGGAGAATAACAAGATGGAAGAATGCAAAAAGACAGTCACAATACCATATAAAAATGGTACATCAGAGGCAATTCAAAGAAACCTCAAAAATATCGGCATTCACACAACTTTCAAACCGACAAATCTAATCAAAAATAAAATAAATCAACTGAAAGATCCCATAAAAATGATGGATAAAAACAACTTGATTTACAAAATATCTTGTGCTGACTGTCCAACTAAATATGTGGGGCAAACGTCCAGATCACTCAAAATAAGAGTGAATGAACATAAACGCCTAACCAAAGGTCAACCAACAGGAACACAAGCCTACAAAAATCTTGAAAAAAATTCATCGATAGCTGCACATGCATGGGACAAAAACCACAATATCGATTGGGACAATGTGTGTATTCTAAAAACTAACATGAACAAATGGAAAGAAAGACTTATAACAGAATCGATATTCATTAAAGTCACACCGGATACATGTAACAAGGGTGACTCAGTACAACTATCAACAACTTGGAATATAATTCTGAATACAAACACATGAATGAACGTGGAATATAACTCAAATACAAAAAAAAACATGAATGAACAAAAATAATGAACTATATATATGAGTACAAATCATAAATGTGTGAATCAAACAATTCCAACAGTGGTGTGAACACGGGCAGTAATTTTGCTCGAAATATTACCAATAACAAAACTTATCATTGTGTGTAAACTATTGAAATATAATTATACTTTATTTGATCTAATCCACAATGTTCAAACTTTTTACTGATATTAATATATGTATGCTTAAGTTACTGATTACAAATAATAGTCTTCATTTTTTCTAGGATTGTTAATGCATATAAAACCCTCAGGATTCAATGTTCTCCTACTAATATTAGTTTAGACTGTTTTAGCCCTAATGTTTTTGTGTATCACTTGTTTTGTACTGTTGAGTTCCAGTCAACCAGTGACACTAGTTCTACAAACATTGTTCAAAACACGTTCCTGTTGCTTTATAATTTTTGTATTCATTCTGACCCCACAATACCAAATATACATTGAAATTAGATAAGATATGTTAAATACCACAAAAGTGAAGGATATCCTGAGCAAAACATTTTCTAAATGTATATAGCTTCGTTAGCTTCACCAAACAAATATTTATCAATTTCAAATTTTCAAATAAAATTTAAACGAAAACAATGTTTTTTTCCATAACAATGACTGCAAATCACTGAGTCCATTCATGACAAGTAACAATTTCTTATGCAGCGATAATGTGTAGCAAAAAAAATACTCATTGCTGCTAAACAATTAAGTTTACCTAACCTCAATGAAAAAAGTGAAATAGCTGAAGTTTTTGTTTTTGTTTCCAGTTGCATCAAAAAATTAAGCTTCCGCTAATCTTACAATGAATTACTCTTTTCAAGTGATCATTTCGGTCTCATAAATCAAGATAAAGATTCAAAACCGAACATTAAACCTAAAAATGAATTATTGACATGCAAATAGTAAACACTGATGGCAATTTTAAACAAAGATCCTCAAAGATTAGTATAAATTATTATAAAATATCATGTTAAAGACTCTCATCCGGTCACTATAGAAAACAAACAATGCACTGATCCCTCTTTTTTTCAATTTTATTTCAAGTTAATCCAATAAAACATGCAAAAACAATTGTTATTTTTGGTTTACAAACAATAATTCCTCGTTCACATCTATGCATAATTTATTTATTCCATATTTGTTAGAAAAACAATCTACTTTTAATTATTGATGAGAAGCACGCTTTGTGTTGCGAAAAGATTGAATTAAGGCTAGAAACTTGAAATAGTTCAAACAACTCAATATTGTTTCGTTGGCATTAACATCATAACTAGCATGATATTCACTGGAATACTGGTGATACGATTTCAAAATAGAAATATAACTTGAATATTCCCATAATTTATTCAGAATAAAATAGTTAGAGCGAACAACTGTTTTCAATAAATTCTTCTTCAGGCTCTAAAATTATAAATGCATTAATTTAAGCATACAATAGCCAGTAAAGGCTGACATTCTGACAGAGCAGTAGAGAGAACATTTCCTGCAGCTAAACTGGTACTCAACTTCTCAAGTGAATCAGTACTCACATAAAGGGCCAAGGATAAAATACCAAAGATGGCCTCATCAATGTGTATCTATGAATTCAACTGCTCATGTGGAGCTAGTTACAGTAGTCATACTCAGAGGGTATAATTCAGGCGTTCTCACTTATTTACGGCGTTCCAGGTAATCTATTTACAGGAGCTCGACTACGCTTCTATCAATAGCTGAAGTGGCTGCAATCAATTCCAGAAGACCGACTCTTTGTATGCAGAAGAAGTATGTTCAACCGCCATGTTTACCTTGGCCTAAAATAGGGCCAATAAATCCTCCATAAACATTACTTGATGAGCGATATTAATTATCCCTTTCTGGTAAACTGCTATCAGTTTGTAATTGGTCAGACTTAGTGATATCTTCAATGTAACTGTCATGTTATCCTGTTATATTTATTCATTTTTTCAGATCAGTTTATGAGTTTAGTCATCAATTAGGAGTTTAACATAACTGAGATTGAGAAGGTAACAAATTATACAGTATTAATTGGAAAGCTAGGTTTGTTCTAGACACTAGTTTATTCTGGCTATGGTATTTTGCATAAAATTAGAAACTATCTACTTATTTTATGGCTGTCATTTTCACACTATTAGAGGTTTTTTAGACCTTGATCACATTTTCAAGCTAATACATTATACACATATGTATTTAGTTAACCTAGTCTATACAATTTACGAGATCAAAAAGAAAGAATTCAACTATGGGAATTCTCTTTTCTACGATTTCATTTTCATAGTTGTTTAATCATATATATATGTATATATATATATGAATATATATAAAGTGAATAATATGAATATATATATATGAATTACAATAAAGAATGACAACCAGTTTCTTGTGTGGGTGTGTGTTGAAGTTTAACTGTGTGTGGAATACTAAAGTGCGATAATATTGGTGTCTATTGGACTTTAGGTTAACCTCTATTTATTTAGTTATTCATTCATATACGTAATCACTTGTGACTTATAATCATATTCACCATTATTATCGCACTTAAGTATTTCCACTCACTGTTAAACCTTAATACATGCACACACACAGAAAACTGGTTGTTATTCCCTATTGTAATTCATATACATATATATATATATATATGATTGAACAAAAATGAAAATGAAATCGTAGAAAAGAGGATTTTCTTCGCAGAATTCTTTGTTTTTATGTCTCATTGGGGATTATTAATTCAATTATATGATTAATTATGAGAAACATTTCGGTGCAGTATGCAGTCTCTTACAAAGTTTTAAAAATTCGTAATTACTTCTCACTGAAGTTAGCGCTGAGGACGTCGTCCAGGAGGACATTTAAAGTTTCCCAGCTAAGAGAACACAACAACATCAAAACACATTCACTTGAGCAATTAAAATTTGTATTATTAATAGTTATATTTCTTCAGAACAAAATAGTTAATGTGGACTAGACATAAGTTCAAGGTTGAAAATAACGACAATAATAATGATTGTAAAATAATAACGATGATGTGGTGTAAACTTAAAAGTACTATTGGTGAATGATCGTCAAATCATTATAATAACAATAATAATAATGAATTTAGTGAAGTGAAATGAACAGGATTTTGTAAATACGATAACAAGTTAGAAAAGCACTACCTAAACCTAAGGTAACAGAAATCATAAGAAATGTCATGAAATCGTAAAAGGTCAGGAATGAACGTTTGTCAATGAAACAAAGGAATAGAAGAAGAAAAGAAAATTGTGACTTTGTTCATTGTAATTTTTCAACGGTTTTATAGTTTTTATAGTTGATGAAAGTAAAAACTATAAAACCGTTGAAAAATTACAATGAACAAAGTCCATTTAAAACCAAATTTTTGTAAGGAAACACTCGAAAAAAGGCAAAGTCATTTTGATGAAAATAGTCCCCTACAGATTGTTTTTGTTCCTTTACGTTCCTAGTGGAACATAGGGCTTCACGCCTGAAGCTTGAATTTTCGATAGCAGTGGTGTTTATTCTTACAGGATGGAGTTGCTGGCCTTATGCCCAACCTTCCCTCTTTACCAGTCTTAAGGTAAAGGAGTGCGTCGGCCGCGGATGGTACCTCGGACCACGTGTGTGGTTGGCGAGCCTTCTACCATTGTAACATCGATGCACTTACAAATGATTCAGACTAAAAAATAGTTGTATATTCCAACTGAAATTTTGTAAATTAGTAGACTTGAAATTTATATATTTTACGTAACGCTACTTTTTAAAGTTAATTCTAACATTTTGTTGTTTTCTTTATACTGGGTGATTTTATCGTAAAACTTTCATTGTCCTTCTCAATAATGTCTTCCGAGCCTACTTTAAAATTTAGTGAGTTGTCGGGATACACTGACAAGATCAACTAATCATGATCAACACCACTGAGAAAGAAATTTATATCTTTCAACAGAATTTCAAAAGCGTGTTTCATTAAAAATCTTTCCCTTAAGATGTTGTTTACAAGGACAATGAAAACTTTGGGAAGTAAACCATTTAACTCAGGAAGCACAAAAGTGACAAACGTACTCATCTGAGCTACAAACTTAAATCTAGGGGGATTAAACAACTTATTACACTGAACAGACATGCCTAGCAACAATTAAATTTTAGGAAAATTATAAAGCTAAACTATAATCACTTGCATTAAAGCCAACTAATGAAGTCTGCATGAATCTGACGAAAACAAAGTGCTAAGAAGTTACCTAGTGCTAATTTTGGATTCACTAGATGTGAGAACATACTAGGCAAATAATATCAGTCTCAAAATCATCAAATGACCTTCATCCGGGTGGTTTCTGCAGTTTCTTTTTATTAAAAATGTGCAACTGTTTGATTTACAGTTCATATCCTCTTGAAAAGTCACCTGCATTTTGTTTATGATGGTTTACTAATGACTGATGCAGGTACAGAAACAAAATTGCGAATATGACCAAAAGGATACCATAATTTGAAACGTATACGTGTGCACATTAAATTTGTGTGTTTACACGTCTACAAAGACTCAAAAACATCCTAAAAAGATGTCTTTCACCATGAGAAAATTTGTTTCATTTAAAAACACTCGCATATGTTTTACCCCTCTTACTAAATTTACTCGTTTGCACACTGAGCTTATTGCATAAGTTTAACGTTTTTAAAAAATTATAATCCTTTCCATTAATAACTATATCCATCAGATTGATACATTGTAAAATGTGGGTTGTAAAAGTGAGAAAAGCAAATATAATCTAAGACAAAATTACGTTGATAGACTAATTAGATATCTGCGTACAGTGATAATTTCGCAAATTCAAGTGAATAAAACAAACTAATATATTTTTATAAACTATTCAGCTTCTTTTCTGTGGAAACCAGAAAGAGAAAAGTATCTTGACAAGGTATGTAGGTCGTAAGTAGCTTTAACTCATATTCCTCATCCTTAACATGAATTAAGTATTAGTCTTGCGGGAAAGGACAAGATTAACATCCGAAGTTGAGGTGAAAATGAAAGCTTATGGGTATTAATACAACCAACTAAAAAAGACTTTAGAGAACAAAATGAAATGAAAATGTCCTCCTGAAGGTCTATGTTTCACCTGGAACCCTAGGGAATAATATTAACAATAATTACTTTTATTTTCTTACCGAGCTCCTGCCCCATCAAAACAAGCAACGAATTCGTTAAAATTATTTAACCTTAAATTTTCGACTCCCTTGTAATTTCGGTAGTAATTCTTTTGTCGGTAACATCTCTGGTATTCAGCCATACAGTACATGCACTGCCAAACCAAACATTAAAACATCTTTTATTACCTTTCCTGTAAAAAATATGAGAGGTCATACACACACTATCGGTCTTATTCTCACACTAATCACTTTATCCCCATATCTTTTGATTCACAAAAACATATTTACTCTAAATGAGAGCGTCCCTAACCAGTTTGTTTCACCAGCTGTGTGCTGACTGCCTCCAGCCACATAATATCAGGTCAAAGTGTTCTGTGATGTCAGTCGCTCAGCTTGGTGACCGCACTATTATTATTACTCCCTTGGCTTCCGAGTAGAATATAATGCTACAACAACACATCACCACTTTGTTGTATTTTCTGCTGTTCTCTTCAACTGACCTCACGATTGACCATAGTCTCTCATTCCCTTCTCGCACAACCCCCTCCATGTCACACTGAGAAAATCCACTCGTCCTTTTCCATTCGGGTCCCAGTCTACCTGTGTCCTGCTACGCGAAGTCATTCGGTGGCCCCCTCAGCGGATGCCTGATTCATCTCCATTTTCTCTTACATATTTGTTAAGCAATCGGCTCTTGCTTGTTGGTTTGTTCGCAGTCAGACTTCCTAATTGCTTATTCTTTCTGGCCGTTTGATCTTGATTGTGAAGTTAACGAAGGAAGTGGCGTGTTGAAAATACCTTTAGTGATGCGCTGGTCAAGTTTCTGACCCGTATAGAAGAACTGACTGACTTCTCATTTGTGTTGAAAATCCGAATCTCTTTCTTTATGCTGAATGCAGAAGATTTTGGAACTGGCTTCAAACTGATGAAGGCGTACCTCGCCTTGCCGATTCTGACCAGCTTTGGCATCTTCATCCGTTCCGACTGCCTGTGGCTGAACCCATGTTTCCTAGATAAGTGAAGGAAGTGATCCCTTTCAAGTTTCTCCCTTTGATGGTGATTGGTGCTGTTTGTTGTTGCTGTCGGTTGTTTGTCTCCATCGCCTCCGTCTTCTCTATATTCACCTGGAGTCATGTCTTCGCTACCAGCCTCTCCAGACACTTTGATGGTTTTCGCCTGAAAGTTTTCGAGTTTGTGTGACATTAAACATAAACCATCTGCAAAATCCAAATCTTCTAGAGTCTTTTTGTGAACTTAGCTAGTGTAATTCAGTTATCACCAGCATTAAGGACTAGACACATGACATTGATTAGTCCCCATTGACCAGTTAAATAAACACAACAAATCCGAGGCTAAAGTGATGTGAGTCGGTATACGCTTACCAAAATAAAAATAGGATGTATATGTAACACGGTATGTGCACACTGTGTTCACAATTCAAAACCGAACAGTTTTCTAAACACACTTGTTAATTCAATTGAGTCATTGAGAAAGCATCTTCACTCATTACGCATGCACTGTCTTATGATCTCAGTTGATATTACTGGTGTAAAAGTATCTGTCAACATGGAGGCTCGAAATGTCTTGCCACTAACATAGCTAAGTAAAACAACTGCAGTTATTCCGAATACCTTGTATTTTTTATCGGCTGTAAGATTCTACGTCGATGAGTCATTTAATTTAACTCGCGAAACCGAACAGAAATTCTATGGAGTTTTGTAATTACCGTTTGTTTACTAGCGTCAATTGTGAATATATATGTATATACATATAGTGAAATTCTACAGCAGACGCAAATTTCTAATATCAGGAATAAACATGTTATAATCTGAATCGCATACTTTTATGCATTAAAGCGAAACTCATTTAACGTGACAGAAATTGTTGAAAGCAGTTGGCGCCGATGGTGCAGTAGTAGAACACTGGCCAACCAACAAATGGTCTGGGTTTCGATGGCCGACCAGCACACTCCTTTGCTTAGTTTAGCCAGTAGAAAGCCAGGTAAAGAGGGATGGATGAGTGTGAAGCTAGCGACTCTACTCCGCAAAAACACTTGTGCTACTGAAACTTCAAGGAACAGTGGTTTACTGAGTGAGTCAGTCGAAAATTACTTCTGAAAAAATTGCGAAATAATTTTAAAACTATGGTACCTAATTTATCCAGATATTTGACAACTAATTCATAACTATATTACGTCACCTCAGTGTTAGTGTTTTAAGACCTTAAGATTAGATAAACACATCACGGCAAAATTAGATATACCCATTTCGACATTATTCCACATATATCATAGCATGCATGAACTCATCAATCTATATTTTCGAAGCCAATGAACAGTGACAAAAAAAAGTGAAGGGGAGATTCCGAAATGGATCATTGATATCACTGGGTCATTCTAAAATAGTCTGGCATTACCCACTTGAGGATAAGATTTCAGCTTGATATAAGGATAAAACGTGGGCATTGTGGTAGAGTATAATTCCATTATGGATATGATTATGAGCAATCAACTGTATTCGAAACGTCACCAGTAAGCATTACTTTATAACACTGTGTGACTTTATCAAAATAAATTTTAACCATAATGGAAGATTTCAGCTTTTTAATTCAGTTCTTTATAATTCCTATTTTACTTTCTAACTGAAATGTAGCCAAGTCATCAATCACTTTCAAAATTTCAGTATGACTGAAAAATCATCTACCTAAGGGAATGGAACTCACTTGTAAAAAATTAATTTTTGTACGCTTATTTTACAAGATAAATTAATTTTGTTTTAATTATACAATATCTTAGTAAAAAGCGATTTTTCTTTATTTTTCGATGGCCATGTAAAAAGACTTGGATTGATCGAGTGAAATTCGCACATAAAACACACGTTATCATGTATTCATAATCTGAAGATATACTGTGCACACATAAGTTAATCTAATTGCGTGACGAATACAAACATTCTGTTTGGTCCCGATATTGCCTCTGTAATTTATCATCATATATATATATATGAGTTAATCAAAACAAACAGTTTTTTCTAACGACAACATTGATAATAATCAATTCCAATGAACTTCCACTGTACTCCCACCTGTTTCCTAGTATTATTCTAATTTCCAGCATAGTACTTAAACTTATCGGAATGTTTTACGCCACCAGTGTTTCAGATTAAAAGAATGATGGATTGTAAAAAATAATAGAGTTCTTAAGTAAACTAAGTTAGGAAATTTCTGTTTTTCTCTATTTCCTTTTAACGATAAATAATCCATCTTCATATTGATTTATCTTTCGAAAATTATTTAATAAAACAAATGAACAAGCTATTTAAATTTCATTCACAATAATTTAGCCTTTTAGTATACTAACTACATTTTTGGCTAACTGTTGAAATAGTTTATTTCCCTTTGATGTCATTTCTTTATTGGTTACAAACAGTTGTTCTTCACCTCTACCTAACTCAGAACCTCCAGTCTGCATTACAGTCGGCGGTGATGTTCCCTGTAACACGTATACCAAGGACTCATTTAATAAATAGAATGAATAATAGAGAAAAGTAGAACTTTTCCTGCATTTATATCCCTCTATTTCATGATCTCGTTTCCAGTGTACGTGTTAAAGTTGCTCTCAGTGCCAGTATGCCATTCCATATTAATCTGTCTGTTTGTCATGTCACGCAGTGAAACAGTTTTATTCATCGAATGGTATGATAATGAATAACAATCTGTGTCTATAAAATCATTCAGTAAACAATGGTGTTTTACTGTACGATATATCCATTAATCAAATGAATTTCGCTTCTCTCCCTTAATCTACATCTGTGCTGAAAATAACTTCACCCTCTGGAAATAATCCCTGGTGATACCATTATAGTTGTTATGTGTATAGTAGTTCCATTAGTTTTCGCTTAGTTTTCACACAGTGCCCTGTAAAGAGATTGCGTACTGATCAAAAATTATGGTAAAATGTCAAAGCAAGAGTCATTCAGAGATTCTTGATAAATTCATCTTGACTTTTCAAAACTAACACCTAGTAATTAAGTCAATAATTTTGACAATAATGAAATAATCCAGAAACATTTCAGAAATCACAAAGAACGTTTAATATCATCGGAAGCACTTCATATCAAGTGGAATTCAAATTGTCTGAATAGGAATGATGGACTAAAACAGAATTTGACCCCCCCTTCCATGAAGTGACAAAACCAACACGAATATGGTAAGCAATTTCATTATGCAAACACACACTGCTTTTGTAATTTACAAATCCAACAATCTACACTTGGTTTTGTTATCTTTACCAACTGGCCAACTTGGCAACGCGAAAAATTATCCCATGCTGATGAACGATGATTAAATTTGTTATAAATAGTCTGAAATTTTGTAAATTCTGGTTTAATAATGCTTTGATGAAGCTATTAGCATTAAATAGAGAGACGTCAGTAATAAACAATATCGTTCTGTTTTTCGTTGATTGGGAAATACAAAAACTTTTTTAATAATGAATAATCACGTAATAGCCAACAATGCTTAGAACACTAGTGATGATCCTATTCCTCAGTAGAAACATAATCATTTTCCTGTATTACTTCTTAAAACCGCAATTTATAAAAACATTTGATTATGTTGTCTTAACATCACTATGAATAGAATACCATCATTTACTGCACAATAGATGGAGGATTTCTGAAACCCTCGATAGTGTTTAGCTTCATTCAGGTTACAGAAGAAGTTCCCTCTAACAATGAAATGTTAATTTATTATTTAGTCCTAAAAGATGGTTTTGCCGACTTGATAAACTATCAACACATAATTAGTTTATATTTCCCACTTTGAGAATAGACTCTGAAGTAGCTCATATTGAAGTGGAAGTGATAGTGTAGTCTAGTACACTGGAGACTGTGTTTTGCAAGACCAAACAAATTATCAAATTAAACATTATTCTCAAATATTGGTTTATTTTTCAGGTACTGGTTTTTGTAGGGATTTTGTTTGATTGGTTGGAGGATTTCATTATGAGCTGACATCAGGTAGAGAACCAGTGGAAAACCTGCAGGGTGTACTGGACAGGTGTTTCGTCCTAGTTTGGGACTACTCATCAGCACACACCCAACGGGGCTCGAACTCAGGGTCTTCTGGTTACAAGGCAAGCTAGCTCGTAGACCATCAAGCCGCTGGGACCCGATCTAATGGCCAGCCCATGAATTCTAACTTCTGCAAATTCACGATATAGCGCGACCACTTCTCAATGTCTCGTATTTTTAGAAAATGAAGGATAATATTTCTGGATAGTTGACAAAACATGTTTTTCAAAATGTGAAGGTCTTTCCACATACAATTGTTACTGGCAGTTGAGGGATTTTAATAAATCCACACTAACTTATTACCACAAAAATTAGACTTTTTATTGATGTAAATTCTAACACAATAAACGCTTTAATTTTACAAAGTTTTCACTGCATAATATTTTAGCCACTAGACTTCTCATATAGAGAATATAAGTATTTTGATGCTTACCAGTAAAAAATATGCATACCCTGTGTTGTACACATGATATATACATCGAATCATAATTCACTAAGCTTCCTTTCTGCCTGTAAAATGTGTTACCACTTTGAATTCTGCAACAAAACTATTGTTTCTTCCTGGCAATCTTCTGCTTCACATGTCATTTTTGTTTTCATTTCTCACAGTTACAGCCATATTTAAATAAGCAATTAACCAGTTAAAATCACTTACGGATTAGTTTAAGTGGATATACTTTCCTCTCACCAGTCAACTCTATAACCTTTTACACAGACTAAACAATTTCATTTCATAACTCTACTGAAAAACATAATATTCTCAGGAGTCACTTGTCTATTCATTATCTTTACAGCATCTGGTAGTAAGAAGCCCCTAAACATAATTTAAATATTTTCATCATCATGGTCAGAAAGCTTCACTTAATTGTGAATAGTTCCTGATTTCTTGAATATACTAGACTGATTTCCACGAACAATGATAGTAAAGAATGTCTGTGTTGAACGCTTACTCTATATAATTGTAAAGTCAAATGAGAATTAATCAAAAATGTGTTTTTTGTTAATCTGTTTTTGTTTTTTAATGTCTAGATAGAAATAATGTGGTCTAGTTTCAGTTGAAAATAAGCAAAACACTGAGACATATGCAATCTAAAACTCAAATGATGCATATTCTCCGAAACATTAATTGACATTCTGAATATTTATATGCATTTAAGAAGGAATTACAAATTGTACAATATATACAGTTATGCTGATACGCCAAATTTCACTTACTGTGCCGGCTTTTCAATTTTGGGCCAGTTCGATAAGTGACTTGTTGGTGGTGGGAGATACTTTTCTGATTCACCAGATATAGCATGACGTTTTACACGTGACGTGGATAAAATTTGTAATTTCACACCGATTCCTGCTGGTTTATTACTATCACTGTCCTTTCCCAAGTCAATAATGGAATTGTTAGATGCATTACCAACACTGTGATCACTTGAACTATCAACACTAACAAATGAACCCGACTTAGAATACTGAATTTTATTATAAGACATATCTTTTCTTCCTTGAGTAGTAATATTAGGAGGGCTACTATCAGTAGTAATAATAGGTATTGGAGTTATTATTGTGATATCATTACTTTTAGTAACTTCTCCAGAATACGTTTCACGCTGGTCAACAACAGGTGGAACATCTTCTTTCAAATACGAATTTCTGTTGTTATGACCAAGTGTTAGTTTTTCAGGATTCCATCTTCTCGGCATACTATGACTTAGCGTTTCTGATTTATCAGATTGTTTCAAACCTTTATGAACTACCTGTGATTGATAAGGGTTAGAACACTTGGATGGATTAGATTTTGCATATCTCTCCCATTCGTTTAATAAATCATAGTATTCTTGATGAATATGTGGATCTGGTACTTGCTTCACAAGCTGCTGAATTAATTGATCACGTCTGTATAAGACACTTTGTAAATATCGTATGAAAGCATCGCGTTCTCTAATCTGACTGTCTCTTTCCTTTAGCTGAATATACATCCTATGTATTTCATCCAACAGTTTGTTACTTTTATCTGAGTCTACAGTCTTCCAGTAATTCTCTTGTCTCGGTGAATTATACAGTATGCAATTGCAAGACTTCGATAAATAATTAAAATCATTATTATTCCAATATTTTGAGTGCATTTTATTTTGTTGGTGATGCATGCCTGAAACGGAGACAGTAGAAACATTTGCTTTTAATGCTGCTGAAGAACTTGTACAGTCAGCCGAATTCCCATAAGTATTTGCCCTACTGTATTCACTGGGGTCTTTATTAACCCATCCATAGGTTTCATTCCCATCACCATATAAATGATACTTGTCATACTGATAATGGTTTGTGTTGTCTGTGTATGATCTCTCTCTACTCTTAGATCTCATAGTCACTGGTGATCCTTTAATTCCATATCCTGAGTTGGAATTAGGTAGGTTACTAGATTTTGGTGCAGCTTCAAGACTAACGTGCGCAATATCTTTGTAACCATGCACAGTTTTTGAATGAGGCATTGCATTCATTCTGTTGCTTGAATGTGTTGTGCGAAGTTGTTTTGATGGTGACTGTTTCTTAATTATTGATCGTGTGACTTTTTCATCTTTGGCTAACTCATTCGAAAAGAATAACCTTTTATTTTTATTGCTGTTGTTTTCGTAATTTAATGAAGGCGCAAGCTGGTGAGTTTTCGAAGTCTCAGTGATAGAGGTGTCTTGCATTTCAGCACGTGAATCAACACATTCTGAATTTATGGAGGATATAGGGATTGGGTGTTTCTGTTGTACTTGTTGCACTTGTTGTTGTGACTGTTGTTGCTGTTGATTTACGTCTTCTTTAAAATCTTCACTTTTAACAGATTTGTTTGTTGATCCCAGGTCGGACAATAATGATCCCATTTTAAATTTTTCAATAATACCTAAACCTTTATTGATAACAGTTGAATTCTTCAACATCGTTGTATACGATATAGCACTACTAGACTCAGGATTAATTTCATTTGGATTGGTAGACGATAAACCTTCTGAATGAGAATTCATAATAATTGGTTGTATTTTAGACTCCATGCTTTCTTGATTCCATATCTACGAATACTATTAGTTCGGTTTAATTCTCTCACTTATAGAAAGTATCTGTTGTTATTCTTTGCATGCGTAAGACATTTATTAAGACTGGCGACTGTATAAAACCAACAGAAATGTATATTTACTCATGAAGAGTAAGCAAAACATGAATAGGGGTATACTTTTCGAACATCATGGAAAGGAATATTGTAAACAGTGACATGTTTTATTTAGCATGCCTTTATGATAAAATAGGGATTTCTGATAAAGTAAAAATATCGAGATAGTAAATAAGTGACATATGAAAAAGCAGTGGTAGTCATTGTGTCCACCTCTTTGATTCATTACATAAGTACAAGATAAAAATCCACTTTTAATTGTTACATTAATTTAATACTGAACAAACATATAAAATGTTCTTCATTACGATTGGTCAATATAAATTCAGAAGCTTCATTAAAAATTAGTGAACTGAAAAGCTTGTCAAAAGAAATACATGTGATTGGTTGATATGAGTGGAAATTATATTGTAAAATTATGCATAATTATTTGTTTGTATGTGCGTGCACTTGTATCCATCACTGATCGGAGTAATTTATTTCCCGAAATCAAAATAATCAAAATATGTATTTTGTACAATCAGGTAATACTGACTGTGATATATATATATATATTTTAAGAAGGTGACAATATGTAACTCTAAAAAGTTAAAAATACCAATATGAAGACTTCTTGTGATACCCATATACCTTAAAACTTTAAAAGAATCTAAGTGAGTAAGCTGGTTGCAAAAAATTAAATGTTTGTGCAGATTAAACATCTGTCTACTATATTAAGTCAAAATACCATCTTTTGGGGGAAGCGATACTGGAATCAGATAATTTTACTACTAACGATGCACTAGTAACCCATTTTGCAATGAATTTCTAGACGTACTAATAGTGATCTGTCAAGTCAACCCAGAGGATGATCTTGTGGGACCGTAAATTGATACGATTTAAAATACGCAAGCCAAGTGCATGAAGCCAATATTTCTAAGGTCATTATGATTTCACATACTTTATTTTCACTGTTCAGCTGAATTTCGTAATATGAATAGGTCAGCACTAACTGATCCAGGACATTAGGAAAGCAATTTCACCCCATATATCAAAATATTTCATCCACGTTAATTGGCCTGATGTCAGTAAACGTTAAAAGTTTGTCTCTTATGCATGTTTAAGACTGAAGATTTCAAAATGATAACTTGTGAACAGAAGTGGTCCTTCATAACTTCCATCGAACGTGAAAGGACGCATCTTTGATCATTCAACAATGATGCCAAATTATTATTATTGTTTCCTTTAATTCCTAGAGGAACATAGGGCTTCAGCCGTGCGTCTCCATTGCGTTCGGTTCTCTGCTAGAGTCTTCACCTGGCTCCAAGTCTGCCCACACGCTTTTACCTCCTCTTCACATGACCTCCTCCAAGTCACCCTTGCACTGACGACCAACTCGCCGCTTCCCTTTCGGGTTCCACTCGAGGGCTTGTCTAGTGATGTCACTTGATGGTTTCCTCAGACTATGGCCAATCGATCTCCATTTCTTCCTGCCTATTTGTTTCACAATCGGTTCCTGGTTGGTTCACTCCCAGAGATCTCTGTTGCTGATCTTTTCTGGCAGGCCATCTGATCTTGAGTATTGAGCGAAGACAACTTTTAATGAAGGTCTGTAGTTTGTATGAGATGCTCTTCATTGGAGCTGAAAATCCGGATCTTATTTTTGATGGCGAGTAGTGAAAGCTGGTCTTGCTTTTCCTATCCTTGCTTTGATATCCTCGTCAGTTCCGCCTGTAGTTGAAAGAATGCTTCCCAGGTAGGTGGGTAGGTAAAGGAGGTTGTTTCTTTCAGATTTCTTCCATTTATGCTGACTGTTGCCTGTTGTTGTTGTTGCTGTTGCTGTTGGCCAGGAATCTTCATCACCTGTGTTTTCTCTATTTTCACCTGAAGGCCTATCTTCTATGGATGCTTATTCTGTCAACTTGTTGCTTTTCGCTTGCATATCTTCCAGTTTGTGGGAAATCAGACATATATCATCGGCGAAATCCAGATCCTCCAAGATTTTGTGTGTGTCCATTTTATCCCTGTTTCCTCATTGCCCACTGTTTGTCGCATTATCCAATCTACTGCAATCAGGAAAATCATTGGCGATTGTAGGTAGCCAGCCTGGTCTTACTCCTGTCCTCACTTCGAAGGATTCCGTGAGTTTCCCGTTGTGGATTACTTGGCATGCAGAATTGTCGTACAGCTGTTGGATGAGATGTATAATTGTCGGTGGCACCCCGTAGTAGCGAAGTAGTTTCCAAATCACCTCTCGATTGACGCTGTCGAAGGCCTTTTCAAAGTCGATGAAGTTGAGATAGAGAGGTGACTGCCATTCCACGCTCTGTTCAATGATTATTCGCAGTGTTGCAATTTGATTGATGGATGACTTGTTTCTCCTGAATCCAGCCTGTTTCGGTTGGAGTTTTTCATCCAGATGGGCGTGTTTGATTCTCTCCAGGATGATGAGGCTTAGTAATTTGCTTGGGATGGATAGGAGCATAATTCCGCGCCAGGACAAAGGGATAAACTAAATAGAACGTATCTTAATGGCATTACAGATTTGTTTTCTATAATATCATCCGTTTTGGATCTTAAAATTATTTAACAACATTGACCAGTGAGCTATAAGAGCCATATAATAATTCATTTGTGAATTAGTCAATTCCTGGGAAATCGGTGACCACCTTAAACGCAAATGCAGAAGCTGTGCATCTTAGCCATCACATAATTACGTTGTGTGTGATTATTCCGGAAAAGCAACCGACGCTTTCCGTAACATACAGCATTAAGTAGTCATCTCTACAAACAGCTTTTGAGATAAGATGACTTAATGCCAGTTATCCTTCTTTTACCGTGATATTACTGAGATAACAGTTCCATGACAAGAAACATGACTTCGATTTGATGCCACTGGTGATTCAAGCCAATGGTCCTCCTAACTCGCTCAGTGGATTATTAAATTTACAACCACTAGGTGGGTGCTTCGAATTCCACCATGTGTAAAACTTTTGTTTTAGTTTCAAATTTCAAAATTAAAGACATATTCGCATGGATTTATGAACACATGTTGGGTTACTTAATTTCGATCACTTAAACTAATATCCTAAAGCTATTGCTCTATATTTGTATAAAAATGTACATAAGAAAAACTCAGGTTACAAATATAGGATTTGTTAGCTTATCTTGTGAAAGTTTATTATAAAATTTGCAGCCGAATAATGTGCTGGTTTAACAGGAAAGGGATGCATACAAACTGAGTCTTAAAATAGCAACACCTTAATAACTCACAGAAACACTACACAATAACATCAGTTAAATAAGTAGAATACAATTAAAGAATTCTGGGCATCACTGACACACAGAAAATGATGACTTTAATAGTAATGAGACGTTCACTAACGAAATGTATTAGATCAGAGAATAATTCAAGCTGAATGAACACTCTGTTCGGTGACCAATATCAGACTAACTATTTCTGTTAAAATAACTTTTTATTTTCACTTATGTAGAACGAAAACAAATATCTTAGCTATTCAGAAGTAGTAATCTTCATTCACTTATCCATACGTTGGAGAAATGGCAAAACGATTATTTATATTCAAGTATTGGCTTGCCAGGATTTGACTGTTTTCAGGATTTCATCATGAACTAACATCGGTAAGAGAACCACTGGAAAACCTGGATGTACTGAACAGCTGTTTGATCTTGGTTTGGGACTCTTCGTGAATCGGCAGAAGTCGGAAATCATGGTTCGCTGAACCGCGTCCCAGTGGCTTAATGGTCTACTAGCTAGTTTGTCTTGTAACCGGAAGGTCCCGGGGTGTTATCTCGATGGGTGCGTACTGATGAAGAGTCCAAACTAGGACGAGGCAGCTGTCCAATACTCCCAGGTTTTCCAATGGTTCTCTAACTCATGTCAACTCATAGTGAAATCCTAAAATTATATGTACATACATACATGTGTTTAATGTATGTTCGTAACTGACTGAAATAAAAGCACTTGATTTGTAAATTTATACCACAACAATAGAAGAATAAAGATTATTATGTATACTAATCGAAAGAATTCTTTATGGTTTTCATTTCTTCTCTGGATAGGATAAAACACTTTTTATCCGGTTTAAGTGCTTATGCTATGAAAAGAACATTTACTGGTGAATAAGAAATATTCAATAAATTATTTCAAACATGCAATATTTTCAATTAAACTTAAAAGTGATTTTATAAGTTAAAATTTTATTTACCTGATGACTACTTTTCAAGTGAGCCATACTGCAAACTAGAATAATAAATAAACAAGTAAACGGAGAGTGAGTAAATTTTGCTAATGAGTTATATTCACCCTTACTCAACACAATACAGCTATTGAGTAAATGAGAAAACAGGTATCAGCTAAAGTGTGTTTGTTTTGCCTAACTAAAATTAGGCTTAAATTTTAAACAGGCTGATTTTGCAGAGAATATTTACATGTGAAGCTAATGTGTAAATGATATGGGTTTTCATGGGATATCGGCCATACAACAGTCTACTGTATAATAAAATCAACTAATGAAAGAATTAGGATATAAGTCCACCAGTAACATTTGAATTTATGCCAATTTTAGGAAATAATAAACTTAGCGTAAACTTGAGAAAGCCTACAAAACGCTAGTCATAATGGTAGTTAGAATAAAATCAGGTAAATCTTAACTACACATAGAAGTTAAAATTGTACATGACTACATCCCGCATTCTTCCTAAGTTAACTTCACTGAATATACCGATGACCTAACGATTTCTGTCCCAGTAGTTTCTGCTTTGGATTGTTCTCATTTGAACAGATTCTTGTCCGAAGTTAACAAATAGTTTCAACTAAATGGTCTTAAACTAGGTGCATCTCAATGCTGTACTGTTGATTTTAATTTCAGATGCGAAAAAGACTTCAGTCGCATGCTACCTGTAATACTGACAGCACAGTGTTAGGGAGTAAATCGAAAATCTCTCATCTTGGCATCAGTTTTTCTTCGGATCTCTGTTGGTCGTCTCACATCCTATTGATTTCTAAAAAATTTTCGTCTGACTTACTAAATAGAGAAGTTGAGACTCTCTGCTGGCATAACTCAACCTCTTCTCTTACGATGTGTTAATTCATGTATTTTTCCTATTCTCCTTTATAGTTCGCCAATATTCTCCATCCCCCCAGATGTCTAAAAAAAACTATATCATATTACGCAGAACACTGAGGACTGTAAGCAGGGTCAGTGGTGTGCCTCTGACTCAGAAAACTGACATTACTGTCAATAGGCACTCGCAAGCATTTGGCTAAAGTTATCTTGTCTGACACTGAACATGCCCTTTATTCTCAACTTTCTGCTTGTATCTCTTTGGGTACAACCAGAAGAAATTTCATAAAAATTTGCGCTCGTACAACTAAATATAAAAATTCTATCATACCACCATATTTAGCATGGGCAGTTGTGTGTGAAGAGAGACCCTGATGTCAGAAAAGAAATTAAAAACTATTTAAATCACTTATGGAACTACAAAGTAAGTATAAGCAAAAATTTTCTACAGTTTGGTTTGTAAGGTTAGTTTTGTTTTTACGAGTTGATCACGGATTGATACTAATTAGATGAATGGCGGCGCGCTAAATCACGAATTGGTAGAAGTTAGAATTCATGAGCCATTGAATCAGGTCCCACTGGCCTTGTAACCCAAAGGTCCTGGGTTCGAATCCCAGTGGGTGCGTACTGTCGATGATTCCCAAACTAGGATGAAACAGCTGTCCAGTACTTCCTGATTTTCAATGGCTCTCTAACTGATATCAATCCGTGATCAACTCGTAAAAATAAGCAAAAATTATTATTATATGTATTATCTATGATGTTATCCATTTATACTTCATTATGTCTCCACTGACATTCTGTTTATAATGGTTTCATTATTAATATTATTACCATTTTAAATTCTATGTATGTACATATTTATAAAAGGAGCTAAATTGCTGGAATGTGTATAAAAACTCCGAAAATTCCATTCGGTATAATTATTATTGTTTGGAATAAAGTGATTATTATTATAACACCCATCGGGTTAATATGAAAACGGAATTACTCATTATCCGCGCTACTTAATAGCTACAGAAAGACAAACAAGTTGTAATGGAGTTCGCTTCCTGTTCATCTCTAACAACATTTGCTCTCTGACCATTTGGATAGCTAGTTTTCACGTCTATTTCGTGACACATATCAGATGTTCGTGACTAAGTCGTGGTAATGATATCAAAACACCTAATAAAATGAAACTTGTAAAAAAGTTTATTAACATGCGAATAAAGAATGAAAATATGAAAAAACCATAAATATTTGGATGTACATAATATTAATTAGCCTTATACATAGTCAATTTTGTTGACTATATAACCTAATGAACAAAACACTGCTGATGCACTGTTAAAGGCTTTCAATTTATACAGAGAATCTTGAATACAACACGCTCGTTTTTTCTTCATTGAAATATGGAATTCATAAACAAGTGATCAGTGATATTTCAGACGTTTGTAATAGATGTCATAATGATTCACTCTGAAACAGAAATTGCTTCTGTACTTCTATTTCTACAGTCAACGCACTTTATTAGAATAGAATAGTTTTCAATCCGAAATGAAGGTAGGTAAGAATAGTGCTTGTTCAGAGTTTTTGTTGAGGATTGTTTATTTTTTTTTCTAATTCATTTAAAAGATTAACCCAAGCTCCATGTTCTTCATTCATATAAGCAAGACTGCTTCACAGCTTTCCTAGATGAAGGCATTTATCAAAATGGTTTCATCAAAGGTGGATGCAATTCTTTAACACTATTTTGAAATGTAAGCTAACAATAGCGGGCAGTGACTATAAACACATCTCCTCTTAGTGGTGTTTTCATATTATTCATCCAACACTGTTGCACAAAACTTTTTGGGATCATATCGCCGTATTGAAGAAGCATCCAAAAATGTATACCTAATAAGTACCATTATTATTTCACGTAAACAGTGGATGTTGATCTTTTTTTCTTTTATTGATTCCGTATAGGCCAATAGGCAGGATTACTCAATATTTTCTTTATGCTCTGGACAGAAGATGAGCTGTCGCATATTTCCGAAAGGAGAATAATTTTGAAAATTGTCCTTCCGCATTTGGACTTGTCTCTCACTATAATATCAACAACCCAAGAATAAGGAATACCAGTGAAGTTTACAGAGTTAATCCAAAATGAAATGAAATATGATAAATTATGAAACAGTATTCGCTCTTAAGTTAGTGCAAACTGTTTGATGTAAATTCAAAAGACGATTCAAATCGAATGACGTACAATTTATTGCTACTTTACTAAACTTTTATTAAACACTTAGTTATAGTATACATGAAAGAAGGAGATGATTCTATTATCGATTAGGGTCAAAATACTGACCTGACATTGTTTTAATCAATTGGGGCATTCAAATAATATATCCTTATATGCTTCTAAATGTTCAGACTCCTTTTTTTAGCAATAGAAGGCAGGATGTAGAGAAACGTAAAAAGGCACTGATCATGTAGGTAGAATAAAAGATCCGTCCAATTATATCTTTACTAGTCAAATAGATAAGCTCATCACATATCGGTACCGAAGTTTGAACACAGTTGAATATTTATTCTTTCAATCACATCTGAACAGTATTCCACACTGACTACTAATGAATATGAAGAGGACACTTACTTATTGAAAGGCTATGCTCAATCAAATAAAGTTTTCTAATACTTTCTATGCAGTAATTATACAACTGTGTTATGAATAACACGTGACTTCGTTCCACTGAAAACCTCGAAAAAGGTGGTAGTTGTTATTATTCCTTAATTAAGAATTTTATATTGTCATATTCTACCCTATAGTCTAATATTATTGATCTTTCATCTGTGCTCATATTGATATCTTGCCAGGGAGTTCAGTTCAATCCAATGTATCATTTTTTACAAATACTTTAGTTTCGCGTACCTTTAAAATTATTATACATCATCTGAAAAAAATAACTGCAGTCCAAAAGATGCACCTTTATACTCGTCAAAAAGAAACTGAACGTCTTTATATGTTTGCTTATATAAAAAAATGAATAAAATGATTCATGAACGATTGACTCTTCCCAATCAAATAACAGCTAAGCTAAGTGGTGAGATACTGAAGTCGAACAACAATCAGACTGCATGAAACGGAATTATCTTCAAAGAATAAAGTACAGTGTAATGTAAAGTATGATGCCTGGAGGGAAGTAAAGAGGTTTCCAAACTATCATAAAGCGACTGAAATACAGGCAACTAACTTGGTGATTCCCATGTATATATATAGGATGATAATGGCACTTTTTGGACAGGAAACCAAATTTAGAAGTGACAAACAAAAGAAAAAAACCCATTCTTTCATTTATTTTTTATCCGTTAATTTTTTTCAGAAATAAATTTATAACAATTAATTAATTTAATTATATTAACAGCAAAATGCCAACTGGATGAAAACCAGCTTCCGGGACAGTGGAAGCCAATCACGCATACATCGACAGTAGGTAAAATAAAGATCAGTTGCCAATGTATAACTAACTGTCTATCCTTTGGCCTCACCTACCTGCTTACACGCTGACTGTATTTTCTTGACAAAGATGAAAATAGATTTTTGTGTTTGAACTTGAAGGTGCATCTGTTTACAAATGTCATTCTCATTATTCTATTTCTTCTCCTAAAATTCATCCTTTCGCTTTTTATTGTGTATGATCATAAAGGTAATAGGCATGAAAATATAAATGAGATTAATTTTATTTTATTTAGTCTATTGTCAGTATAATCATAGGATAAAACATAATGTTTCCTACTTAATGAAAGTAATTTTAATAAATGATTGTTTTATTGTTGTTGTTGTTGTTGTTGGTTTTACTTCCTTTTGTTGATAATTAATCATATCTGTCACTTGTCTACTAAACCACCAATGATCAGTAGAATGAAAAAGCATGAGAAAAGAAGTAAAGCTGAATTACTGTGGTTTAGCATATATTTAAAGAATTAGTTACATAGATTTATTTGAGTTATGAACAGTTATCATATCACATTTATCAAATTCCCAAACAACTTAACTTTAAGGTAAAACATCAAATATTAAATTGTTCTGCATTTGTGTTTAATATTTCACTAGTAATTTGGATGAACCAATTTGACACAATTTTTTGATGGTACATCAGTAATCATCAGAAATCTGAAGTAAACTCTAGGAAGACGGGAGAAATAGGAAGATGTAAAAAGCAGATAACTAGTGAAGCGAAAAAAATGTTCTGGCGAGTTTTTTAATACTGTTGACATGGTCACATTCATCAGATTTTGTTTGTTGGGTTATATAAGTCTTAAATGATCATATCTACAATAATGAATAAAATCATAAAACTCTTTCGACATAAGTACATTTTCATGCAGTGTCCAGTATTCTACGCTCCTTAAGCTACATACCATACAGTTCATTTGAAGACTATGAGAAACCATACTTCGTAGAGATGGTAAACAATACTTATTATCAAAATAGTTCAGTACACTTATTCAATGCCTACCTCACTTCCAAGACCTATAGAAGACTACTTTAGTCAGATAATTACGCACCTACCCTACTTTCTAAATACTCTACGAATAAACTGAGTGATTCAAAAGTGAGAGTCTGATCAGCCACAGTTAATCTGAAACAATTGAATATGAAAGAAGATACTTCAGATATGTTAAGAAATCCATGAATAAGTGAAAGTTATAGTGTAATAAATATGAAGTGTTGGTTGCCATTTTTAAAATCTAAATGCTTAACAATGATTGTTATGGTGTTTGTAACTCAGTGACAGTTAAAGTCAGCTCAAGCCATGGATAATCTAGAAGTGTTATCATTCACCAAGATTGGAAGTTTTTTGATAAAACCCCAGAATTTGTCTATGAGTCACTTTTAGTCCTAACTGTCAATAACTTGTAATTTCGTGCGTATAAGAAAGAGCACTGACTGAAAACTTCTCTGAATCACAAAGAGACTGAAGCCAGGAAGCAAATTCCGTTGGATTATAACCCGGAATTTCAATGGTAATTTACTTACCTGGGAGCGTAATGGAAATATTCAGAGTTACTCCACGGCTACCATCAGTACAAAGCAACATTTCACTACTCCCTGAACTCTGGTAGTTGTCTGAATGTGATTGATCGTAGACGAAAACCTCTTTTGATTCAACTGTTTCCAACAAATCTACCAGCTGAACACATATTTCATGGTCAGTAAGCTGTAATAGCTGGTGACTGGCAAGAATAAAAAATATCAGAGCAGTTTAGCCAGATAATTTCACATAAAGATGTTTAGGATATTCATGTAGGAATCATGTCAGAGATTTCGAAACTACTTAGGGGTTACATATCTGAAACCAATGTGAAATGTCTTAGGACAATTTAAGATAATGTCAGCTGTGTTTTCGTAGCCCCTCAATAAAGAAACCTGAAAGGTAGACATTTATAAAATTATATTTGTGAAATCTCAGCGAAATTGAAATGATTAATTCCAACGTTTCGTTCGGCAATCTGGTCCGAACTTCTTCAGGGAAATTAATCGAATTAACATAACAGAGGTTTATATATAAAAAGGAACAACTCATGTTTTTAAATTTTGTCCAATCATAAGTCATGCAATAGTTATCAACATGTATAAATAAATAAATAAATAAAATAGTATGTTTATATATAAAAGTACATCTCTTGTTTTAAATTGTTTGTCCTGTCATGTGAATCAAGAAACAGCTATCAATAGGTATAATAAACAAAACAAAACAAAATTTTTATATGAACTGTGATCAAAATTTGACCTCACTCAGCGCTCAATTATTTTGCAACTATCCGGTCAAATCTTGATCACAGTTCATATAAAACCTGAAAGGTGTTAATTTGACACTGTTGGTTTCTCTGTCTCAAAAGCCCATGACCTTCCAATTACAGCATTTAACTATTCACTGAGGGAATCTATGTTGTTTCGTGTTACGACTTCTGGAGTTGACACTAAATTTGACCCTAGTTCCGTCGTCCTGATATCAATAAACTTATTCTCCTAAGTTTTAGATTTGTCTTCAACATCCTTGGTTAGATTGTCCGAATTCATAAAAATCCTTTTTTCTAAGTTTCATGCTCCAGGAGTGTCTTGTTGTGCCATCCACATCCTGATTGAGGTATATTTTAAGATGTATTCGACAGTGATGAATCTTTACAATGTAGTAATTTCCACGATTAAGTATCATGTACAACTATAATTACACCTCCTACAGGCAGGGTGTTGCCTAAGTAGTTACCACATTTTCAAATTAATCTGTCTCTTCTGTGCGCAAATAATCTTAAAATTTACTTCAGCTGCTCTAATCCCGGATGTAAACCGTGTTTTTGAGGTAATAATAACGAGAGAATTTACCGAGTTCGTGCAAGTGTTTAGAAACAATAATCTGGGGAAAGTCAGCTTATATAGAACTTCTACTGCTCGAAAACCCTCTAAAATGAAGATTTTCACCCAACCACTGTCCTTCAATCCCTCAGGTTTGTTGCTTACTAAAATCTGAGAGACATGAACAAAGGGGACTCAGTAAAGTATGTACCAGAAACAATACAGCTGTTCATAGCTCATACACGACCTATATCTGCTTGCGTAGTGAAATTTTTCACCATGAGCGTTATGCTGTTTTAAGATTTATGACATAAGGCATATTGAAGTCGGAGACAACTACTGAATCGAATCGTTACCTGAGATAAGCAGCTGTCTATATTCAATACTTTAGACGTAAAACAGCCTAACTATCATACTATATAATCGATGAAAGGTGTAAACTTTGGAAAAAAACTAAAGAAAACAGTAGCATTCCTCCATTTGTAAAACAGTTGAATAAAATTATCAAACTAACAACTTCGTTTGTGTGTATTTGTGTATCCCGAGTAACTTTATCACATCCCATTTATCAGTTATGATCAGAAGATGACTGGAGAAGTTAGAAATCAACGGTTACATGTCAATCAAAATTAGTTGTGTCATTATTCAAATAGTCACATGATTGCAATTCAGTTGAAATGATTAAATGTATGTGTTAACGTGTGTTTGTGTGTATGCATCGTGAATAGTTTACACAAGATCCGATAAGTGAAAACCAGTGAAGTATTTCAGTTGTCCATATAGGTCTTTATTCACTAAGGATGATAACAGCATGTCATTTTGTTACTGTAAGGCAAAACAAGCTGTCATTCAATCATAGATGGTATCAAGACCTTCACATCTCACGACGAGTATATCGATGTCCATACAGTGTTTCATGATCTGCTATACACTGTTTAACACAAACACACATCATTTAACTATGGACAATTCTCAGGCTACGCATAAGCATCGATCCCTAATACAGGTAGTTACCTGACAACAAAAACCCAAAGGGCCAACGTGAAGCACTGTTGTAGGACTGAGGATGAACACCAATTTAGAAAGCTGAACGGTGGTCACATATTAAGACGACTGCAAAACATGTAGTCCTGAACCCTATTATTTTTTTATGGACGTCAATTGCTAATAAGATCTTTATAAAGTCAGAAGAGCTCTCAGTTGACAAATGATAACTATTTTGGAAATTCAGTTCAATTTCTAACAGTTTTAACAGGCCTTTTAAACCATATTCCTGAAATAAATCACTAATCGCACCTTCAAGAATATATTCCTTTTGGGTGCTAAAGAGGGAACTGCAATGATTACAGACTACTTTTGTTACTTTAGTTCGCAAATTTCTATGTTTTAAGACCTTTAACTCCAGAAATTATTTTCCAAGACCAAGTAGTTTGTCATATTTAGGTTCCACGCTACTAAGATTTCCGTACTGTGAATTTCAAACCCTGAAATACGATACAGTTTGCTGTTGACACATAAATACTGAAATAAGCCGAAGACAAAGAAATAACTTGCTAGGTCAACTACATATGTCGAGTTCAGTACCCCATCCCCCGTCTCGCCCAATAAGCACCAAGGTAGACTCAACCGCTAATTTGTAACCTTCGCTGGGTTTTTTTTATAATAAGCAAAGATCGAAAATTTGCATCTCTCTCGTTTCCATTAATATAATGCTATGCACATTTTGCTTCAATCACTAATGATTAAATGAATTCCTCTTCACAGCAAATCTCACTTAATGACATTTGATTTGACATTCATTATTAGTACTTTAATTAGTAATTATAGTGCAAATAAGATTTTGGCTGACAACTACTTATTTATGTATAGTCTTTTGAATTTTACACTTCAACGGCTAGTTGAATTTCAGTTTCCCTTCGGAACCTGACTATTTTGCTCCATCAACACGTCAATAAATAAAATCAATTTATTTTGGCCAGCTAGATATTATGTAAATGTGAGATTACTAGACAGCTTAGCCAACGTGTTAGTGAACATCTCCCATCATGGTTTGGTAAAGGACAGACAAAAACAATTCGTAGCTCAATTTTGTCACACTTAATTGATAGTGGTCATGTAATCGAGAAAACGAGATCCTTCAAAGTAATTCATCGTATCCCACCGAATCTTTCCAATAGACTTCGTATTCGTTTACTGCACACAGCTGAGGCGATAGGCATTCGAACTATTGAACCTAAACTAGGTATTCAAAAAAAATTCATCCCTCCGTTGGCCTATTAAGACATAATCAACTAATGACTTCTACACCACCCTTCGTTTATATTTTCAACCCCTTTCTTATCACCCCTTAATCTTATCTTCATTATAAACGTGTTTCATTTCCTTCCCTTACAATCTAACATTACTTAATCGGTTCATTTGTTTTTACTAGCCTTTATCGACTACTTCCACCTGAACAGCTGTTTGTTTAATCATGCTGTTTTTCATTATTCGTGTTATCACAGATTGCCTCACTTTTTCATCCTTATTATTGATAAGAACATTTCTATTATTACTATAATTATTATTATCATTACTACTATTATGACTAATTGCACAATTTATATTCACCATCGTGTTATCCTATAGACAAAACACCATGATTGGTTTATATTTGAATTTTATTTGTAAACTTATATATATTAGAGTTAAGCCTGATGAGATCTAATTGAAAACAATATTGTTCGCTTAAATGTGTTGTTCTAAATTACTGTAATTGTTTTAATAATGCAGTCCAAGGTTGTCGAATTTCAATAACTCGTTAAAATAAGATTATATGAAACATTTTCGTAGGCAGTAAAATATACTGCAAATACTTGATGTCAAACCTTGCCTAGTTAACTAACTTGCTAGTTTTCTAGACTGTCCCAAGCCCGGGTTTAGAGGGAAGGTTGGGCGTGAGGCTAGCAATCCCATATCACTTAACCTGTAAAACTGCTAGAGAAACTTTGACACACAGAAAATATATTAGAAATACAAAAACTTCAAATAACAATCTTATTCTTTGCTGGAATAGGAGATGAGAAATGACGCAACGGGTTGATGAAAGCCAGCCTTCGGGAGGCCGGTCAGCCAATGTGCCTTTTCTCGATAAAAGCAAGAATTAGAATGGGGTGGTAGAACGTACGTACAATGTGTGAAGATTGGAAGGCTTTCCAGGTAGCCAAAGAAATGAAAAGACATGGCAATGAAGTGCTGGGTATCTGCGAGAGCAAATGGAATGGATGTGGATGATCAAAAGTGTCAACTGGAGAATCAGTAATCTACTCCGATCTGGTCACTCAGACGAAAACCACGAGCACACTGAAGGAGTGGCCATAATGATGGCACCAGTGGGAGCCAAAACCTTAAAGCCTCAGTGGCCTCAAAAGGAAGGAAGGCCACAATTATCATACAGTGCTACACATAGTGCTAAAAACAACGCGAAACAAGAGAAGAAGGAAGATTTCTTTAGATAACTGCAAAAACTAATGAAAAACATTCTGAATGTTGACATCAAACTCCTTATGGGCGATATGAATGCCAGCTGAATTGGAAGAAAATAATACATAAAGAGAACTCATCATGAGTCGAGAGGCTGTAAGCAAAATGAATGAGAAAGAAGAATTATTCGCAGACTTTTGCGCTTCAGTAATTTGGTGATCGGAGGAAGAGTGTACAATTACAAGGATATATACAACTCCAACAACAAGGGTTTCGCCTGACGGACACACCACAAACCAGACAGACTTCATCTCAATGTTGCTCAAGGAGGTGGAGACACAACCTGCCGGATACAGAGTCAAGGAGGGGAGCAGATGTGGACTCAGACCATCATCTAGATCAAGGAACACTCAAGGTGAAGCTGAAATCCCTTAAAACAAGTGGAGACAGGCCACTGTAATACGAGTTCAACATTCAGAAAGTGGAGGGCAAAACCACAATGAACACCTTTACTACAGATCAGATCAGAGCAAAGTCGGAGACACTATGTGACATCACTGAGGAAACCTGCGTAGAAGAACATCGGAACTAACTCTCTGAAGGTGATGTTCAAGGAAACGTGTGCAACTGTTCTAGGAAGACAGAAGAGATAAGACAAGGAATGGCTCTCAACGGATACCTGGAAAATAATGGAAGCGAGGAGAGAAGGATGGTGAAGGAGAAAATGACTCAATTCAAAGATGGGCAAAAGGTGAAGGAGGAGCTAAGTTCACAGCGATGGTCATGGTACTGAATAAAGCAGCGAAGAAGAGTGCTAGGAAAGACGAAAGACAATTCTACAACACGCTGGTCAGCAATTGAAGTAAAACAGGAAGTTCTCAGGTAAAAAAAGACCTCCGGATATTATTTCAGGTAGCCAGGTCTCTATTCGAGAAGAGATTAACACAGATGACGCCAATAAAGGATGCTAAAACGAACTTGATTATCAAGGATGAGGAACAAATAAAACAGTGGGCTGATCACTTCAAGGTACTCTTGAATTGACCATCACCTGCAACTCACCCAGAAATACACTAAGTCATGTCATCCTGGAGAGAGAGAATGAAAGATGCACTGGATACAGAACTCCGCCAGCCCCACTAACCAGAACAAGCTGCATTCAGGAAAGGCAAATCATCATGTGCTGATCGAACTCCAACTCTACGCATCGTCATCACAGAACAAAGCAGAGAACGACCACCTAAAATTCATTGACTTCGAAAAGGCCCTCGACAGACAGAGTTGACCGAGAAATAATTTGGAAACTACATCAACACAACTGCGTGCAGTATCTGAAGTCTTTATCAACCTCATTCAACAACTGGCTATACGACAATGACACGTGTCAGGTGATCCATAAAGGAAAACTCAGCGAGGAGTTCTAATTGAAGACAGGAGTAAGACAAAGCTGCCTATTACCACCATTGACATACCGAATTGTGGTGGGCTTGGTCATGTGCCAGACTGTGAGTTGGGAGTGAGAAGACAGGAATACTCTGGAAGATGTTAGATTTCGTGGATGATTTATGTTTAATGTCACACAAACTCGAAGACTTCCAGGCGAAAACCAACAACCTGGCTGGAGGGGACGGCAGCGAATACAGGACTCCATGTAAACATAGAGAAGACGGAGGTGACGAAGATAACCAACGAACTGCAACAACAGCAATCAGCATCAACGGGAGAGTTTTAAAAGAGGTTACTTTCTTCACTAATCTATGAAGCATTGTTTTAACGAAAGACGGTATTGATGGAGGTGTCAAATCTGGTCAGAATCGAAAAGGTGAGACGCGCCTTCACCAGTCTAAAACCAGTTTGGAAGTCTTCTAAAATCAGCCACCAAAAAGAACAAGATTCGGATTTTCAACACAAATGTGAAGTCAGTCAGTCACTTCTTCTATATGGGTCAGAAACTTGACCGGTGCACCGCGAAAAGAATTTTCAACACTCAGATTCAGACTTTTGTCAACAGCTGCCACCTTCGCTGACTAGCTCCATACTGAATATCAAATGGCCGGCTAGCCAGTCAGAAAGAATTAGCAACAAGAAACTCTGGGTGAGAACAAACCAACAAGCAAGAGAAGATTGCTCAACATATACGTAGAAGAAAATGGAGATGGATCGGACAAACATTGAGGAAGCCGTCAAATGACATCACGCACCAAGCCATCGCTCGATTGGGATCCCAATGGGAAGCGACGAGTGGGTCGTAAATGCGAGGGTGAAATGGAGGAGATCGTGTGAGGAAGGGATGAGAGATTAATAGCAATCGTGGACCCAGATGAAGAGGATGGTAGAAAATAGAACAAAGTGGAGATGTGTTGTTGAAGCCCTATGTTCCACTTGGAACGCAAGGGAATAATAATAAAATAAAAGTGACTTCAATTTTAGCTCAAATTGGAGCAGGAGCGATGGTTTCAGCAAGATGTAATATTGTTACATTTCGCTGACTTATTTCAATCTGTTTCTAGCAAGCATATTTTTAGCATTATACATGAGAAAATGTTAATATAATCTTAGCCAGCCATTAATCGAAATCTTCTGAACTACATGGATGTCTTCAGAAGGCATTTTCAGACTCATTTTAATGGAAAAAATGGAATACTAAACAGTTTTGTCAGGTTTTCCAGGCATAAGTTACATGAATGAAAAGTAACAAAAGATAGAAATGGCACTGTAACTAACTCAGAAAAATAAAGTCGTACAATATGTCGTTATTACAAAGACAATCAATATTAACATGAAAGATAAGATGAATTCAAAACACGATCGGTTCGGCTAGAAATAAAATGGAAAGTTCTAATAGGGAATGATAGGGGACAGTATGACTCCAGAGAACTGATGCGATAATAACCTATAAGTACTAATTGATATATTTAGTTAATTATATATATTTATATATAATCACATCCACTCTACCTAAACGAGTTGCATTTCCGTTGCTTGATAGCTATTTTGAAAATTTCAAAATACCTACATTATATGCACTATTTCATAAGTGTCAAGCATTCGAACCGATTAATGATAATACAATCTTTCAGCTTCTAGGTTTCTGGGACATACCCTGAAAAGTAATCAAGAATTATACACTTTTTTTTCTGGATATATGTACTTTGGTGTGTAAATATGAACTTAAAAGGAAGATGACTTAAAACTAGAATTCTTCAATGACATCAAGTGAGTAACAGAAATCACTATCAGTGGAAGAAAGTCTGACCTCAAAACCATGTAACATGAAGTATAACTACGATATACTCTTTCTGTGATATATGGGGAAGCTTAATTTAATAATTATACATTCTTAATCATATAAAAGAGGTTACTTTCTGAATGTAACTTCTTGTTATAAACTGCAAGTATAATATCTTGATATTTAAAATAGCCAGTGTAGATGTCTTATTGAACGGCATTGTTCTGTTAGAAGATGGCCATCATTGGAATTTATAGAAAGGTGTTTTAAAATTTATTTTGGAACGTGTTAACAGGATAAACATGCATCCCAGTATGTTAAGATGTTTCCACAAAATTAAAACGTAGTAATACCTCGTGGAAAACAGTGGATGGAAGAATGTAGCGATTGCTGACAAATGAAAACAGACGTGTCTATTTAACTTACACAATTGAGCGATCTTTTTTTTTTTTGAAAATATCACTAAATCTGAAGAGCTTCCTCTACTGAAAGTTAATTGGTTGCTAAATTCAACAATCCCTTAGACTAATATACATGTAATTTTTCATACAAAAATGTTCACATACTGTCGTCTACCATGTTTTGTAATTGCGTTATTGAGTTTGTATTTACTCGTAAAGTAATATTAGTCTTCGACATTGAACAGTACTTCTTTGCGACTTGTTGATGAATTTAGTATTTACCCACTTTATTTACTTACGCTTAGGTAAATGAAAACTGAGCGAAATAGCTCTAAAAGTAATTTAATATCTCAGGCTTTCTAGTGTTCATTGAAAACTAAATATCACATCTAAATAAGACAGGAAAAATCTTATTGCAAAGACGGTGTGCAGCAATCAATAAAAAGCAAATTAGTTGATTATCTTAACTGAAATAATGGTGTTTTCAATCGTCGGCTCATTTCAATCAAAAAATAAATTCAAAAATACTAGCTAGTGTTTACATTGCCATGTGTGTTTTAAGATTATATTTACAGTATCAGACTGTTGAATGGATTGCAGCATATGGACTATTCACTGTCTACAGAAAAAGCCGCATAAACATCAGCCGTACTTAGACTGGGATCATCATTGAAATTAACTATTAAATATTAGAATGCTTCTTTTTAAAAACTCTCTTGTAAAACAAATAAAAACAACATGGAAATTCTGCTGATAGGTAGGTATTTCTTAATCCTATAGGTGAAATTTTCACACTAAGCCTATAATCTTACAATATACACGACCAAAACAGTAATACAAGATCTGTTGTTCACCAATTCAAGAAACAACATAATTTCTACGTAATAAGAAGAGGACTTTTTCTTCTTCGAAACATGTATTCTGTAGGTTTATATTTGAGTGGAATAATCTCATACTTCAACTGGTCTTTAAATCTAGTAAACAATGTAAATAGAAACAGATGGATGAATAGTCAGTCCCCTTTTTATTTTATGAACATCATCACTGCTATTATCAACAACATTTCAGTTCCCCTCCTTGTCCTACTATCTTTTGATTACAATAAAGTAAATTTTTTCTCTCATAACAATTAGAATCAGTTAATGGGTGACCAACTGATAAGAATTATTTACTTATCATTTATACTTGTTTCACCATTTCCGTCTTCCTCTAGTGGACTACGAACACACACACATGCAGAAACAAAGCGAGAATTCCTTAAAACAACAATTTTTTTCATCCTATAAGCGTATTTAGGAAATGTTTATCTCTTCCTATTTCTTCTTCTTTTAGTTGAACTAAGTAAATAATTCCATATGTCATGCGTCTTGTTATCTTAACATCATAAGTTCCAAACATTACTCTTTAACTTCCTTCTACTACTATAGCCTAGTTCCTCTTTCCTTCCCACTATCTCTCTCTTATTTCTTCCTGTACCAATTATATAATTCATTTTTGCATACTGAACTAAAATTTCAGATACTACTATTATTGCGACCAGTACTACTACTAAGTGTAATAGTAGTATTTTATTAACATTTATCGGTAACTGGTAAATGGTGAAAGAGAGTAGTGAAAAATCAGGGAATAATCGAAGTCATTAGTGCCATTATCTTTTTAAACTGGTGAACATCAACGACTATTCCAAAATGAGGAGGGGAAAAGGATGAATATACTGGCTTAAGCAACGACTGAGAATCGCCACTAAGTAATGCCAGACAGAGCTGTTAGTACCCTGAAATTCCAAAAAATTTATCTTCTGGATAAGTATCCATAATCCATACACCGAAAAACTAGTCGTTTGATGTGTTTGAATTGAAAAGTTATCAGGTGTTGAAACGGTAAAGTTCTGAATAATTTTTACACTAAAGAGGATCAAAGCAAACCACATATCACTGAATAAGTGACTCACTCAGAAAACCTACAGTTGATAAGTGCATCTTTCGTATAATCTTTTAGTGCATTCTCACACCGAAGTTCACATATTCAACGAACAGGAAGAAATTTAATACAACTTCAGATTTTCCCGTCAATTCAATCAATGAACGGGAAAATCTAAAATTCAATTAAATAATTAACATGACCCGTTGCACAAGAGGTGACTCTTATGGCCCAAGTGGTCTAGTGGATAACACTTTAGCGTTTGAAACTATGGGCACTGGGTTCGAGCCTCGGTGGTAATATCATCACTCACTGCGGAATGTAAGTACATCCAGCGGACGAGTCCCGAATAGGACGAAATGCGCATACTTCTAACAGGAAGATAGGTTTTACAATAGCATTTCTAGGCGTTTACCATAGCACATGCATCTCAAAAGTGCAAATATGTTTGCCAGTGCAATCAATCATAATCTAATAGACAGTGATCTCAAAAATGATAACGCTATATCCTCAAAACAGTAAGTGTTAAACGACTGAAGTTGAACTAATTTTTCTTTTAAAATCTTTATATAATTAGACCCACTCAGAAACTTGGATGAGTCAAGAACAACAAATGTATCAGGATATTAGGAGGCCAATTTTATTATTCCACGGATTCTTTTCAACTGATTACAACCCAAACAACACGAAAATATACAAATTACAAAACACCTTTCAACATACACTCATCACGTTGACAACAAGTTACTGATAGAAACATATTGATAAGTAACATAAGTCTATGATGATGTAGGAAGTTAAGTTACTAAGTGTTCAAATGATCGACTATTTACAGAATGATGAGATGAATATTTTTGAAAAAAAAAGGAAATGGATGAGAATTCCGAAGAAGGTTTAACTAGAAATAGTATGTTATTATGACAGGCTACTTAAATGGAAGAAAATATTTTCTTCAGTATTAGTAAGAGTAATGTGGGTGGCGCGTAGATAGAAAAAGAAAATCTGAAAGAGAATAGAAGATATCGAAGACTAAGTAACGTCACAAGGTTGTACAACTTTTTTTTGTTAGTAAAACCATTAAGGTAATGACAAGTTCACTTCTCTCTCCTTCTGCTTGAATAAATTTCGTTACAACAGTATGATGGAGACCGCTTCAGTAAAATGTACCAGGCCTGGTTTCTTTCGTCTGTTGATTGTTCTGAACGTCATCAGGTTATTCATAATATAACGAGTTTCCAAAGGATGATGAATAGTTTCACTCTTCAGTGCTTTTTCGCCTTCTAGTATCAATTTTTTTGGGAAGTGTTCAGAAATGTGAATAACAATAGTTCTCACCGTTCTTCCGACATATGTTCTTCTATACATACGTGTAAATCTGTGGATACAGAGACATTGTGAAATATTTTCTTCCATTTAAGTAGCCTGTCATAATAACATACTATTTCTAGTTAAACCTTCTTCGGAATTCTCATCCATTTCCTTTTTTTTTTCAAAAATATTCATCTCATCATTCTGTAAATAGTCGATCATTTGAACACTTAGTAACTTAACTTCCTACATCATCATAGACTTATGTTACTTATCAATATGTTTCTATCAGTAACTTGTTGTCAACGTGATGAGTGTATGTTGAAAGGTGTTTTGTAATTTGTATATTTTCGTGTTGTTTGGGTTGTAATCAGTTGAAAAGAATCCGTGGAATAATAAAATTGGCCTCCTAATATCCTGATACATTTGTTGTTCTTGGCTGATCCAAGTTCCACGAACCTGTGCGTTGTTCACCGCTCTTTTTTATGGTAAGTTCCTCAGTCTTTTTGTTTCTGAAGTTATATACAGTTTGACGTTATTGTTTTCTCTTTATTGGTTGCCTTGACTGATATTTTTACCTTATTGCCTGGTTTTCACTCACCAAAATTTATCCAATTTGAACTCTACTAATGTCGTAATTCTTAAATTGAATGTGTTGTCACCCTTTTTCACATCTCTATTAATTAACCAGCTTTCTTCCCTAACTCTAAAACAAACTTGTCGTTTTCTTCAATATGCCGGCAAGCTTAGTAACACTTGCTATACCATGCATTCAGAGTTTCTTATATTCAGTTATGTAGCATCTATATCGTTTCCTTTCAAACTATTTAGGCTTCGTGTGTGAAGACTTAGTATGTTGTTATTAAAATTCTGCTGAATATTATGCACCAGCTAATATCAATTAAAGAGTTATTGAATGACAAAGTGCTGTGGACAGCTCTTCAGTCATGGACAAAATTCACTGAGGAGTCCCTTACAAGGAAGAAACAAGTGTAAAGCGGTCCTTAGTGTTTGTTGATTTCTTAAGTGATCTCGGTCAGTAAAGAAATCTACTCTGTAATTAATAGAATCCTTGGAAAGTGAACATCAGGATATTAAAATAATATCGGTATTTATGCAGCTAATAAGAATATATGGAATATAATGATACACTATTCCGTTTTCAATTGAAAGAAAACCTTTTCTTTGTCGTAACAGTCATTTTGTTCCATTACGTTCCCATGGGCAAACGTTTGATCAGTTTGTTAATCCTATTTTCTCATCATGCTGACTGTTGTGTTTCCTATCCTAACTGGATATGAATTTTTGTTTTACACATTTGAAATCATTTGTAAGATTATGTCTTGTCATAGGTGTTAGGTGGCAGTAGTACTCAGGACGTGTTAGTCTATTTGTTTAAGATGTCTTTCAAAGATAATAGCAATCGAGTACGTTGGTATTTTCACTGAGAACCGAAATAATAATTGCTGTTTACGACTGATTTAACTTCTTAAATTAAATTTTCCATCTTGACAGAACAAAAAGTAGTCACAGAATATTTCTGAATAATGGGGAGAATAATTGTTTTGTTTGTCTAAGGAAATAGTATTCGTGAATTAATTATTCTTATTCCCTTGCGTTCCAAGTAGAACATAGGGCTTCAGCAACACATCTCCACTTTGTTCTGTTTTCTGCCGTCCCCTTCAAGTGACCCCACGATTGACCATAATCTCTCATCTCCTCCCCACCACACGATCTCCTCCATGTCACTCTCGAAAAAATGACCTACTCGTCGCATCCCATTAGGATTCCACTCGAGGGCTTGACATGCGGTGTCACTCGGCAGCCTCCTCAGTGTATGCCCGACCCATCTCCATTTTCTCCTACAGGCAAATTACTTTTGATAAGTAACCATTTTCTATACCAAATGAAATGAGGCCTTCACAGGACATTTTATTCTGCACCTCTTAATAGGAGCATTTATTTGGAAAATCATTCATCATAGGTTACTATAAATATCCACGCAGTGCTTCTTTATGCTTCATAGAACTAATAGGTCACCAGAAGGATTTACAACGCGCTACAGACTTTCGTTAGTAGCTGCCTCCTCTCCAAACTGAAGATCAGGTGCCTGGTAAGGATGAGAAAGAGAGAATGACTTTGTAGTGTATAGTCCAACAACAAATGTGCAGAAGAAAGTGGAGATGGGTCGACATAAGTTGATGAGACATCCAAGTGAAATCGCACGCCAGACTCTTTAGGGGGATCTAAATGGTGGCGACGGGTTGGCCCGTCACAGGGTGACATGAAGGTGATGCAAACAGTAATGAAAGCTTGTAGGTAGGCATGTAGCTGACTAAAATTAAGGGCAGAGAACAAAGAGCAATGGAGATTTGCTGCGAAAAAAGCGCAAGGCAAGAACAATTACAATAACATTTTAGTAGGAACAACTATCTTAAAACTATGCTGACCGCAAACAAAAACATTCGTTAGTATCGTAATTGGAAAAAGGACATTCTTAGTGGACTTTATGTAGGAAATAATTTGTGATTAGTAGACTTAAGTAAACTGTACTACCTGTGTGATCACCTTAGATAAAAAATTTAAAAGGTTGCTTTTAAGTGTGATCTCCTTCTGTCTTTCAATAAAGACTTATCTCAGTGGAGGAAAAATGAATAGTCCCAACTGACTCAAGGCTAAGCACACGCTTTGCTGTTGTAATAAGTGCATAATACAAAATTTGTGACTCCAACAGCACGCGACCCTTGAAATGAAGAGCACTTCTACCGTTGAAAAGTTGGTTTTATTAACATGAACTTAAATCTTAGAAAGGACATGTCTACTGCGCAGCTGTTCTCCCTCCCCTCCCCGTTCTTTACGAATGTGAGAGATGGTTGTTGAATGTGGAAGACTTGAAGAGGCTAGTTGTCTTTGACCATAGGTGTTTACGTTCTGTTTCCCTTGACAGGGGGTATAATATGGTGAGGAATATTGTGGTTAGGCACTGGGTGCAAGGTAAGAGAGGGAAGTCAGTAGATGAGGTTGTGAAAGTAAATAGATTGGGATAGATAGAAAGCAGTTTGCACACGCCGAGTCACTACCTAGGTTATGTAACATAAGATTGGGTTGGAGAAAAGATAGGGGTGACCAAACCAAAACCGGGCATCAATTCATGAAATCTTTGATATTTGTTATGATCCATGTGAGAAGGTGAAGACTGACTGAATGAAGTTATCAAGACGATAATAACAATGGCATAACTCGAAATCGTTTGCAGAAGCAGAGATACATTCGCTCTTTGTGCTCTCCAAGATCTGAAAAATTCCCCTTATTCCTCACATGATTATTCCCATTTGTTTCCATTTATTACAGTTTCTTTGCATCCTCTATCTCTACATGTCTGGCTACGTTGGGAAGTGTGGTAAAGTGAACTGCTGCACTTCTGTGCTAAATTCTTAATCAGTTTGTCAGTCGTTATAAGTCTGATGACGTTTTGTTGTCCGGAGATGTAATGCCTTTCTTACACTCTCTATGTAATAAGCCTTTTAGGAGATGGCAACTCATCCTAGTGTTTCCGTCAACTCACAACTAACTAACTTCTCAGGAAAAGATAGTACATAAAATCTCTGTTTTCTCAACAGTTGATTACCAACGAATAAATAGACTAGACTTGCTCTACTCTTCAGATTATCTCAGTTGCCTAACACTTACAGCGCAGTTTCAAAAAGAGATTTATTTCACTTTCTACCAAAACGTGGAAAAATTGATTTTTTACAAGCGAGTGAACTGATTTTAGTGTTATTATTACTTTTCGATGACATACTAGTGGATTTTCACATATTATAAAGATGGCAGCTCACGACTGGACGTAAACGACAGGCTTCTAGGCCATTCACATGCATTAGTATAAATGTATCCTAATTCTAGTTCACTCATAATCTTATATCCTACCAACTTGCTGACTCATTTCAGTCGCAGCTGACTGACCAATGTTTAAGTCAAAATTAAAAGGATAAATAGGTCACTGAAATGTCTGCTACACGAAATACTTCCCAGGAAGATAATTGTATGAAAGAGTTGATACCTTTATCTACAAATGTTCCCTTCAACATGGTTGAGAAATTATTTTAGACAGGTTGTAATTACTGATAAAGATTGTACACTGGCAATTAATAAAGAATTAAACATACAAATAAACTATTGGAGAAATAAATGAACAAAGGTTCGACATTCCAAAAGAAAAAGAAAAAAACATCAGTAGAATGCATAATATATTCTTCACAAAACAAAATAAAATTAAAAAATATTTATTGTGCAACCTTTAATTAAATAAAACAATGCGATTTCAATGATCAGACTGTGTTCACATGCCTTTCAGCATTCAAATTTCTTGAGTCTAATAAAAAATCTACTCTTGTTGGGAATTAAATTCCCAAAACTAATTTGTTCGTAATAACGTAGTGGGAAGTAAAAATAAAATGTTCAATAAACTTTTCGGCATAATACTGTAGAAAGGGAGAAATAGACGAGGTTTTCTTCGTCTTACAAAGCTTAGTTAACTATCAAGAGACTTTAGTTAACAAAAATATTAGGTGAAAAAGTGTTACGAGTAACTTATCAAATCTGATGAAAGAATTTATTTTTGAAAAATGACAGGACAAGCTTCTTAACCAAACAATTAGATAGAGTAATTAAGTGCTCATGTTTAGTTTTTCTGTCAGTGAATGCATGCAGATAGTGTTGTTGTTAAAGCCAATCACCCAGAAATTTAACTTCAGTTTAGTCTACTTAGTCGTCAGTGGGAAGGAAGCATAAACTCTAATAGCCTAGTTTGGGAAACACCTGTACTGTGTAACTTAATTGTTGATTTCTTTGTTACTATTATTACTCTTCTACAAGTGATATGTTACGAAGATAAAGCCTAGGTGTATGTGAATCAGTCAACACGATGAACTACTAGGTGAATAAAATTGGTTCCGAGATTGCTTATTCAGTTAGATTTTTATTTATTTATTTATTTATATTTGCAGTTACCGATCACACACAACATTTAGAAAAATGTGTCATCCCAAAAGGTAAAACAAGGAAAATTGAACAGAATTTATTTCAAGCAGGCAAGCCCCATTTTTATGTAGTAATATTAAACAACATGGACATTCCTCATATGTCTTATATGATGTGAGTCTTTGCCTTTGTGATGTTACTACTGAACAAATGTTGCAATATGTAATACAAACCAACACACTCGCTCCATTCAATATTGTGCAGACCGAAAGACCTAACAGCAAATCAGGGCAAGATCAATGTCACCTGCAAAATGAATTGCATGGAGTGTTGACAAGCACTATATCGGTCACTGTAGGAGTCCTGTTCGACTTAAAATTGAAGGACATAAATTAACAGTGAAAAGATACTGTATATATTCCTTCATATCGACACATGTAGACAATTATGGATACTAATCCGATTGAGAAAATGCAAAAATTTTAAACATGGAAATCACCGAAAATGGTAGGGAATTCCTAGAAGCCTGGTATTCAGATGGATCAGCGATTAACAGATACATTAATATTAATTAAATCTATCAACTAATAAAGAAAAAAATCCCAAGACAAAAAGCTCGAATTTCAAGTCAATGAGAACGGCTAATAAAGATGTAAATTAACAACTAATCAGGGAATACATCTATATCATTCATGGAGAATTCAAATAAATTTACTTCTTATTACCGCCTGCCTTGAAGCTGTTGTTTAAAACGACAACGAAAGCTTAGCAACTAAACCATCCAGCTCAGAGATAACAACCACGTCACAGTCCTTTCAAATAATCCTCCATTATCGTTTATTGTGCTACTCTAAAGCACTAATTGCAGTTACACACAACCATGTGATAAGGAACAACAAGGTGACAGTTTTCAATTTTTATGTAATAATGTGGAAAGACAGACTGATAGCTAGAGCTGTATTAATTGAACCAACTGAGAATATATGCAAAAGAAATCGATTAAAACTTGTCTTGGACATCTCGAAGACTCTAAAACCCTTAAAACAAATGGGAAATGAAGTCAGGAACTATATAAATAAAGTTCCGAATTTGTGCACCTGAAGTTGATATGAATGCAAACAGTAATTTGTTTAAAACGTTATTCAGCAAATAATACTGTAACGACAGAAGGCAAGAGTCGGGCAACAGATCATTTATTAAGGAAATCAACGCATATTTATATATTTTCATGTACATTACTATGGTTATTTAAGCAAACAAACACAGTCTTCCGATTGGTTGTTTCTCTCTTTGTGACTGTTTCTTGAATGTCGAATCCTCTATATGTTAACTGCATTCGCCTACGCGCAGTCTGCTGTGGTCGGTTTTGAATCAATCTTTGTTCACATTTTCTCACGACAAATCTTGGGAACGTAAATATTGACGTAAATTACTGTCTACCAATTTGGCTAGTAGACAGCTCTCACCACACTCGTACCCCGTCAAATAGCTTCGCGCGCAGGCGTTCCAACCTTCTGGGTGATGCATCCTCTCGTTGATGATTGTTACAGACCGGCTTGTCCCAATGCACCCATCGTTGGATCAGACTGGCGTTAACTCGTTTTTGTTTGTCACCTCTTCTGATGGTATATACTTGACCCCGTCTTTTTGTGACTGTGTATGATCATTCCCGTTTTGGAAACTGTTTGACTGGCCCTGCCGCATATTCGTAGGTATTTCGGCTCACACTTTCATATGCTGCTTTCCCCCGACCTCCCGCAATGGAGACGTGCGACTAAAGCCCTATTTTCCTCCAGGAACTAAAGAAGATAACAATAATAATAATAATTGAATAAAGTCTCTGCTTTTGCTCCATGACCCAAAATATCGAACTCTAGAATTGAGATTTTTATTGTTCGACGTTCTCCTCTAACAAACATGCTGGTAGTTGTTCGTCAGGGTATCTAGACAATTTTCTAATGATACAGCCAATGTACCTAACTTCATAGGAGCAAGTGGATTGATAAATATACACTAAATTTGGCAACAGCGAGTTGTTTCCGTGATAAAGAGTGTAAGTGTTACTAACTGAAAGTAACCACTAATGCATGTAAGAAATTCACATTCTACATTAAAACCCCTGAATAACTAAACACCTTTGTAGAAAAGTTGGGAAGAGAGATTTTTTCGCTGACTTATATGTCCCCGATTCAAATTGAATGGGTAGTTTTCATAACTGGGCAGCATACGTTGACGTAGATTTAGTGCTACAAGTAATAGTGGTAGCAATAGTAGTGGCAGTATTGATTAGCATATTTATTATTCTTTTATGCTTCGAATGCTAATAAAAAATTTTTTTTAATGAAGTAGATTTCCAAGAATCAGCTTTATAACAAAGCTTCATATCACATTATATGAAGGAGGAAACGTAAATCTGTGGAAGAAAACACCATCGTGAAAACTTAAATGGTTTTGTAGCTTAATCATATTTTTAATGGAAATATATTGTGAAACAATTAAATAGGATGGGGGAAAAAATAGACATTTTATGTAATGAAAGGAAATATAATCAAATTCCCCACGATACACTTTTCTTTTTACGTCTATTAAACGTGTATGCATTTTACATTCATTTTCAATAAAATAAGAATGAAATCAATTTTTTCGGATAAAATCCTATCCAATTTAATATGGAAGAATTATTTCACTTGGAATAAAATTGCCTAAGGTAGCAGAAATTGACACATAGCCTGTGTTCATATAAAGTGAAAAAAACCAGACATGTGTTACTGTTAACTCAGGATGAATTTCCCCTAAATTAGCTTCTCTTAGTTAATGTATAGGGTTATTCACTTAGTATACCTACTGAGTGCTAAGCCTAGGACAAACTAACGTTGTGGTTTAGTCCATAGATGGGAGGAGATATGTTGATCGAATCCTAAGCATTTATTAAATCCCTCTAACCAACGCTTTAAAAAAGCTGTGGCACTGAAAGCACTTAGAGGTTGAACTGACAGGTTTAGTGATAAAGTTTTATATATCCAGGAAAATGAGAGTTCACCTCAGGTTCTAAACACGTTTGACGGCTGACTTACGAAATTCGACATCAGACACTTGTATACTTCATTTATGTTACTCAAAGCATTAAGACAGGCTTAAGCAGCCGTAGTTTTTCAGACTCTGAAACACAGTATTCAGCGATACACCTGAATAACTAAAATCTCCAAAATCATATTGTAGAATAACAAGTGAACTTACAGACCATTCACAACTGTAATCCATTAACAACTCTTCTTTAAATTTCTAATTCACCAAATGTTTTCAAAGGATTTCTACACTAACCTATAATATCCTTTGTCCATTAACTAGTGTTTTGAAAATTATTGAGGGAGATTATTTTTATGGCGAGAATTTTAGTTTTTTTTTCATTCAGCATCTTTTATAAATTCCCAAATTACAACAAAAATATACTTCCATATTTTAAATCCACGCTGAAAAAAAAACTGCTTAAGTTTCTAGCCTTTCTTATTGTTCTAATAACGCTAACTGTTAGAAATTACTTTTCCAGCTCCTATATGCAATTAAATTTTGTCTCATTTTAGTGTGCGTTGCATTCGCCTAAAATAATTAGCAGGTTGAATTGCGATGGAATATTTTATTGTAGCGATCTGATAATTACTTGGTTTTATTCTCTAACAGTGTAAATTTAAATAGGGAGATAACTAGTTCATCAAAAATTTTGTTAGAACAGATAGACTTCTTCCATTTAAAATAAAAATGTATTTAGTTTTGTTTTCTCTCTGTCATGTTTTATTTAGGATATTAACATAGAAATAGAAAGTAAATAAACCACTGTCTTAAAAATTCGTAATCGTCATACTAAGAGAATTTCCTCAATATTTCCAACTAACATCAGCTAGAACAGTCGCTGAAAAGCAAAGACCACTGTCTAAGAATTCTTCGGTACTTCAGATTTCCCCCCAAATCACTACAGAGCACTACAGGTTTGCTTTCTGAGGTGTCAGTTTCAACTGTCAAGACTGATAGATCGAAAAATAAAGCATAAAAGACGGAAATAACGTATTACAGTTTAGGCTGTGCTGCTTCATGTAATCAGTTATCAGAATAACTCAGATAAAGCAACCAAAGAAGTAGTGAAGTTGTACAGTTGTAATCCCCACTCAAGCCATCCTAGTTAATATACGCCTGTTGTCTGTTTTATTCCAATCAATCAAAACTCAGTGGTACTGACGTATTATTCCCACTTCATTTGAAATTTACTTGAAAAGTAAGTCTGATAAAATAATTCCTGTCATTTCGTATTCTGGCTCTTGTTGATTGTATTTTCGTTTTCCACTGTTTCAAATTATGCATAATTCATTGTTCAAGCGTCACCATTTTTTCCACTTTCTATTATATTTCAACTCATGTCTTCCACTATCTGAAATATTTGTATATTAGACTTATGACTGTTAAGTATCTGTTTCCTTATAGTTTTAAACTCAGATGTGGTTATGTTCTCTGAGTTGGTTGGTTCGACTGTGAAGCTTTCTTTGTCTTTCTAGACAACATCTTCAGCACAAAGCTTATCCACCTGAGTTATAAATCTTCTCTATTAGTTTTTCCCACGTTTCAACTGCGTTTATCTAAAACCTCATTGAAAAAAAAACAAGCAAAGATATTTCAGAAAAGTTTACGAAGTTCTATTGGTTGGGTAGTAACGAGTTAGCTTAGATACATGACCTCTCTGGGCTTAATGACTTAAAATGCAAATCTTTTAAACACAGACATTTCTAAAAGCAGCTATCTCGTTTCTAACGTCTTCAGTAATTCTGTGCCTGATTTCTGTGTGTGACAAAAAATTGTAATAAAAAAGAGATAGGTACAGGAATTTCTAATAACTAACCCATATGTTTTGTAATTTTTTTTCCATTCCTTTAAGTGATTTTGTTTTCATTAACTCATTCTATTTAGTAAATATGATTATGAGAAATAAATTCTGCTAGAAACGTCATCCAGATACTAATACTCTATTAGATAAACTTATCCAATATAGAAAATCACCTTTCATTGGATAGGAACACAATTATAAACAGGTAGAAGTTAGAATTTTTGTGCCACTGGATACCATGCCAGTCCTGAAGGTCCTGAGTTCGACCCCTGTTAGGGTGTAACAACAGAAGACAAGGGCCAGGCAACAGATTGTTTATTAAGGAAAATCAACACATATTTATAGATTTTAATGTACATTATTGTAGATTATTGTTAGTAGAAAATACAGTCTTTTGATTGGTTGTTTCTCACAGAAAGTTAAGCTTGCATCTCTTTGTGGCTGTGTCACATCATCCATATGCTAACTGTATCCGCCTACGCAAAGCCTTTGTTCTCATTTTCTCACCACCAATATTGGGGACATAAACATTGACGTCAATTACTGTCTACCAACTTTGGCTAGCAGCCAGCTCTCACCACAAGGGTAATAAGTGCATACTGCTTAAGAGCCTCAAAAGAGGTGCAACAGCTGTTCAGTACTCCCTGCTAGTTTTCAGTGATCCTACAACTGAAGTCAGTTTGCGACCAAACTTGAAATGATAAATTCACCAAAACGTAAGCTGCTTTGGTTGTTTGACTTTAAATTACTGCTAAAATGTGGAACCTAAACTCAGTTACACATTATGAAATAAATAAACACTTCTGTTAAAAGCTGTGTATTTAACTTTTAACTTGAAACCGGAATTCAGTAATTTTAAACTAATATATTTGATTTCAAAATGAAAACAACTCAGTGTTGTCTATTAAAACAAACAAACATACATAAATTTAACCTTGTGAAATGACCTGTAAAAGAGATAAAATCTTAATTAAGGACAACTGACTGATTTAATTGGTTAGATGTATGCTGATCTAATATTTGTAAAATAAATTGACTCGAAAGTAGATTTTACTATCTTATAATTACCCCAAAACTATTACTACATAAAGCAGAAATAAGAAAGAATTCGATATTAGTGTTTTAGGTATCAGAAACCAAACCATTAGCAAGCATTGAGTCTATGTTTTATGGTTTTGTACATTAATCAACTTGATATTTATTTCAAAGTTAAAATTATCTATTCATCTGACAATTACTGAGATAGCCTCAATTTGATAAACAGTAATCTGTCAAATTTATTAATCTTCATATGTTACCATACTGTTAGTGTGAACGCATTTTCAAAACCATTCTCTAAATGAATTTTAAAATACTGCTTGTTTTGTTTCAGTAAATGAACAGAATGTTCATTACTTACAAACTAAAAAATATGTAGGGATAGTCTCAACAACTGAGTCACATTTCAGTTCCTTAACATATCGTCAAATTAAATTACTCAAAAAACTGTTAAATAAAGGTCAGAGTTTGTAACGTGCAGTATATTATAATATAATATAATGACACATTGGTTTTTCAGACGTTATACAGGGAGTCAGTATGCCTGAACACTGAACCAATGTCCCGTCGATTATGGAAAATGCTTATTAGGACAGATAGGAAATCAAAACAAGCGAATCAGCGAAGACACTCTTTTCAACGAATTTATTATCAAACTGCGCAGTCGTATATATATATATATATATATATATGATCCTTTAATAATAATACGAATTGTGACAAAAAATTAATTGGTTATGTGCCTTATAAAATGGTTCATGAAGTGTATAAATCTCAAAGGGGAAGTAGAAATGTTAAGATTAATAAACCATTACGCAACAAGGTGATAACTGTGATAAGACAACATTGGTCAAAAATGGAACCTGATTCGATCACTTGCCACTCGCAGTCGGTGCATATGTAATCCTGGTGCGGTGGAGGAGGAAATAAGTCGTCTATCGAAAATCCTGATGGACAGTGAACTTTCGCCACATTTTATAGAGAAGAATATACATTTAAGACCCATGAAATGTTATTTAACATGTGCAACCGAGATAACTTTACAAATGAAGCTTGAATACAAAGATGAATTAGCTACAGCATGGTTGACATTAGTGTTTTCTAGTCGACCATTACTATCCAATAACCTGAAGGACAAGATCTTACAGCTGACCAACTATGTGTGCATTTATCAGTTTACACGCTCATGCACAGCTAGGTATATCACCTGGATTTTGTCTAAAAGGGTTCAAAAACACTATCCTGTGTCGTTACGCTAGAGTACAAGTAGCATAATAACTGAACATCTGGTCAGCTTATCTCTTAATCTTCTTCTTCTTGTAAAGTTGCCTACAAGGCGGAAATATAACCTGCTCAAACCATTGAGCATCCAAGTCATCTGTATTGCTGAAGCTTTGGCCATCGAAATAGAAAAGGTAGAACCTCTTTGTACGCGGAAAAGTTTGTTCAATCACTTCTTCTTTCATCGTCTTAATCCGTCTATACTGAAGTATGATAATAGTAATACATACATTGGCCCTAATAAATTCCCATTCTGTTTATTCAATTTGTATACCCTTGTTGTGCCGACCGTTATGTTTGATTACACTTGAAATGATTTCCGGTATTATCTCACTTGTCATCTTTATTTAATTCAATATAATTTCTGTAATATTGTCTGGTCATTATTATCACCTTGATGTGTAGTGTTTTGATTGCTTACTGATCTTATCACCTTGTTGAGTAATGGCTTGTTAATCTTAACATTTATACATCCCCCCCCCTTTGAGATTTATACATTTCATGAACCATTTTATAAACCACATAACCAATTAATTTTTTTTTGTCACAATTCGTGTTATTATTAAAGGACCATGTAGTTTAATGATAAATTCGTTGAAAAGTGACTTCACCGAATCACTTGTTTTCATTATCCGTTTATTTCTAACCAAACTCATTAGCGATGAACTTAGGCGAATCCAATTCATACAGTTGTGTGACTGATACAATTTCAGTGTCACTAAATAAATGAGCATTACTTTGATTGGACACTAGTAACTAGTGTAATAGCTCTAGTCCTTTCTTTGATGCAGACTGAATTCTATCACAGTCAGGTTTACAATGTGGCCACCATTCTAGGTAGCTCGCCGTCACGGTGCACATTGATTTGATGAGCATTACAAATGATACAGTCTTGATCAACATTTCTCGTGACCAATAGATCTAAAATAGGTTTCATCACAATATCACGGTTACTGTCTCTAGCACAAGGTAAAATAAAACAGAGATCAGGAAGAGTAAATCAAGAGGACTCTTTCTGACACCAAGTAACAAAGCGAAGTCTGATTTACAGTGCACAACAGTAAAACGACTAGACTGAATACTTTAATCATATGTTATAAGCAACACACTTAAGCCAGACAATTCCTGTTAGAAAAAACAATCAAATATATTGGTGAACGCAGTTGGCAGACCTTAATGTGGAACTAATCATGTATTTACTTCAGGGTACATCAGGCCTCCTGTACGATCACTTTCAACTTTGTGTTAACACAGATTACTAATAAGTCCATTTCGTGAGGCATGATGATGAAAGGAGAAACGTAAATCTAGGTAGTTGTAAGACTCCAATCACAGGCATCCTGGTTACTAGCCCAGGTCTCCTGCATTTAAGCTAGTAATAAAGAGGTGGATGTTTCGAACCCACTGGGATCAAAGTCTCATTTTACCCTCAACTACCACGCATTGCATAAATAGCAGTCTACTGATTCAAGATTACATAGAATAATCTCACTAAGAATCTCATCTTTGGCTAATTCAATCATCGAACAGCCAAAAAAATCTATCATAATCCGATAGTAGTAAAATATGATAAACTACCAGTGATCTTAATACACGTGGAAAAGTATAAGTACCACTCTAACTGGCACAACACGGAAACACATATTCAAAAACTTCAAAGGAATTCTTGAAATCAGGCTGACCTAATGAAACGCCTATCAGTAGACTCACAAATGATAAGTAAAAAATAACTGATCGCAAACTAATCTTAAATGCTTAAACTATTAAGATGAATTAATAATGTAATATTAGGTGTATGTCAAAGATCACATATTCATGTCATTAATCATTGTCAAAAAGAGTAACATGCTGCAGGTTGAACACAACCTCCTCTAGAATGAACTACTAGTCAACGCTGATAAATACGTTTATTCCAAAGAGAATACTTCACCTTGAATGAAGTGGTTGTTGAAGAGACTGTCTGTCATGTTAAGGAAACATGCACAATCAAATTATGCTAACCTACTATGACAAAAATCATCTTATTTCAAACAGACAGAAATTTAAGTAATCATAATTTTCAGAGTTCCATCCTTCAGTGGAATTCACGTAAAATTCCACTCCTTTTTTTTAAACACAAACTAGTGATTCCTTGCAAACATTCACTGCAGTGCGAATTGATTTCCAATCCACTGGAGCATAACCTATCAGGTTGCTTTAATGGAAAGTTAATCAGCTAAATGCATAACCCTAGAAATTTAAGTCTATGTTTCGCATATCTTTTTTCACTATAATGTCTATAGTAAACGACACTTTTAAGGAAATATCTATGTATTACTATTTCTCAACGTTTGGATAGATAAATGTGTGAAAAATATGTCTGGATTTGATTAATTATTGAATCATTTGAAGTCTTTTTATAATGAATACAAATACAAATTACTACATTTTGAAGAAGGTAGTCGCTTGCATGAATTTCGACAAAAAAAAGACATGATTTATATGAAACGTGTAATGCATTTCCGCAACATATTTAGCACATTTCGATCACACACACCTTTATCAGAACATATGTGTATAAAGCGTAACAGAAAATAAAGGAACAAAATTCCATTAACGTAAGTCGAAATGTTTGTTCAGGGACAACATCACACGGAAGAAAAAATTATTATTTTCAACCCTCATTTCATTTATTTTTGTGAAAAACAATTCTTGGTTTTAAAAGTAGACAACCAAGACAAATTCAAATAACAAATAGTCTCTGCACGAATAAAAACAGGTCAAAGGCATTTTTATGGATACGACTTCAACGAATTTAGGTATGTGACTCAAAACTGTTTCATGTACGTATCAATGACGTGTTTCCGACAGACTCCATTGGGCATCTATATCCAGGGTCAAATGAGATATTATTATTAGTCCCCTGAGTTCCTAATATAATATATGACTTCAGCAGCACTTCACCAATGCAGTCGGTTTCCTCAGTACAAAGATTTCATTATCTCAATAAAAGCCAATCAGCTCAGTTGCATACTAAGTTCTATAGAATGTAACTCCCAATTTTTTCTTAGGGATCAGACACTGGCAATCACCCACCCTATTGAATGATTACCTGCAAGTGAATGTACTGTAATTGCCAAGTTTCTTTCTACATAATTTAACTTAACAGGGTTATTCATTCCTATCTTCTGATGAGCTAATTCACCCTTATCTACCGGTTTGACCTATGTCATCGACCTAACAGTCATTGCATGGTATTCGATGAATTATACTAAATTTTCTTAAATGGATCTATCTGGTCCTTAAACAGACAAAGCTTTCCTCTGAGTGAGTTGATTGGTTTAAATGCCATCCTAATTCCGGCCTTATTAAGAATCCCATGTTGGACTTCTGATGTTGCTTCTCTATATATGGCAGTACTACGAGGCTTTGAACATTATAATATTTATGTTATTTTCATTACTACTCTTATTCTGTTATTCAGTGTATAACTACCATAACCAAGGAGTAGGGTTAAACGTACTAAGTGCTTTTATGTTCTCAACTGTCCATAAATATATCTGCTACTACTGTGGATATTGATGATCCCATTAGTTTGTTTGTAAATCTTATTTTGAAATTGCAATACAGCAGAAGTTACACGTAACTAAAAACTTAATATTATTCCGTCAACCAAGAGATTATTATTTTTTTTTTGAGTTTAGTATCAATGTCCAGTTCATTCTCAACTGTCTCCAGCGCTGTATTAATTGGAATATTAGTGTACAAAATGATTGTATCAAAACTAATCGTTTCATCTTTCTCTATTTGAATTTCCTCTAACCTCATTTGTTACTTAGATCTATCTCTAATGGAACTTCGTATAAACGTTAAATATTTGGAAAACTAATATGTTGCGGGTGTTCTTAAAGTTAATTATTGCTCAAATAGGGTGTCCTGCACTATGAATTGTAATAGCACCATACATTCAACTAGGATTATTAGTTTTAGGCATTAGATTACACCATTTTGACTCAGTCAAACATGACTTCATTCTCCGAACCAGATTAGTCAATTAGCTTATCGGAAGATAGGAATGATTGACCCTGTTAGGTTGCAGTGCATTCACTTGCATGTAATCAAAAAATAGCGTAGGACAGAATGAAAGTACTAAAAAGTAACATAGTTAGGTGGACAGAGAATGAGGTTTATCATTGACTCTTTGTTCACAGAATCAACACCGAACAAGTACAATCGAAATGATGCAACCGGGTATATGGAAAATTACAATTTATGAACTTAGGGACTTTGGTAGAATGCAATACCCTATTACATAAGTTTATTTGACTTAACAAACAATAATGCAGTATTAATAAGTGGATCATGTTTCGACCAGAATTTATTCCTCTTAATTATATTAATCTATTCACACGGTTTCATAATTTGGCTTATACATTTTTTCTCTCTATTCCCCCTGTTGTTTGTTGCCACCTTCCCTATCTCCAGTATAGGCGTTGCATCATTTTGATTGTACGTGTTCAGTGTTGATTCGATAAACAAATATTCAGTGATCAACCTCTCTCCACCTAAATATATTAACTTTTAATACGTTCACCCTTTCCTGTCCCATTTAGTGACTACATGCAAGTGAATGCAATGGAGTAGCCAAGGATTACTTATTAGCTACCAGTATTTTAGTAGCATCAGTTCATATGTGTTACTTATGTCTCACTGAAGAATATTCTTTATTGAACGAAACATTCCAATGTTGAGTCATAAGAAAAAGACGTAAACAGGGAAGAAAACTTCCTTTCTGATGATTCATTTTCATAAGATAATAAAAGGAAGCAAAATTATGGTAAGAACTTTACTCTGGTCACGGTAGGGCGAGAGAACGTATGAATGCAGAGGTCCAGTTTCAGATCCCCAATAGCTAATGATTCAGTTATGTACAGATGGCGTGTGCGAAGTGCTCTTGTACGACAGTGAGGGACTCCGTGTAGCACTCATGCGGGGTGTTTGATGTCCGGAGATGACAGGGTGTTCGAGGATGGAGCTGCTACTATTCTTCTTTTCTCCTCTGGCTAGCCAAGCTCAACAATCTTCCAGAATACGTTTGTGGACTTGACGTTGTGTACGGCAGATATACTTAGCTCCAAACGAGCAAGTAAATTTATAAATACACATTGAGGCGGTATCTTATCCCTAACGTTAGACTGGATTAACTGTCTGCTTGAGAATGTGATACGTGAGGTGGCTGCTTGAGATGTCTTCTTCAGACATTTAGGAAGGCGGTTTCTAAGAATTTCTGCTTCGATGTCACCTTTGAATTCTAGGTCCATGAAGTTTTCTTAGGAACGGTTGTGACTTTTGGCGATAGAGGCTTTTCTTTCATGTTTTTGTCTATGAATCTCGGTAGATACCCGTTCTCTAGTAGGGTTCCACGTAAAAAATTAAATTCTTTCTCTATCGTGTCTTCCGAACAGATTTTCCTAATCCCTGAACTTAATGTACGTACTAGGTTTTGCTTTCGGATCAGTAGGGCGAAGCTCTGGAATTTGATAAAATGTCCCGCCTATATTGGCTTGCAATTTATCGTTCTTTGGATCGTACAGTCTTGTCTTCTGGTTAGTAGTACATCGAGGAATGGAAATGCCATGTTTGATTCACATTCTAAGGTGAATTTTATTGGGTGTGTTGCGTTGAAGGTTTTGAGGAGATAATCTAAATCAACAAATTGTGAACGTATCATCCTGTATGTGTGCAATTGACTTATCAAAGGATCGAGGATGTTGTTTTCGAGACTCGCCATGAAGCAGTCAACTAGGAGTGGACCAAGAGAAGATAACTTCCTCTTTAGCCTCTACAATTGTATATACGTACTAGATAAATAAGTTTTTGTATTTCAGCTATATAAAACTGCTTTGAAACAGGGAATCATTGAACCAAAACAAAACATCCTTTAATTTATTTTCACACTAGACGAAGTCATAACAATCAACTTCAGAGGAAGTGAGAAAGATTGCATTCTGATATTCTGAGCGAGAGAAATAACGGTCTCTCGTGATGGCCTTAACTGACTACTGAGGTATCAGTCATAAAACCTCTTCATTGAAACTGATCTGAGTCAACACTCGCATTTGATTGCAGACTAATCTGAGTACCGACTTTGTGGAAATTTTCTACCATTCTTAACGTTCCATTCCTCCAATCAAATGGGTATCCGTAGCTGTTCATATGCATTCATATAACACTTGATTTGTATCCATACTTGTTTCAATCCAGAGTATGACAACTTTGATCAATGTAGTATTTTAACCATTATTGCAGTTAATCTTGATTCACAATCCGCACTGCTTACTGACGTTTTGGAAAAATATAAAAAATATCACCGCTGCTGACACAATAAATTCGGTCCACTAACTGCCTGAACCTATATGTGGCTATTGAACAGCATATGATTTTGTCACTGAATTATGACTGAATGTTTCTGAAATATTGTTTCTCTAACAAAAGGCCACTTGACTGGTGAATTGTTGTGTACTGTAATAAAAATGCTACATATATATTAGAGTAGAGCCAGAAATGAGGATCTAATTGAAAAGTAAATATTACTTCGCTCAATCCTTCTGCTTTCTAAAAGGCAAAAGCACGTGTCTTGAACTAAACATTTAAAATATGCGAATCATTTCTGAAGTAGGCATCCTGTTGTTATGTGAAATCTCATTCACTAATAATTAACATAGTCACTCTATACAAACCAAGAAGAGAACAATATAATCTTATTTTATTCTGCATTGACTTAAGCTACTTCTAAGTAGTGCAAATCCTTCCCGAAAGGTTAAATTTCAGGAAATATTATTGCTGCTATTCAACAGAACATCTTTAAGAGCAGACAGACCCATTACACCGTAGAAATTTAGGGATGCTTTGAAAATGTTTACTAAACTAAAAGCCTACTAAGTTTTCTAAATGGGGAAGAGCAATTAATATATATATATATATATATATATATGTATTTGTAGAGTAAAACAGTGGTTTCTAGTATTTCCAAAGCTAGATTTTTATTGAGCAGAAATGAAAAGTGTAAGCTTTAAATTCAACCAAATTGCCTTGATTAGTAGTATACTTTCTCAGCCAAGAGTTAAACGCAGCATCTCTCAACCGCTGTCTTGAAGAAATATAACAAACTCAGGTGCTCGTAGGAATATGTGTGTTCTAAAAGACAGCAAGGTGCAAACATTTGATTAGTCACACCTCTGTTTAAGTCTGAAACTCAGTTCGTTGTTTTCTAGTTCTCATCAACTGATTGGTTTGTACCTCATTAGACAATGTGATCCGCCTGAGATGATTACCACAGAAACATGTAATCCCTTTCTTATATAAATTATAAGACAAAATTATTCGAACCAGTCAGAATCCGGTTAATGAAGCCTAGCATACAGTCTAAACATTAGAAACGCTAATAGGAAGTTGACGAGTTTTCGGGATAGGAATGTTTCACTCGCTCTAACCGTTAACAATAATCGAAGAGTCAAGAGAAAAGAGAACTGAATGAGGAGTGATATTAGCAGTAGCAAGAAGGGATGGAAATAGAATAAACAGAGTAGAGTACATGCAGTGAACAGATGACTTTTGTTCGCTAATGCGAGTGCAGTCGAGGTTGATTTCCATTTGGAGCACGGGAAAGAGGTTAGCTAAGAGGCAATTTGTCTAAGGGTATTGGAATTTGTGAATTTTTGTTTGTATGAATGAACTTACAACTGGTTATCAGTCGACGCGGGTCAAGTTAGAGTATACATTTTGAGGGTTGATACTAACTTTTTCTTAGAATGAAAGAACAGTAAATATGATTTCTTCAGTCGTACGAAAAGGAAACCTTACTGTTTTTTTTTTCAATTTTACTCCACTTACAGACCCTTATCACCATAATTTCATTCCAAGAAACATTCTATTCTTTTTCCTTCACACACACACACACACGTTTGGACTATTCTCCTTTACTTTGTGATACTATAAAAACATAAAATACAGTAAAGTAGTCATTCTTTTCAAAAAAAAAGGTTAAGTAATTAATAATAATAATAAAAAAGGCAGATAATATTAATACAGTATAAAATGTTTTGAACAAAAAAGAAGCACAAAAATAAACAAACAATTGGAAATCACAGTAGATTACAAACATATACATACTAACAGAAAAAGAAGAAAATTTAAAAGAATTCAACATCACTGGATATATTGTACTTTCGCCTTCAATCCTCCTTTAACTACTATCACTTATGTAATACAGCTTATGCAAAAGATTTCCTGAAAGATATCCATGTCCCACCAGATATACTTAAAACAAAATTTATAATATGAAAAAATATATATATAATACAAATTTGAAAGGTCATCATCTTCCATCAGAGAATTAGGTAAAGTATGCTGATCAACATGTTCTTATTGTAAGAACTTTCACTCAGATATAAATAACTAGCCGGGTTGGCAAATAATTACTAAACAGAGTAATGATTGTGAATGTATAATTTTAGTGTGAATTATTGGTAGAAAATTGTCGATAATGATATTCACCTGTTGTTGTTGAAGCCAGAAGAGGTGTCGAAAGGATGATAAGCTGCCAATGATCCAGAATTTGACGATGCATTATTAGTGCTGTATGAATTGTAAACACAATGCGATGAAGTATTCAACGACTCGGATTGCGCACCTAACTTATCGGATTGATTAGCTTGAAATGTACGGAATGACTGATTCGTACTCTCGTCAGTCATTTGCTGATGCTGATGATGATCTGGAAGTTTTGATTCTGTGTTAGCATTCGATTCATTATCGTCAGGTATCTGAAGATAAAACAAAAAGTACTGTAGTGATACAGCCATAATATTAATAATAACAATGAGCTATTTATACGTTTGATAAAACCTAAAAGCATAGTAATTAATTAGACTACGCAAAACTTACGAACATTCTATTTTAGAACTTTACACATATGAAGACAAACAAACGGATTAATGTTCCACAAGTTTTTTTGAAAACTTATCATAAGAAATCAGGAGAAATGTAATATTTATGAGTTAGTTTGTAAGAATTTGATTTTTTCAAGTTTACTAATATATATATACTGATGAAGAGCCCCGAAATAGGACGAAACAGCTGTCCAGTACTCTTTGATTTTCAATGGTTCTCTAACTGACATTAACCTATGGTCAAACTTGGAAACTAATAGTCAGACTGACTTCCAGTGTATAATCATCTCCAGTGAAAACATATCTTTACAAGACAATTAGCTATGACTTCCCTTCACCCAAGTTGCGGATATTAAAACTGCTGGTAAAAGCTGAATATACGCCGGATAGTTAAATATGACAAACAGACTAATCAAACAAGCCGATCACATATTTAAGTGTGGAGAACACCAAACAACTTTTCAATCTTACACAAATTATTAGCCACCTAATGACAGCCGGTGTTGTTCTCCAATACTGTGAGTTAGGAGAAATTTATCTATCAACTATATATTGTAATCACGAAGTAGTAAGGTGACACGGCAATGTACACTGTTATGCACCACTGCTTTCTGATGCTAGATGCTAGAAATCTATGAGCAGAAAGCCCCGCATCCTAAGCTAACCATTACAGTGTATAGCACAATCTTGTCTCAGCCTAGCGGCCACGGATCACACCTATTTGATATACTTAGACTAATGCACTTATGAGAAACCATTCAAAAATGAGAAAACAACTGAACTACCTTCCTACCTTGGAAATAGCTTCATAATTTAAACTTTGTATTAATCTAACCAACACGTATGAAATATTCTCAGAAAAGCTAATTTCCGACACAATTATTTGTTAAGTATAACCAAATGAAAGTATTATGAAATATCTTCACTGAAGTTCAGCGCAGCAGCACAAAAAAATAGACGAGCACTTACACAACCACCTAACTCTTTGACAAGTTTACACAGTTGTGTTATTTTAGCATCTTGATCAGCGAGTAGTAATAAAAGATCTTCTTGTTCAGCACGTATACTGTCACGTTCTTTCTCAAGCATTGAACATTTCTGTTCTAAACTCTAGAGATGATTTCAGAAAGTAAAAAATTGTTAAACAACAGTTAATCTTGTGATAATTTTAGGCTAGTGAGTGTAGTTGATGAAGAATAAAAGGGTAGTGGAACAATAGCTTGTGATAAAAATACTTGTTTGGTGGTGGTTAGCAGTGGAATCCAGGATGTGCATTTCATCCCATTTAGGACATGACGGCTGGATGCACCTGCATAAGTGCAATGAATGGTGTTCGAAATGAGATCCAAATCGGTACCCATAGTTTCAAATACCAGTGTTATCCAAGAGGTCGGTGAAATGATGTATGCTGAGTCTGAGTCTCAGTGAGAGCACCATAATTGAATAGGACACAGATAAAACGCATTTCCCGGATTCCACTTCTAGCCATCATCCAACAAGCAACTCTAAGCTAGAAATAGTGGTAATATCGAGGCATCCATTCAAAAAGCCCACGGCTGATCAATTCGTTTAAAAATTTTTAACGAGAGATCACAAGCGCAAACGAATGAATTTTTTTTAAAACCTATGTTACTGCCAGATTTACGAAACCAGCAACATTCGGATAAGTAATTAAAGACGGTTTCTCGAAAGGGCTTAACTTTCAAATTAGCTACATCAATCTATTTGAGGCGAAATATCGTGACTTGTGCACTATTTCATGAAATAAATCTGCTTCTTTTTCATATCAGACCAACCACACACTCATTGCAAGACAAGACAAGAATTTCTCTCTGCTAAACTTTCTCGAAGTTGTTACAGTCACCTGTCAGTCAGGCAACCTATTTTAACTCCTCTTGTCTTTTTTCGGCTAACTGTCTAGCCTTTCCACTGTACGATAACGAATGCAAATTAATGAAAGTACTGCGTTATACCGTTTTCCTCAGTTTCTATCAATGACAAATAAGAATTCTTTTCATACACACGGCTCCCCTGATAAATGTTGATAACGAAAGAAAGAAAATTAAGAATTCTTTCCAACCAACTAAATAAGTTGAAGAGTAGACTAATTTTACGTAGAAATAACAGATGAGGAGGAAGGTAATTACTATCTTATGGTATTACAAGGCGTCAATCCTAAGCGAAGATATTTTCGCATAAACGGCTGAGAGTTCCCAAAGCAGGTTTGCGCCTAAATTGCCAAAAAATTTCGACAGTGATTTTATTTCTGAAATCTCTTAACAAAAAGGCAAGTTGACTATCTCTCTTAACGCTGAGTAGTAAACTTATTGATGAAAGAAAGAAATGTAAGACTGCTATAAGCTAACGAGGACTACTAGTAGACTTGACAAGTGACGTTTCTAAAGAGAACTGTTGTAGCTTTTTATTAGATTACCTAGAAAAGAAGTGTTACGTTAAACTGAAGCTCTTCGACATGACCGTAAAATATCTCTAACACATTTACTAACGGTATTATATACACAAGACTTAAAAATCACAATTGTAATGAATAAGCAACTGAAATGCTAAAAATATGTACAAAATATTCTTGCAAAATATATTGTTTACTGATACTCTTTATTTACTATTCACAATTTTAGAACATAGCACAATGGAACACAAATTGCAGAGAGATCACATAAGCTCCTCTAACCTTTGTATTCCTTGTTCAAATCAAAAATAATTAAATAGAATAGCCATTGAAAAGTAAAATGACAAGCAACAAAGCCACGGTGAATATTTGAAAAGCATTACTATACTGAGTAAAAACATAACTTAATAAAGTCAAACCAAAAAACTTACTTGAATAGTATTGTCATTTATGGTTAGTTCTGAAAAGAAATTTCATAACAAAATAATTATATATATATATGTATATATGTATATATATATATATATATATATATATATATATATAACAGAGGGGAATTAGACAATCTAGTCCTAAAGTGAGTTGCAACGTAAATAGCCAACAGATAATGTTTCCAGCTCTAATGGCTAATACAGGTTTTGAAGTAATGCTCTGTGCCATAAAACCTCTCGAAAGGCTTGTTACATTCGACTGACAAGACACTAACAATGAAGTCGTTCAGAATAACCTAAACGTATTTAATTATAACTGAGTTATGCTATCCCTAATAATAAGAGATCGAACAAAAGTGATTTAAAATGTTATTTTATTCCTTTACGTTCCCGGTGGAACATAAGGCTTTAAGCTAGTTCAATTTTAGATTTTCCTGAGGAATGCAGGCACATCCAGCCGATGAGCCCCAAATAGAACGAAATGCGCATCTTGGATTCCACTGCTAGTCATCATCCACCAATAAAACTTCAAGCTAGAGGCCTGAAGTTTCTGTTTCGTTCCCGACTTTTTACCATGTAGGAAACCGAAATGAGTTAATAAAATAATGATTTTTACCACCCAATAGTGAAGTAAGCCCTCTAGAAGAAGATCGATCGAAGTATACCTTAAATTGCTGTTAGTGAAAATGATCACAACACATTTGTGTATTTGGATGCTACTGTCTGTTAATCCTGGAAGATGTGCAACAAAAGCCAAAGCAATATGCGTTAAACTCGTTAACACGTAGTATTCTCATGACATTAGCTTAGCTAAACTTTTGTAATGACACATGCCTCCGCTACCAAATTGCTGAAAGTTAGTCATTTGTTAATTTCTTATCACATTTTGTGATAGAGCAAATGCAGTCATCTCACAGCACTGACTTTGAGAGGTTTAGTATTCAATGTGTCGGTCACGTAAATTATGCATTTAAAGTTGTTGTTTTTTTTTGGTTACTCCACATATGAACAAAATGGTAATGTATGGCAAAAAGGGTAAGTGTATCAGCACATAATTATCTGACAAATAGTCAAAAGTAGAGTATGAATCAAAAATTGATAATCACAAGTGTCTAGAAACTCACTTTGCATTTGACTTTCAGTGATCATGTTACTTCGTTGCATATCTGTTGAAGCATTATTCACTGCTGAACGACATTTACTTAACTCAGATTCTAATACACCGATGTGATTACGTAACCTGGCTATCTCCTCATCTTTTTGCATTAGCTTCTCATCATACTGTTGTTTATTTATTGTCGTTGGATCTATTGATTTACCACTGCGAAGATTATCAGCATGTGAAATTCCTGTGGTTAAGCCATTCATATTACCATCTGATTGGAACATATGGATTACTTCATCTGAAAGAAAAAACAAAGAAAAGAAAACACTCCTAAAATATTGTACTAAGGAGAAAGAGTATTCATCAATTTTTCTGGTTGATTACTGGATGGGATGTCAGCAATTTGGTACTTATTCAACACTGGACAACTAATTGCTATTCCTGTCGTTAAGGCGCATTACAATGCACACTTGACACCTCTTTATGAAAGAAATTTTATCAGCTAAAGATTTTATTTCTTAACGACAAAATTTCTAAGGCAGATGTTGAGATAGTTTGAGAATGCTGCTTTACTCTGTGATCTATCACTGATAATACAATATCATTTAAAAAAAATTTTTATTCCTTTACTTTCCCAGTGGAACATAGGGCTTCAAGCTTGAATTTGCGGTAGCAGTGGTGTTTATTATTTTTACGGGATGGGGTTGGTAGTCTCATACCCAACTTTCCCTCTTTACCAGTCTTATTACTGGCCTTTAGAAGTGCGTCGGCCGGAGATCGAAGCCCGAACTACCTGTATGGTTGGCTAGCATTTTATCGATGTGTCACCGACGCACATAATATATCATCCTAAGGTGCAATCAAAAGCACAATAAATTGCAATATGTTAAAAATGACAATTTGTAAAAATTCTATAAAGAGAATTAATATATGCTATAACGATCATTCTTCATTAACTTTAAGGCCAGCTAAGAATACACAAGTAAGTTTATTAATTGGCAACATTAAACTATGTAGAACAGCATTAGGTTTGTAACTATCAGAATTGAATTAGTGACACTTATGTTATCTATTCGAACTGCGACAGCCTGTTGACAAAAGTACTCTGATGAAACTAATTCGTCGCTGAACACCTACACAATCCATTTTATGTATTACTCAAATCCACTGTTTTATTTATTGGAACACAAGTTTGGCACATTATGGACACTAAGAGATAAGCCACATAAAATCTCATAGTTTATGCGAGGGCTGGGACACTGCCCGGACACCCACACCGACACAGGTGGTTTTCTTAAGGGGCGACTCTCCGAGCCCTTTACTTGAAATCTGATCAACAAGGCTGAGCAGTAGCGTCAGGAGCTACGTCCTATTGTGGTAGTGTGACACAGACAATGTGTTCTAACGGAATATTATTCTCATATATTTCCTAAGTTCATTACAGCATTACCAACGGAATACGATATATTTGAACATTTTGTTTGTTGCTAGAGTCAGAATATTATTCCTACAGTTCAGTACTGCGTTAGCAACAGAATATTATGTATATATGAACATTCTATTCCATATCGTTTAATGTAAGCCAAAATCACACGCTCAATGGTTGATTGGTTAGAGAATATAAAACCTGTATATATATAAATAGTGGTTTGATCACTTGAAAATATACCTTTGCTTCTGTGTCTTGCCTTCTGCTGTTACACCATGGTTGTTGGTAACCAAAATAGGTTCATACGCCAATCAATCCTTTTGAATTCTGGAGCCCATGTATACCACAGGTTTGGAATCAGGGTCTTACAGCTTCCTTAAGTAGACCTGCATGTCAGCCGAATCGGTTATAAGTACCAAACATTTGCATTCGCCCTTTTACTTTTGTGCGGAACATCCCCACTGGGGGTGAAGGCAATGAACAGGAGTAACTTGGCAGAGGTCATGGACGCTTGGCCACATCAATTCATTTAAAGAGGAAGACCGGAGTCTATCCACCTTCGCCTAAACCAGGTCGTTTATAGGGGCATTTCTTGAATTTATCAATGTTTGAAAACTATTATGATTATCCCTTCTCCAATTTAATCAACAGGACTTAGATAGTACACATGACCAGCCAACATTAAAGGAATAACAGATAAGAACACTACTTGTTACTATTTCATTTCGCATCTATGACAAAAATGGGCAAGTGTTAAACAATTAGCAAGTTGATAACGTTCAACAGCTTTTTAATTTGTTTCAATAAGCAAATCAACACAGAGCATTATACAAAGCACCATTAATTCAAGTTGTTACATTTTAAAACAATTCAATACGGAAGTGAAAAGAAATAGAATAATGTAACAACAATGGTTCAATTTCCTAAGCATACGTAAACATTAACTCTAAGGCTTACCGAAAATGAATGCAAAACTGTAAGTATCCCTTTGAAGTGAAATTATGCCCCTCCCCTGCACTACCTACCTACATCAATGATATAAATTCATAACATAAAGAAAATTCTTATGTACAAATAAGAAAAATGTCTATATTTTTTAGAAGGAAAAGAATACAACTTACATTCTAATCGTTTGAACAAACGTGTAAACGTATAATCGAATGTTAAATCATCTGTAGATTGAACACTACTCTGAGGCTTTTTTGAGGCTGCGACAAACGACTCAGCTTTAGATACTTGACCTAAACGTTCTAAAATCATATCTACACCGATACGTTTTTCCAATGTATTAAATACTGTTTTCCTATAATATTAGTAATTTATGATGAAATAAATTATTAAACTAAATTTAAGAAAAAAACTACGTAAAAAGCTAAACGAACATCAATTATACACGATTGAAGTAAAAAACAATAAATTAAATCAAAACTATATGACAACTTCAATGACCATACCACGTTGAAAAGACTGGTCCCCGTCGGATCAACGAAGTCAAGCAAAGTTGGTTCCGGTTACTATGTGCATGTGTGACCGACTGGGAACACCGTATTTTATTAGCGCGGGATGGTCTACTAAGACAACCATCTGATTCGGTTGTGGGCGTCCGGGTAGTATCCCAGCCCTATCAAAACTATCAGATTTTGTATGGTGCATCTCTTAGTGGCCATAATGTACCAGCTTTGTGATCTAATAAATAAAAAAGTGTTGATAATTCAGTGGTCAAATACTCACTGACCAAGCAAGTGGTCCGGCGTTCGATCTCCGGATGGCTCACCCATGGAGCTTGTCTAGATGTCAGTCTTTTCAGATAAAGCTAAGAATCCCACTCCGTAAAAATACTATCACCACTACTGAAACTTCAAAAGTGAAAGCTTGAAACCCTATGCTCCATTCGGAATGCAACGAGCTACGTATATTGTATACTGAGATAGGCATAGTGAGAAAAAGTAGACAACTTAAATCAAACAACAAAAAGGCAGAACTTTCCAACAAATTAGTCACATCCCACAGTATTCACCGATTTTCGTGTGTGTGTGTGGACACACATACATAGGGAGGAGTAATCATGCTTTGCATAAGAGGGTGGGAGAGCATATCCCAAAATGATTAGAAAGACAAATGAATTGTGGAAAATCAATAGACGCAGATGGCAGACTACCAACTTCGTCTATAGCCAAACATCTAATCCAGATGAACCATAAGATTAATCTTAACACAGCCTATCTTAACACAGGCTATCT